>JAIGNY010003164.1:97500-282500 GCA_020152595.1 Chiridota heheva
ATCCAATAAAGTTGTCCTGCCATGTATAAGTATGCATAGCTCTTGTTCTTGGTTGACAACCGGAAACAATATTCCGTCTGCTACACAAAATTTATCGCCATTAAAAATATAAATAAGAGATTGTATTGGGGAAAATTGAAGCAGCTGTAAATGAAATTATAATACTAAAAACATGAATTAATGAGCGTGCACTCGCAGTTCTCGTGGGTTCATTTGATTCAAGTATAAAAAGGGGTTGAAATTAATTACATTGTACCCAGTGCCCTCAAAATCAGTTTACTGCGTACCAAGTCATTTCCACTGATTAAAAGAGGCCTTGCAAGATACGCCCCTGCCGCCGTGCTACCTGACCCGCGTGTCCCAAAAGATTTAATGTGCTTTAGACTCTAATATGGTAAAAGAAGTTCGAAGTTATTTCAAATTCGTATTTGCCTCTGTAATTATGTGTGCACACTGCACCGATTCGATATTTTATCAATTTCTAAATATTGCAAAAGACCTCGAATTATTAAGACCTCGAATTATCAAGCGGCAAAGTAACATAAATCAATGTGTGGAATCATGAAATCATACCTACCTGAGCGTTTTACTTCGATAGCGTTTTTTCTCCTCAATTCATTCTCCACAGGTGAAGAAGCACGCCGTGTGCATGCTTGTGCATTTATGTCTGTCTGTAGGTCTGTCTGTCTGTCCGGAAGATTTGCGAGTTTTCAGTGTTGCATCTGCTTATAAGGCTTTTGATGATGGAAATTCAATCTTAATGACCTATTTTAATGTTCATTTTTTTTCCAAACCACTCACATCTTTTACCTCCATCCCTTGATGTTTTAATGTGTATATATTTTAATGTATGTAGGCAGAGGGCCAGGGGCGCAAGTTGACTTCGAGCGCTGAGGCCGTGTAACAAAAATTTGCCTGATGAAATTTTCATTTGCCCGACTTATCTATAAACGATATACACATGTCTACAATCACACAATATAAAACAAGTGGGAACAGAGCTCTCCTTTCTAATGATGTCGCCAGAGATTTTTGCTTGGGGACACATGCGGCAATGCAAACAGCGCGTATCCCCTTCAAGGACCCTAAAGGTGTCTTGTTTTTAAATGCAGCATCCCCAAAATGGCTAAAAATCAATACAAAATTTACAAGCTGAATTAATGAAAATAAGACAATTTCAAATTCTTATCTTAAAATCAATCCAGATGATAAGCATTTGGTTTACCAAGTCTAAACAGACAAAGGAGAAATTTCTCCTGAAAATCAGGAATTTAAGTATGGAGCCACCCCAGATCCACCCTGGTACGGATCCGCCCTGGTATGGAGTAACCCTGGCATGGATCCACCCCAGATCCATCCTTGTATGGATCCGTATGTTATCATATACACCGTGGTCGGTTGTCCAACGTGAGAATCAGTATCATGCCGAATTGTGGAAGTGGTTCTGATATCTAGACTATTCGGGAAGGATTCACTTAACTTGAATCTCTGATTTTAATAGTATATATATATATATATATATATATATATATATATATATATATATATATATATATATATATATATATATATATATATATATATATATATATATATATATATATATATATATATATATATATATATATATATATATATATATATATATATATATATATATATATATATGTATATATATATATATATATATATATATATATATATATATATATATATATATATATATATATATATATATATATATATATATATATATATATATATATATATATATATATATATATATATATATATATATATATATATATATATACATATATATATATATCATATCCAACACTTCACATCATTGTCAGATTGGTGACCCCAGAATTATGTCTGCATGCTGTCAGCAATATGCTGAGTCGGGAGCCCATGATTTTGATATTCAGCTGAGACGGTTGGTTGGGCATGATTCAGATATATCTCTGAATTAAACAGTACATCCGAAATGTTGCATCTCTGTCCGACTAAGATTGGTGACGACGTATGGTGTTGTCGGGCGGATATGATTCTGATATCTGGCTGAGTCTGGCATGATTTAGAAATATCTATAATTGAAATAGTACATCCCATATTTCACATCCCTACCCGACTGGCAGACGGAATCGCCCCAAAGCTACCAGGCACAGGACTTTAAATGCAGAGCTAACCGAGCTGAGCATTTCCTCTGGCAAGGCGTATTGCAACATTCTGCCCAAGACATGCTAAGAGAGAAATTATCGCAGCCTTATGTCCCGGACATTTCTCAATTCTATCCATCCTGAGGGATGAAAAGAATTAGGTAAGAAGGCTATATAGCTCTAGCCCTATTACAAAGAATCTGAAAAAAGTGTCCCGTTGGAGCCATGGTATATGTGTGCCAGAGTGAATTCCCAGAAGCTAATCTGCAATCTTTTCATTTTTACAGTTTTCCAAAATTTATTTATTTATTTATTTATTTATTTATTATTATTATTATTATTATTATTTTATATGAAATCCAAGTTGCAAATGACATGTCAAATTGGTGGGATTTGTTACGTATGCAGAAAGTACGAGGCAAAGTCAGATTATCACGCTAATTATCAACAAAACTACCATACATAAATCAAATGGTTAACAAAATGTAGCCTGTGTGTGTGTGGGAGGGGGGGGGGGGGGTTCCACCTAGGCCTATGTAGGAGGAGGGTCCCGACTAGGCCTATGTATCGTGATATCCAAACCAGTCAATGAATCATATCGTATATATTTGCAAGTTATTGGGGGCGAAGTGGCGCTAATATTGTAGCAAGAGCGGGATTTTTTCCCCAAATACTATGTCAATAACTTCAACGTGATACCGACTCTTGGCGTAAGTCTGTAAATGTGCAGTGCTACCTTTCATGCCATCTGGCTACTGGCATGGTCTTGGAGTAAATCTCTACAAAATAAGTATAATCAATTGTTTCATATAAATAATAAAAGGCATCTATATATGAAAATCCAATATAATACATTTTAGAAAGATTGAACCTACATAATTCAAATAGATATCTTAAATGAAAGGAATTTTTTTAATAGTTAAACTATATTGCAAGATGTCCCTTTTTTTCCAGTCCAGCTGGCACAACAAAAGCAGAAAGGCATTGCTATATTATCACTAGTATTAGCACGTACGGCCTCACTGCATCATAATCGAGCCTGCATATACAGGCATATGCTGTGCAACTTGCAAGAATAAACAGCTGACACTGTTACTTTCGTGATTAAAACTCGACGAAGTAGACTAATATTATCCCACTGTGATTTTTTTTCTTCAAGTCATTTCCAAAATAAGCCGTCGGAAAAGCTAAAGAAATGGCGGACACACACGGCGACGAATACGAACACTATAACTATGATGCGAAAGTATCGAGTGGGGCGAGCGGAAAGGGGTTGTCAAAAAAAGAGGTACATGACAAGCAAATGAATGCAAATAAGCGATCCGGAAAAGAGGCGAGGAAGACTGAAGATCAAATCACAAACTCAGAACAAAAACAAAAGGAGAAAGTGAAAAAGCAAAACAGTAAAGATTAGGTCCCGACTGGAAAGTTGGAAAGGTAAGTTATTAATAATAACGTTAGTTATTATACACATCATTCAGTACGGTTTGACTTTGGGATTGCCGTACGAGGGTTGTTAGATTAGGCACGATCCTATGTGTGTTTTTTTAATTTTTTTATTTACGTGCTGTGGAAAATGAATGATTGAAAATAACTTACTTTTGGAATACTCCTAGTACTCCCTGTAGGCTGTAGTCGGACTGATGCCAGCCATGTTAGTATGGCTGTCGTTAGTGATGGCTGGCCGTCCGAGGGTCTTTTTACAAAAACTATTTGATAGAATTATATGGAGACAAAAAAATGACAGTGAAAAATCAACTAGCAGTTTAGTGGAACATTCTAAAACTTTTTTGCAGACGTTGAATATTTAAACACAAACGTGCGGTGACTAAGAAAATGGCGACCAATATACAGTATGAATCTCAAAGAACTTTATCCTGTTGTGGCACTTAATAGGTAAAGATTAAGGATTTTTTTTTTTTTAATAAAGTGTATTATTTAGACTACTTGATATAAGAATATCAAAAAGAAAGTTATTTTTCAATCATCAATTTTCTACAACGTGTGAATTAAAAAAAAACAGGAATTGTACCTAATCTGTAAAAACCCTCGTACGGCAATCCCAATGTCACCCGTACTGAGAGATGTGTATAATAACTAGGATATTCTTATGCCAATTAGTCTAAATTATACACTTTTCCAAAAAACTTTTCCTAAATCTTTACCTTAGCACCACGACAGGATAAAGTTCTCTGATTCATGTTTTCGTCACCATTTCAGATCTTTCTATGGTTACTGCACATTTCGGATCAACTATTCAAACGATGTCCGCAAATAAGTTTAAGTATGTTCCACTAAACTACATTGTGATTTTTCGCTGACAATATTTGATTGTTTATTATAATTTTGTTAAATAGTTTTAGTAAAAACTGTGCGAAAACAAGTAAGTAAAACATCAAGAAATGTTTATAATTGTACTTTATAAGCATAGTAGGAACATGTTCTTCATTGGGGGAAGGGGGGTGAGGAAATAAAGATGTGCTACAACACTAGTTCAAACGTAAAATATTGACTTAATTGACCTAAATTGACCATGTAGGTCACTGTAACAGTAGAGGGAGGGGGGGGGGGCACATTCCCCCTGTGGTCCCAGGTTCCTATGCCATTTATTTATATGTATTATCTTAATTTTTGTCCTCAAATAATCTAAAACATATTACCCCTGCTAAAATGTAATAGCCCCGATAGCAGTGTTTTGAACTTTGACCATACTTTGGAGAGCTCGTCAGACGATTTTTACGGAAAGAAAAGTAGTCCAGTAAATGCTTCAATAAAACCACTCAAATCACTGTAAAAACAGTTTTTAAAGACATGGATGGGCTTCTCAAACATCATGAATAAGCATTGTGAGGGGAAAAAAAGAAAAAGGTAAATTGGTTTTGTTTTCATAAAGATTTTAAAACTGAGATTTTTTGATGTTTTGACACAAGGCTTAAAGGATTAGTTCAGGGGTCATCCTATGTTTTGACACAAGGCTTAAAGGATTACTTCAGGGGTCAAGCATATCCATCTTACATGAAAAAGGACTTCAAAAGGAACAAAATGGTCAAAAAGCATTCAAAAATCCAATTCCATTATTAAAGGAGATATTCAAGTTTAAAGTTTGGTATCATTTTTGTAGAAGCGACTGAAATCATACTAGTTGCGATGTCACAGCCTGTGATGTCACAGCCTCTGATTCCTCAAAGTCTTTAAAGAAAGTTTATTTAATTTTTTCACTATTTTAATTTTTTTTTTCAAACTTCCTTCAGGTGGTATATTATTAATACCCTTCCTAGATTCAGTGTTACTACTTTTTTGACATATCCCATGGTTTATAAACTACAAAATTGCAGGACAAAATATGATAGAATACATAAAAACTTTGAGGAATCTGAGGCTATGACATCACAACTAGTCTGATTTCAGTCATTTTTATACAAATAATACCAAACTTTAAGCTTGAATATCTCCCTAACGGAATAAGATTTTTGAATGCTTTCTTCATTGTTTTGTTTCTTTTGAAGTCCTCTTTCATATAAGAAAGACTTGTTTGACCCCTGAACTAATCCTTTAAAACAGTACAGCACGGTATTTGTATTTTTGTAGTATCCTCGGATGGCACCAGCCATCACTAACGGTAGCCGTACTATGGGAAGTACTAAGTTAGCCTAGGGCCTACATTATTCATTAATTAGCCTGCAGTGTAATGCACTTGTCAATTGTGTGACTCACCCCTACACTCTCGGACACACCCCTCAGTCACCTACTGTAGGTGACTGACATTTTTTGTGAAATGACTTACCCCAAATCAAGCACCTCTGTACAAAGTCAATGGGTCTGAAAAAATTGACCCACCCCAAAGGCACTCTGGTGACTGACAATCTGATACAGTGATGCACATGTGAGTCACTATTTCATGTCAATGACTCTCCTTTGTCTGACATTGCCAGGGATAGTAGGGTGACTCAAACAAGTGACAAGTGCATAAGGAATATAAAGAAATACTACAATTCTTTCTCACTATCTAGTGGGTGTTTTCCTAATTTGTGTAGGATAAAAAATGTTAAAAATACTTTTGTGTTCTTATGAGAGGTGGGCGGAATAAAATGGGGTGGGACTGGCCATCAGATGGGCAGGGCGGGCTGCCCCTCTGAAGCTGCAAAGCTTGGGCACCTTTTCAGAAAAAAATTCCCTTTTCAATACTCACAAATTCTGTAGTAAGACAGCCCTTATGCACTTGTCAATTGTGTGACTCACCCCTACACCTCCAGAAAAGGTGAGTCATTGCACCAAGGTGGGTGACCAAAACATGTTCATTGACGCACCCCTCGGTCACTTGGCTTGGGTGACTGACATTTCTTGTGAAATGACTAACCCCAAATCACTCGTTTCTGTACAAAGTGAATACATCTGAAGAAAATTGACTCACCCCAGAGTTACTCTGTTGACTGACAATTTGGTACAATGATGCACATGTGAGTCACTGTTTCATATGTCAATGACTCACATTTGACTGACATTGCTGGCGGTAGAAGGGATGAGTCATACAACTGACAAGTGCATAAGAAACATAGAGAAATACTACAATACTTATCTCACTATGTAGCAGGTGTTTTTTCTAATTTATTTTGGCTAAAAAAGTGGAGAAGAATATGGTACTGTGTATCCATCAGCTTCGGGGCTTCTCCCTCTGGATCTCAGGAAACATGCTTCAGCTGCCTTACTTTTTCAGAGAAAAAAAATTGTTTTGCTTTTGTTAAATATTGTTCATGTGAGTCATGGGCCGATGGCACGGTTTACCAATAACTTGAATTGAATTTAAATGTTGTTCCGAAAGTTCGTCATTGAAAATGGTCAGAAAGTCTTATCCTGCTTGCATTTGATTGGTTGTCTGGTAAAGTTTCAAAAGTTTAAATCTTTTGGTCATGATTTTTAGCACCCCCTTTGGCTAATTATGACTGCCAGATAAAAACATACTGTAATAACAAAGAATCAAGCTAATACATAAGAAAACTAGACTATTAGCACTATCTAGAGGGCATACCTCCGCCCCATCACTATCTAGAGCGCATACCTCCACCCCATCACTATCTAGAGGGCATACCTCTGCCCCATCACTATCTAGGGCGCATACCTCCGCCCCATCACTATCTAGAGCGCATACCTCCACCCCATCACTATCTAGAGCGCATACCTCCACCCCGTCACTATCTAGAGGGCATACCTCCGCCCCATCACTATCTAGAGCGCATACCTCCGCCCCATCACTATCTAGAGCGCATACCTCCACCCCATCACTATCTAGGGCGCATACCTCCGCCCCGTCACTATCTAGGGCGCATACCTCCACCCCGTCACTATCTAGAGGGCATACCTCCGCCCCATCACTATCTAGAGCGCATACCTCCGCCCCGTCACTATCTAGAGCGCATACCTCCACCCCATCACTATCTAGGGCGCATACCTCCACCCCGTCACTATCTAGAGGGCATACCTCCGCCCCGTCACTATCTAGAGCGCATACCTCTGCCCCGTCACTATCTAGAGCGCATATCTCCACCCTGTCACTATCTAGAGCGCATACCTCCAACCCGTCACTATCTAAAGCGCATACCTCCGCCCCGTCACTATCTAGAGCGCATACCTCTGCCTCGTCACTATCTAGAGCGCATATCTCCGCCCCGTCACTATCTAGAGCGCATACCTCCGCCCCGTTACTATCTAGAGCGCATACCTCCGCCCCGTCTCTATCTAGAGCGCATACCTCCGCCTTGTCACTATCTAGAGCGCATACCTCCGCTCGTCACTATCTAGAGGGCATACCTCCGTCCCATCACTATCTAGAGGGCATACCTCCGCCCCGTCACTATCTAGAGCGCATACCTCCACCCTGTCACTATCTAGAGCGCATACCTCCGCCCCGTCTCTATCTAGAGAGCATACCTCCGCCTTGTCACTATCTAGAGCGCATACCTCCGCCCCGTCACTATCTAGAGCGCATACCTCTGCCCCGTCACTATCTAGAGCGCATATCTCCGCCCCGTCACTATCTAGAGCGCATACCTCCGCACCGTCACTATCTAGAGCGCATGCCTCTGCCCGTCACTATCTAGAACGCATACCTCCGCCCCATCACTATCTAGAGCGCATACCTCGGCCCCGTCTCTATCTAGAGCGCATACCTCCGCCCCGTCACTATCTAGAGCGCATACCTCCGCCCCGTCACTATCTAGAGCGCATACCTCCGCCCCGTCACTATCTAGAGGGCATACCTCTACCCGTCACTATCTAGAGTGCATACCTCCGCCCCGTCACTATCTAGAGCGCATACCTCTGCCCCGTCACTATCTAGAGCGCATACCTCCGCCCCGTCACTATCTAGAGCGCATACCTCCGCCCTGTCACTATCTAGAGCGCATACCTCCGCCCCGTCACTATCTAGAGCGCATACCTCCGCCCCGTCACTATCTAGAGCGCATACCTCCGCCCCGTCACTATCTAGAGTGCATACCTCCGCCCGTCACTATCTAGAGCGCATACCTCTGCCCGTCACTATCTAGAGCGCATACCTCCGCCCGTCACTATCTAGAGTGCATACCTCCGCCCCGTCACTATCTAGAGCGCATACCTCCGCCTTGTCACTATCTAGAGCGCATACCTCCGCCCCGTCACTATCTAGAGCGCATACCTCCGCCCCGTCACTATCTAGAGCGCATATCTCCGCCCCGTCACTATCTAGAGCGCATACCTCCGCCCCGTCATTATCTAGAGCGCATACCTCCGCCCCGTCTCTATCTAGAGCGCATACCTCCGCCTTGTCACTATCTAGAGCGCATACCTCCGCTCGTCACTATCTAGAGGGCATACCTCCGCCCCGTCACTATCTAGAGGGCATACCTCCGCCCCGTCACTATCTAGAGCGCATACCTCCGCCCTGTCACTATCTAGAGCGCATACCTCCGCCCCGTCTCTATCTAGAGCGCATACCTCCGCCTTGTCACTATCTAGAGCGCATACCTCCGCCCTGTCACTATCTAGAGTGCATACCTCCGCCCCGTTACTATCTAGAGCGCATACCTTCACCCCGTCACTATCTAGAGCGCATACCTCCGCCCCGTCACTATCTAGAGCGCATATCTCCGCCCTGTCACTGTCTAGAGCGCATACCTCCGCCCCGTCTCTATCTAGAGCGCATACCTCCGCCTTGTCACTATCTAGAGCGCATATCTCCGCCCGTCACTATCTAGAGCGCATACCTCCGCCCCGTCACTATCTAGAGCGCATACCTCCGCCCCGTCACTATCTAGAGCGCATACCTCCGCCCAGTCACTATCTAGAGCGCATACCTCCGCCCCGTCACTATCTAGAGCGCATACCTCCGCCCCGTCACTATCTAGAGCGCATATCTCCGCCCCGTCACTATCTAGAGCGCATACCTCCGCACCGTCACTATCTAGAGCGCATACCTCCGCCCGCCACTATCTAGAGCGCATACCTCTGCCCCGTCACTATCTAGGGCGCATACCTCCGCCCCGTTACTATTTAGAGCGCATACCTCTGCCTCTTCACTATCTAGAGCGCATACCTCCGCCCCGTTACTATTTAGAGCGCATACCTCTGCCCCGTCACTATTTAGAGTGCATACCTCCGCCCCGTCACTATCTAGAGCGCATACCTCCGCCCCATCACTATCTAGGACGCATACCTCCGCCCTGTCACTATCTAGAGTGCATACCTCTGTCCTGTTACTATCTAGAGCGCATACCTCCGCCTTGTCACTATCTAGAGCGCATACCTCCGCCCCGTCACTATCTAGAGCGCATACCTCCGCCCTGTCACTATCTAGAGCGCATACCTCCGCCCCGTCACTATCTAGAGCGCATACCTCCGCCCTGTCACTATCTAGAGCGCATATCTCCGCCCTGTCACTGTCTAGAGCGCATACCTCCGCCCGTCTCTATCTAGAGCGCATACCTCCCGCCTTGTCACTATCTAGAGCGCATATCTCCGCCCGTCACTATCTAGAGCGCATACCTCCGCCCGTCACTATCTAGAGCGCATACCTCCGCCCCGTCACTATCTAGAGCGCATACCTCCGCCCAGTCACTATCTAGAGCGCATACCTCCGCCCCGTCACTATCTAGAGCGCATACCTCCGCCCCGTCACTATCTAGAGCGCATATCTCCGCCCGTCACTATCTAGAGCGCATACCTCCCACCGTCACTATCTAGAGCGCATACCTCCGCCCGCCACTATCTAGAGCGCATACCTCTGCCCGTCACTATCTAGGGCGCATACCTCCGCCCCGTTACTATTTAGAGCGCATACCTCTGCCTCTTCACTATCTAGAGCGCATACCTCCGCCCCGTAACTATTTAGAGCGCATACCTCTGCCCGTCACTATTTAGAGTGCATACCTCCGCCCGTCACTATCTAGAGCGCATACCTCCGCCCCATCACTATCTAGGACGCATACCTCCGCCCTGTCACTATCTAGAGTGCATACCTCTGCCCTGTTACTATCTAGAGCGCATACCTCCGCCTTGTCACTATCTAGAGCGCATACCTCCGCCCCGTCACTATCTAGAGCGCATACCTCCGCCCTGTCACTATCTAGAGCGCATACCTCCGCCTAGAACATTAGCACTATCTAAAGCGCATACCTCCGCCTAGAACATTAGCACTATCTAGAGCGCATACCTCCGCCTAGAACATTAGCACTATCTAGAGCGCATACCTCCGCCTAGAACATTAGCACTATCTAGAGCGCATACCTCCGCCTAGAACATTAGCACTATCTAGAGCGCATATCTCCGCCTAGAACATTAGCACTATCTAGAGTGCATACCTCCGCCCCGTCATTATTTAGAGTGCATACCTCCGCCCCTTTGCAATTCCAACATGCCTAGAATAATTTTGGAGTTCATTCGATCCCCATACTCAATATAATCTACCTCAGAAATCCTAGACACACCAAGATTCATCCCCAAGTTTTGATCTGTAAGAATCATTTGCATTCTGAACATTTGAGGACTATCTTGTGAATGATTTCTTCCAAGGCCATACCATTGTTTTCAGTTTAATTCAGGCTAAGCATTCATTGTTTGAGATTCTTTCACTTAAAGGATTACTTCAGTGGTCATGCAAGTCTATCTTATATGAAAGAGGACTTCAAAAGAAACAAAATGGTAAAGAAAACATTCAAAAATCTTATTCCATTAAGGAGATATTCAAGTTTAAAGTTTGGTAACATTTCTATACAAACGACTAAAATCAGATTAGTTGTGATGTCACAGCCTCAGATTCCCCAAAATCTTGATGTATTTTAAAGAAATTTTATTTAAGTTTTTCACTATTTAAATTATTTTTCCTCAAACTTTTTTCAAAAGGTATATTTTAAATACCCTTCCTAGATTCAGTTTGACTATTTTTTGACATATCCCATGGTTTTTAAGCCACAAAATTGCAGAACAAAATATGATAGAATACATAAAGACTTTGAGGAATCTGAAGCTATGACATCACAACTAGTCTGATTTCAATCGTTTTTACACAAATGATACCAAACTTGAAACTTAAAAATCTCCTTAACAGAATAAGATTTTAGAATGCTTTCTTCACAATTTTGTTTCTTTTGAAGTCCTCTTCCATATAAGATGGACTTGCTTGACCCCTGAACTAATCCTTTAAGATTAACATTCCATCATTTTCCATTCATGGCAGAAACCAATTGATTTTAGTACATTGATATGAAATGAGTATAGAACCATTGATTTAATTTTCAATGAGTCCAGAGGATTGATCGCTGGATTTCTTTTCCTAGCATAAATTCATTGTTCATCACATTTCATTGGAAAGTTTCAACTGCGTCTTGACAAACCTTACCCTCCTAAACATTCCCCACCCCTCATTTTCTGCCCTTCCTTTGTATCAATACGTCCCAATCTAATCCACTTGTTCCTTAAACAATAATTAACCCACACATCAAATTTATTCTAAATTTATATCATCAGTGGACCTACATTGATATCATCAGTTCTTGAGATATTCTATTGACAGTCAAACTCACATTAAAATGTCCCCACCCCTCCATTTGCACCCTTCCCAAGTTACCATGTTCCAATATGTGTCAAATTTTAATCATTTCTTCCATAAGCAGTAACAAGCAACACACCAAATTGAATCCAAATCCAATCATCTGTTCTTGAGATATCTTGATGACAAACAAACAGACAAACAAACAAACAGACAAACAAACAGAGACGAAGACATAACCTCCATCCAACTTCATCGCGGGAGGTAATAAGGTGGTCTGTCTGGCCTTAATGCTGTATGTACATCACAAAAAAAAAAAAAAAAACATTTTATAACACGAATATTCAAAAACCTGATTTTGGTCAATTAAATAAACTGTGATGAACTATTTGCAGTTTGGTGATGGTTTTAAACAGCCTCTATTTTTAAAAGTTTTCATATAACCATTATATTCCTTTTTTTTTTTTTTTTTTGTACTTAATAAACTATGTACCAGAACAGCAAACAAAATTTTGTTAGCTATTCTGGTACATAGTTTATTAAGTACCACAAATGAGTATAATGTTTTTCTGAAGGCTTTATTCCAGTCCATTTTGACAATAGAAGCTGTTTTAATGGATTTTAAAGCAACTTAATCAATTTTGCATCTACATGTAAGTCTATCTAGACCTATATGTATATGTTTATAGACCTACAGTATTTGTATATGTCTATCTAGGCCTATATGTATGTCTTTTAGACCTACAGTAGTTGTATATGTCTATCTATCTAGACCTATATGTATGTCTGTCTAGACCTACAGTATTTGTATATGTCTATCTAGACATATATATGTGTCTGTTTAGACCTACAGTATGTGTGTTGTATATGTCTATCTAGACCTATGTGTATGTCTGTCTAGACCTACAGTATATGTATATGTCTAGCTATCCAGACCTATATGTATGTCTGTCTAGACCTACAGTATTTGTATATGTCTATCTAGACCTATATGTGTGTCTGTCTAGACCTACAGTATGTGTGCTGTATATGTCTATCTAGACCTATGTGTATGTCTGTCTAGACCTACAGTATTTGTATTTGTCTATCTAGACCTATATGTATGTCTGTCTAGACCTACATTATTTGTATGTCTATCTAGACCTATATGTATGTCTGTCTAGACCTACAGTAGTTGTACATGTCTATCTATCTAGACCTATATGTATGTCTGTCTAGACCTACAGTATTTGTATATGTCTATCTAGACCTATATGTATGTCTGTCTAGACCTACAGTATGTGTGCTGTATATGTCTATCTAGTATGTGTATGTCTGTCTAGACCTACAGTATTTGTATTTGTCTATCTAGACCTATATGTATGTCTGTCTAGACCTACATTATTTGTATGTCTATCTAGACCTATATGTATGTTTATTTAGACCTATATGTATGTCTGTCTGGACCTACAGTATTTGTATATGTCTATTCAGACCTATATGTATGTATGTCTAGACCTACAGTATTTGCATATGTCTATCTAGACCTATGTGTATGTCTATCTAGACCTATAGGTACAGTGTGTCTGTCTAGACCTACAGTATTTGTATATGTCAATCTAGACCTATATGTATGTATGTCTAGACTTACAATATTTGTATGTCTATCTAGACCTATATGTATGTCTGTCTAGACCTACAGTACTAGATCTAATTGTTTATGTCTATATGTGGACCTACATTTATGTCTCTTTAGACCTACATAGATATGTCTATATAGACCTACAGTACATATTTGTCTATGTAGGCCTACTATGTCTATCTAAACCTACATGTATATGTCTACCTAGACATACATGTATACTGTATGTCTATCTAGACCTACATGTATATGTATATCTAGAGGGTTTTTTTGGTTTTGATATATCTTTTTAGCATCCAGTCTACAATGTTCTCATTTCATTTGTTACAGGTTTGGACCAATTGATGCTGTTCTGACCAATGGATGCCGCTTTGACCAATCAACAACTTTCTGTGCCTTCACCCATCTTTTGTAAGGTGGAAGGTGGTCAAATAAAGTACCGCCTCTTTTTTTGAATTTTCGTTCCTCTTCAACTTCCTCATGGAGGAAATTATAAGTCTTCTTCATTCCTGTATTCGACAATTTATGAAATTTTGCCATCATTTTGAGTTCCAGTAAATCGTCTAACGTCACAAGTGTATCACAGCTTGTATTAAAAAAGCCAGTGAAAATCCTTCAATTAAAACTTTATTTCGTTCGCGGTTCTGGCAATATTTCAAAAAATTGCCAACATTTTTAGTAAAGGATTTTCAATTTCTGTATCATATAATTGAATGAATCAGAACTTTTTTGAACTGCACCGTACATCTGAAGAAGAAAAAAATATGAGGCTGTAACGCTAATAATTACCAACCACTCTTGTGAGCATCTCATGCGTAAAAAAATAATCAGACTTTCCTTCAAAATGTGTCAAAGTTGCCGTTATGTTTGCAGTGTCATTTTCTTCAGGAGCTCAGTACGAGCTCAGTGAGAGTAATTTATATACATGATGGATAACGCTGGCTATACATTTTCAGTCTATTGCACCCAAACTCACCAGAGTGTTTATAACTCACTGATAAAAACATCCTTGTAAAAGTCCAAATGAAATCTCAGCCCCACATTACACGAATGGCCTGGCCTTGCAGTAACCCTATCCACAATACCTGGCTCTTCACAATTAGTTCCATTGTGTGCATATAGATGATTATGAGTGTAATAACTGATGCGTAAAATAACTAATTATCAACAACTCTTGTGAGCATCTCATACGTAAAAATATGTTCAAGACTTTTCTTCAAAATGTGTCAAAGTTGCCGTTATATTTGCAGTATCATCTTCTGGAGCTCAGTCAGTGAGACATGAAAGATTCACGCCCTTACATCAGCGATGTTCGGTTTTTCCACATGTTAGAAAATCGAACATCTCAAGGCCACCAAAAATGTATGCATCACTGCCCCTACTCTCCATACATACAGTGTACAATTACACATACACTGTACGTACGGAGTTTATTCCGGGAATGGTTTAAGCGGACAAAGCGTGTACATTACTTCAGAAATATGGAGAGAGTGCGCTGCGAGTAGCAGTGTCTTAGATGTCGGGGCACAATATTGGCATGAGTAATTTATATACATGATGAATAACTCTGGTTATAAATTTTCAGTCTTTTGCACCTAAACTCACCAGTGCGTTTATAAGTCACTGATAAAAAACATCCTTTTAAAAGTCCAAATCAATTCTTAGCCCCACATTACACGAATGGCCTGGCCTTGCAGTAACCCTATTTACAATACCTGGCTTATCACAATTAGTTCCATTGTGTGCATATACAGTAGATGATTACGAGTGTAATAGCTGATGCATAAAATAAGTGAACTATCTGTGGTGGTCTTCCTAATTGCTCTCAGCAGTCTAAAAGTCATACCTGCCGAAATGGAGGTTTTGTCGGGTAAAAGACTGAAAATTTGTCGCGAGGAGTGGGCATAATATGTACAGTGCAGTAAAACAAATTGAATTTTGTTAGTAAATAAATTTTAGTTTCTGTATGATATAAATGAATGAACGAGAACTATTTTGAAGTGCATTATTCATCTGAAAAAATTAAAAATGATCAGAAGCTGTAATGTTAATAATTACCAACAACTCTTGTGAGCATCTCATAGGTAAAAAAATAATCAGAACTTTTCTTCAAAATGTGTCAAAGTTGCTGTTTATGTTTGCAGTATCATTTTCTTCAGGAGCTCAGTACACGCTAAGTGAGAGTATTTTACAGGGCAGTAATTTACAGTGCAGTAATTTACAGTGCAGCAATTTACAGTGCAGTAATTTACAGTGTAGTAATTTACTGTGCAGTAATTTACTGTGCAGTAATTTACTGTGCAGTAATTGAAAGTCTTACATTCCTTGTGCAATTTTTGAAGTTAATTGATTTGAAAGTCTTTCTTGCCTACTCCTCAATCTTAAAAAATGAATGACAGTGAATTAAATAAGAATACTGCCATCTATTTGAATTTTCCAAATTTTATCTTTGAATATAATGTTTTTTATGTCACAGATTTCTGTATCTGCCAGTAGAGATTTCTAGATTGGGGAAAAAGATAGCTTTGGAGAAAAGATACCTTGATGCCTTTTCTAGAACCTTCAAAAAGATGCCTTTTCTACAACCTTAAAGGAAGATGCCATCTATCTGCTTCAGAAAAAAGATATCTTTTCTAGGACCTTCAGTGTGATGCCTTTTCTTGAGTCTCTGGGAGAGGATGCCTTTCTACATTACAAATCTAACAATCTTACAAATAAGATTTTATGAATGCTTTCTTCACGAATTTGTTTCTTCTAAAGTCCTCTTCATATATAGTACCTAAAGACTGAGGAGTCTGAGGCTATGACATCACAACTAGTCTTGATTTCAGTCGTTTCTACACAAATGATACCAAATTTTAACTTAGATATCTCCTTAATGGTATACGATTTTTAATGCTTTCTTCACCATTTTGTTTCTTTTTAAGTCCTCTTTTATGTAAAATAAACTTGCTTGACCTAATTTTTCAAGGGATTATGGACTTCTATAAATATGTGGTATGTTTTTCTGTCATTGCTGAATTTTAAGTCTTGGCACGTTTGACTAAGAACTGTCACTGTGCGGTATATCCTCAGCAAACAGAATAATTTGAGTCTTAAGAGAGAATTGTCTTAAAGGATTATATCAGTGTTCAAGTAAGTCCACCTTATTAAGATTATACTGCCAAGTTTGTGTTTCCATACTGAAAAGAAATCCCCAAACCTTATTTGATAGTAATAAGAATTTATTGTTTTTATTTATTTCTAAGTTATTTACTTTTTTTGGATTAACAAAATTGTGATAATTTATTTTAAGCGTGAGCCCCAGATTCGGATTATCCTATGGCTACAGTGCTGAAGGTAAGAAATCTTAATCTGAGCGACTTTAACTCGCAGGCAACAATAAGGCCGACCACAAAAAGGGTCTTCAGTGCATGAAAATCTTTTCATACTTCAAACAAAAGGAATCGCAACATTTTAATTTGCTTAATCGCACATAAGGGACACATCTGGCAGGAAGTTATCTCGGTCTGCATGTTTGGTGTGTAATAATCACGTGATCAAAACTGTACCGGATTGACCTTGAGGTCACTGAAAATGTGAAGTGCGTATAGTGTAGAAAGCAAGATTGACCTACGTAATTACGAAAGCCCATTAAAAATACAATTTTGGAGAGGGGGGGGGAACGTTTTGGAGAAGAGAAAACAGTGTTGGAGGAGAGAAAAAAAGGTTTGGATAGGAAAAGTACAGTTTTAATGCTCAATGTTAAATCCAAGCACTCAGTAGAGGATTAGTCCTAACCTCGCTCTTAGCTTTTGATGAAAAAAGTTTTAGAAACAATTTTTAAAGGAGATGAAACTTATTTTTGATAGAGGAAACCAACTACTAAAACAGCAAGTCAAAATCTTATTCCTTGAAATGGAGGCTGCCATTTGTCCAATTCTGTATTGAAAGCTTAAAGGAGACATCAAGTCTGATACAATCATTATTTCATATGATAGAGGATTAAAATCTTAACCAACTACCAAAAACAGCAAGTCAAAATCTTATTCCTATCTCAAGTTATGTTTAAAGTCGACACATGGAGGCTGGCATTTTGCTCAATTTTATATAAAAAATATTGTCAAACATGACTTTAATTATCCAACACAGCAATGGAATGTAATGTATTTCTTTATACTTTACTAGAAAGAAATTGCTTCAAAATGTTATGGCAAGAACTTTTAATAGCTTAAATTGGTAATATTATGTTTAGTCAAAAATGTACTTGACCAATACACAAGAAAAACGACTTTTCATCAGCTAGAAAACTTGAGATAGATTATAAAGAAATACATAACATGACATCATCACCTGCCTGTTTTAAAATCAAAATGGCTGCTCCCATATGGTGGAATTAATTTAGTTAATCATACAAAAGATGTGCTTTATATTAGATTGCTTTCTGAGTTGTGAAACTTGGTCAGAGAATTTGTTATTTTTAATTCTGTCTTATGAAATGAGGTTTATGGCAGACTTTGGTCTCCTTTAATGTTAAAACGTGGACGCTTCAGTACAGTACCTGCCTACTGACTTTAGAGGGTCTTTAACACTTTTTGTTTTCTTTTTCTCCCAAATTTTTTTTCGTTTCGAAAACATTTGTGTTTGCGGCCCTTAATAGGCTTTCATTCTTACTTATTGGTAATGTACTGCATGGAAAATTTTAATTTTGAAAATAAAAATTGAAAATATTATAAAATAAAAAAATCAGGCAGCAGATCGCAGTATTACACTACAGTACATGCGTTTGTACTAATTTCAGGAAATGGCAACAGAATGAAGAAATTGCCACAAAATTTGATGAAATATTCACATAATTTATGAAAGTTTCAAAACTATGTGAAAATTATTTCTTGAATTTTGGAAATACTGATTTCGCTAGTACATATCACACAGTGCATTGCAAAATTTATTTGTCAACTGATGCTCCTTACAAACAAGTGCAGATCTGGCCTTTGTAAAGTTTATATCTGGGTGAATAAAGTTTGACCTGAGCCAGATCTATAGCTGGCCTAGATCAAACTTGATCTGGCTCAGGTCAAACTTTATCTGGAAACGAAAGTCCAGATGAAGTTTAATCTGGCCAGATCAAATTTAAATTCAATATCTGCCCAATTCTTTAAATGGCCAGATCTGGATTTGATATAAATTCTAGATCTGGGCCAGATCTGGATTTTTATATCTGGCCAGATCTGGAATCTTCGTAAGGGGCACGACTCCCACAATTGAAGAAACACAAACACGTTTTGTATTCTTATGAATTTAAAGGAATATCCACAAGATTTTAGGAAATATTCACAAAATTTAAAGAAATATCCACATAATTTAAGGAAATTTTGGGACCATATGAAAATTATTTCTTGATTCACTTTGGAAGCACTGACTTGCTAGTATATAAAATATGTACTTATGACAATGCATTGAAAACTGATTTGTCACGTGATGAATTGAAAGGCGCAGTCTTTGTTAGTTTAAATGCTTCACATAGCTAAACCAGACAAACAAAACGCCTAAGTGACCTAGCAATTCAAAAAGGATATATTTATAAGCTACAGTTTACCGAACCATGACGAGAACACAGGTACGACGTACGGACAGACATAACATCGACTGTAAGTCAATGTCCAGTGGTTGATAACCAGTTGTACATAAGAATTCTAGATTTTGATGAAACTTTTCTTTATGATGCTGCAGGCATGTTATAGAAGTAATTTCTGTGGGAATCGATAACTTGGATAAACTAAAGCGCAGACAAAGCACACACGTAGGTTAATAATTCACCATGCATAGAATAGAGTACATGGAGCTATTAAATAGTTTCATTTCTCGACGTGCGCACCACTGCGCCTGTCGAGTTGGCTGTAATAGATTGATAGTGTTAAACAAATCTTAATTAAGATTACAATCGATCCACGATTTTATGAAGTCTTCTCATAAGTTGTTATAGAAGTAGTTTCTGTGGGAATTAATCTGATTTGGATTATATTGCTGTAGGTAATGTATTATATTATTTTCATAATTCTGAACAGTGTGAAAGGTTTATGGACAGGAAAAATTAGCTCAATCGATTTCAAATCCACTAAAATATGCTTTTTGAAGATGTGTGCAAATAGCGGCAGATATACACATTTATGTGTTAGTCTTGTGACGTATGGACGGCACATAGTCTCTATATCTGATGTAATCTATTGTTTTTGAACTCTGCACCTCTCTTTAAGAAAAGAAAGATAATTCTAATGAAGGGGGTTTGATCTTTACCATACAGCCATACCCGCTACCAACGTCAGGCTGGAGGAGGCATTTTGAATGTTTACGAGGTTTGAAATTAGGGGAAGAAAAACGGAAAACATTTTGAGGTGTTTTCCTCAGTCTTCAAATATCACATTTTTTCAATATAATAAAACAGTTGCCAACTTTGATCACTCATAATTTAAACTACACGGCATGCTATTTTCAAAGTTCAAGGACTACTAATGTAATATGCTTTGTAGTACCTTTTCTACCTGTCCATATACTTTTAAGGAAACATTATTTGCTAAACAAAATCTTTAAAAATGACATGTTTTTTCCATTGATAGTAAATGATAAAGTGCCCCCCCTCCCCCTCCTATATGCAACGAAACTCTACTGTACTCTGCTTTATACCGTAATAGGTAATGTGTAGCGCGAAAGAAGATATAACTGCAGGGTGCGCGGTTTTAATATTTTGGGGCGTACAGACCAATGTGGGCAAGTACTTTAGGAGTATCTTGTGGGATGCATACATTCGCAACACAGTTACTGGATGGGTCGTGACCCCTTGGCATCATGAAACCTGAACTGAGTTACTTGTGGCCATGAGGGTAGGAAATGTTCAATAGAAAAAGGAGGGGGGGGGGTGGTAAGTACTTAACAAGTTGCCATGTGGTTTACCCTTCCTTTCTCCTTACAACCATTCTGTTTTCTTTTCTGTTCATTTCTCTTTTGTTGTCGGTTATTCTCATTTCTTAAAATTGATTTTTCGTTTTGATTTCTTGAAATTGTAGGTTTGTGCATTTATTTTCTTCTCTGTTTAAAAAAAAAAAAAAATCTTTTTCTGTTTTTGGTTTCGGCATTTTTTTGGATTTTTTTTTTTCATTTTAATTTTGTGGTGAAAAACATGTTTAGTCAATCCGGTAGCATGCTCATTAACATTTATAACACACGAGAATATTGAAGTCATGCAACCATATTGTTTAGATGTTGCGATAAAATATCATAGTTTTTTATTTATATGTATTATTATATGTATTAAAAAGCAATTGTGTTGAAAAACATTTAACTTTCAAAATGGCCGTTTCGTACCTAAAAGCCGAGCTCTTTTGTCTATTTCATCTAATATTTTGAAAAGAACGGGTGAATATCATTTTTTAGTGGAAACGTTGTAGCCATGACAGCACTGAAGGTATTTTCATGAGTTTTAAGTTTCCCCTAGCAAAGATATTTTTCCCAGACGTATTTCAAATTTGAAAATGTAACATTGCATAAGGCTTTGAATTTGAGAGAAGGGGGAGGGGGAACTACCAAAGTCATATACACATACACCAAATCATGTTAGTGAGCCCAAAAACAAAGTAAAAGGCATAGGGACACTTTTGTAATATTTTTGCGCAAGTTTCGCCAGTTCTTGACAGTAAATAAGGGGCACTTTCATTTTCAAAAGGGGCCCTTTCTTTTGGAAAAATGTGTGTGCGGAGGAAGAAGAGGGGAAAGGGGGGTGGAGGGGGGGGGGGCACGCGACCCGGTTCCCAAACCTATGAATGTTGGCTGCACGTGTCTAGACTTTCTATTATAGACATTATGCAATTTAAAAACAAGAGTATTGTTTTGAATTAAGTAAATGTTTTTGTTTTCTTATTAGAGAATGTTTAAAATATTGTTTGTCCTGCTATTCATAAGCAATAAAATGATCTTCTGGAAGGTAGTAAGATTGAGTATTTGTCACAAATTTATCTGAAAGTTTTAATGTTGCATTGAGTTCAGAGTACATGCAGACCCGAAGCCAACATGGGACATGAGAAGTCATACCCCTTGCGAAGGTCTTTGCTCCCTCTCCCTTGTGTGAAATTAAAAGAAGAGAATATAGAGACTGAATATACTACTGCAGTGTTTGTGCCCCCTTTGAGAAAAGTCTTGGTTACGGGTTGGGCTGTAATTTCTGGACATTTTCCCTCTTTTTGACAAAATTTACAGAAAGATACACACGGTTGTGCAAAACACTGACCTTTACTTTGTGAATGTAAAGTATGGTCCCATGCCCACCACCCTCCTACCGTGCACTATGTAAAGGAGAATTTTGACATATTTTGTCAGATCATTAGGCCTCTGTCCCCCTCCACCATAAGACAAGAGCTACACAGGGGACCTTATGGTATTGAAGAAGCATATATATGGTGTTGCTCAAGTATTTTTCAAGGGAGGAAAGAGGGGCGAATCTGAAGAGAAGATTAAGTAGGCATACCTCTTTTTAACTCGTGATTTCCGACGAATTTGACTACAACGTGTGGGTCCCTGGCACCACCGCCGGTGATACCCCTCTCTTGCCCCGGCATCAAATCCTAGCGCAACTACTTTTATTTTAAAATTCCCATGAAATGGTAAAAGTTGTCACCACTTTTCAACTGAGAGGTCTTTTTAAACTATCAATAGATGTGCCAAATTGCGGCACAGTACACGAGTAGTAAGAGGACCCTATACAGGCACCAATCAGGAGCCAGTTCTCCTGTCACGTGACTATTTTTCATGAAAAAATTAGTATATATCATGAATATTTATAGAATATACAAATTAGGTGGAATACTAGCTCCTGACCGTATAGGCTCCTCGTAATTTACCACACGACCGAAGGTAGTCGAATCTTTGGAGGGAAGGAGATATACACACTACAATATAAACACAACAAAAATGTCTTAATTCAATTTTCTCTTTCTTATATTTGTGGTGGCTCTCATAAGAGCCATTGGCTTCTTTATCGATCGTTCGATCTACTGTCCTCTGGTGGCTTCCCGATATTCTCTTTTGTTCTTGTCGGTATCTTTCTTTGATTCTTCAGGGGTCACGTGTTCTTTTGCCATGTTGAAAGCAGCAACGCAAAAGTCCCATATGCCGTTCCAACATGCTGACACGTCTTGGTAAACATGGACAAAGGCTGCTGTAATTACATCGCCTTCTGCAGGATGAAACTCGTCTTTCAAAGGTTCTAAACAGTTGCATCTGTTTTCGAGGTGGTCTAAAATTGTATCGTAGTCGATAGGTCCAGGGCTCTATTTTCTCAAGAGTTTAATTATTTGATCAGCTAAGATATCCCACTCCATGATGATGATTTATTCCTTGTTCTGATCTCTCTGACCAATCAGAAGCCAGAAGGTATGATGTCCTCCAAGTTGGTGGCGCTCTTTGTTATTATACAAACTACTCTTGTTTCAGCTTTAAAGTTATGAAATTAAATGAAAGAAAATGTTTTGCTTTGTTCATTGTTCCGATGTTTTGGTTTATAGTCCCTGACCAATAAGAATGCAGGAAAGTTTTAAGCCGTCCCAATTCATGGCGCTTTTATTATTATGTTTTATGCCACAGAATCAGCCTCTATAGTGTTCATGATTCTGCATTTGTAGCGAGATACCGAAACCTCGTAGAAAACAAATTCGCAGAAAAAAAGCTATTAGAAAACAATTGCGTGTAGGTAAAAATAGCGCGCAGAAAAAATGCGTGTTGCAAAAAAGAAGGTGCTTTTGTTAAACAAAAAAAGCACTAATTTGGTCGAAATATATTTATATTGTTATTTTTAGAGGGTTCATCAATCACCTTCAATGTGATTCATAATCTTTATTCAAGGTATATTAGTTTTGTTTAACATATCAATTGTCGATTGATTCACTGCTACATAACCCTAGTCCATGCAGTTTATTTTAATGTGATTGAGTGGATGTGTTAAGTGTTGTGCGTTAACATCGACCGATCTAGGACCGTTCGGCTGAACCAGAGAACCATCTTTTACGATGGAACGTCGAAGACCCTCGCGTAGTGCAGATGTACCACCTAAGCCCGTTTGCGCCGCAGAGTTATATCGCCCTATGAAAGGTTGGGGAATATTGCATTTGTTACCCTCGTCTTACATCAGGCAACTCTAGCGTTTCACGAGCAAGCAAGATGTGTTTTCTTCCTTGTGAATGTTGGCGTGTACTTAAATAACATGATCTATTGTAGGTCTATCTTATAGGCCTAGTTTATAATGATACTGCAAAAAAATAAATCATACGTGAAATATTGGTCCATTTTTGCATACAAAGTGATAATCTAAATGTTTCAATACAAATAAAGACACATTGATAATACATGTAAATCTATGACTGAAACGATGTATTGCGTCATAATTGAATTGAAGTACGTTTGTAAAAAATCGTTTACAGGGCCAGAAAAACCCTCTCCTAACTATGGCAGCATCGATCAATTACCTAAGAATTAAGTGAAACATTTCGTTAGCTTACGTACGCGTTGATCCAAATCAATATCAAATAATGATATAAAAAAAAAAATCCATGTCAAAAGATTTGAAGGTATTCGGGATGACGTCATAATAACGTGAATAAATTTGAACATTTAGTTTGTCGGTGGAAACAAAGCAGTTCACTATCCCGTTAACCATTTACAGCCAGTATGAAATCGGTCACCTTTTAGAGGCGTAAATTTCTATGTTCGCTTTGGTATTTGTGCAGGAAATTGTTGCAATTTTGGATAAAATATCGTAGAAAATATCATTTCGAAGTTTAAAATATATGCATCGTGCGTACGTAGGCTAAAGCGTGGTGTCACTTGTGCACAAATCGTAGCATGTTTTCACCGACAGAGTCCCGGATGGTCAAAATGCCCGGATGACAGAATAATCGAACCTGGACAGGTAGCAACAACATGTCATTGGCCTACAATGGCTTGAAATTTACTGTTTAAAAAAGGGCAAAAAGTCACATCAAAATCGGTTAAACATTGACCATTTTACAGCATTTTGAAATTTGATATTAACATAAGTTGCGCAATACTTTGTGACATCACAAGAAGACCATGGCTAATGCTTATGTTAACTTATTGTTTACAACCCATTACAAAAATTGTAAGTCTGGAAGCAGTTGACTATATATATAATGTTAAGGAAATAATCCACATTTAATAGTAAATTAAATTTCATCATCAGTGGTGTTTGAAATCTAGGCGAAAAAATTAAAGAATTACATGAACGATTTTGAGCCGTGTTCCTGTACGTCCATGCATCATAACTTTTGAACATGCTGCAAAATTCTTCAAAATTTATTATAGGGGAGGGGAAGGGAGGGGGGAGGGGGAGAGGGGAACTTCCATATGTGAGGTATATGTATCTGTGCCGCCCGAGCAGGTGCCTTTTTTTTAAAACCATTTTCGTAATGCAGGTGTTTTGTTTTACTATATAAAAAAAATATTGTACTATTTTTATTTATTTTTAAGTCTTTTTTTCATCATTTTCGTAGTGCAAGTCATTTAGACATGGTATTTTGTATGCCTTTGCTTAATTGTTTTAATTCGCAAGAAAAGAGTAAAATAGGCCTATACATGTTACAAACAACTTTTTTTCATGTACATCCTTTTCATTCTTTGTATTTTTTGTACTTCCCTATTACATTAGTTCTGTACTTAGATAGCCTATTACAACGGTTCTGAAGAAGAAAAAAAGTATGGTGAGAAAATTATGGAAGCTAGGTTTTCCGTTGTGAGACGGAAATATCACCAAGAATAATATGAAATGTCAGTAATAGAGTCACTGATATTAAATGTTATCTTAAGGTTATCTTGCCGTGTAACAGTCGCTTGGCAGATGACCCCAGATGTGAGACATTTGCCTTCAAGTCATTGGGCATAATTTGTCCTTTCTCCTTTATATACATATATATATATATATATATATATATATATATATATATATATATATATATATATATATATATATATATATATATATATATATATATATATATATATATATATATATATATATATATATATATATATATATATATATATATATATATATATATATATATATATATATATATATATATATATATATATATATATATATATATATATATATATATATATATATATATATATATATATATATATATATATATATATATATATATATATATATATATATATATATATATATATATATATATATATATATATATATAAATATATATATACATATATATATATATATATATATATATATATATATATATATATATATATATATATATATATATATATATATATATATATATATATATATATATATATATATATATATATATATATATATATATATATATATATATATATATATATATATATATATATATATATATATATATATATATATATAAATATATATATATATATGTATATATATATATATATATATATATATATATATATATATATATATATATATATATACATGTATATATATATATATATATATATATATATATATATATATATATATATATATATATATATATATATATATATATATATATATATATATACAATATATATATATATATATATATATATATATATATATATATATATATATATATATATATATATATATATATATATATATATATATATATATATATATATATATATATATATATATATATATATATATATATATATATATATATATATATATATATATATATATATATATATATATATATATTATGTATATTTGCCTTCAGAAGTGGGCTAAATTTGAAAACTTCATCTTGGGAGGGGGTTTAGGACCTTCTCGGACTCTCTGATATTTTATTACTGGCTAAGCCACTAGTTTCAGTTATAAGAGTACTAGCTTTCATGTCTTGTATACATAGTAAAAAGTTGTGAAAATATAAAGCAAAAGAAACAGTATTGTACATCATTAACTTCAAAGCTCAAGTAATTTGCTATGAAATCATGTCCCTGTACTAGCCCCATTTCTGCATATACGTCCAAACTCATTCTCTATGCTAGCTTCGAATAGTCGAGCATGCTCTCCTTCCGAAAGTTCTACTTGGGATTGCAGAAGTAAATAAAAGACTGAAAATAAAAAGCGTCCATCACATTACCCCCTGACATGTCTGAACACTTACCCCCTACCATATTGGTAACTTGTGTTGGCAGGGGCGTAGGAAGGGTCACCCCGGTCACAAGTGAAAACAACTGCATCGTTAAAAGTACCATCACTCACGTTCCTACTCATTTTAAAATCTTCAATTTTCGTTCCTGTTCGGGTAATTTCGTTAATTTCGCGAAAATTTGGGCACTTTTTTTTAAATTTTGGTGAATTGTTTGTCCATTTGGGGGAAATTTTCTTCGATTAATGATCTGTCTCATAGGCTTAAACTTGCCCAAAATATTTGAGTCTTGTTTGAGTCTTGTGGATTTTTTGCACAACAGTTTTTCCAATTTCAAGAGTGTTTCTAACATATTCTTGTCTTAGTTTTTGAAGTCTTGTGACTCTGTAGAGGTTTGGTACTTCCCTCAGTTGCATTGTCTGAGGTTGTGTGTAGCTATTGTTATACATTCCCTTTGTGTTCCAGGTTCAGTTCAGTTCTGTGTGTTGTGAAATGATTGGTTCTTAGGTCTTTGCTGTTTATTCAGTTTGTCCTGGCCACATGTACATGTGCATATTCTCTCATTTCTGGCACAACAGAAGAGAGGTATCACCTAGTGCTGGTATATCCCGCTAGTTTACCTACGACATATCGCTTCACCGGTAGCTTACATGTAGGTATACCAACATTCCCCCTTGTATCCATTACGTCTTCATTGTATGGTAGCGTGTTCGTATACTAGCACGCACATTCTACCTATTTACTTAGCTACACTTGTATTCATATGGTCCTCATAAGTTTTCGTCTGGTCCCCAGGGTGACAGCAGCTTGCAGGGCCACATCACGTCATCCAACCGGTGGACTATAAGATTAGTCCCCACATTGGTGAACCCGGCGTGATTCTTTAGATGACGTGGTATTCCTGGCCAGGTTGTCATCTCAATTTGTTATCGTTCACTTCGCTTCGCTTGTGAACCAAGGGGAGCTACTGTAGCGGTTTGGTACTTCCCTCAGTTGCATTGTCTCAGGTTGTGTGTTGCTATTGTTATACATTCCCTTTGTGTTCCAGGTTCAGTTCAGTTCTGTGTGTTGTGGAATGATTGGTTCTTAGGTCTTTGTTGTTCATTTAGTTTGTCCTGGCTACATGTACATATGCATATCCTCTCATCTCTGGCTGCAGCAGAGGAGATGTATCATTAGTCCAGAAGCATGCCAATTAATAGGAACATTTATAACACACGAGAAGTCAGGCAGCCATAATGTTTAGATGTTGCTATAAAATTTCGTAGTTTCTAATTTACGTACTTGAAATATCAAAAATCATTGTTTAAAAAAAAAAAAAAAAAATGGCTGCTTTACGCCAAAAAGCCTAGTTCTATTGCCTATTATTTATAATATTTCGAAGACGGCGTGGTGAACATATCAAATGGGAGTGGAAAAGTTGTAGCCATGACAGTAATGAAGGTATTTTCATGAGTTTTAAGTATCCCCAAGCAAAGACATTTTTCCCCAGACTTATTTCATATTTGAAATTTGTAACATTGCATAAGGCTTCAACGTTAGGATAGCAAAGGATCATGGGAAATATCACAAAGTGGCGGCTTCCATGAAGTGAAATGTTCCCATTTCTAGGAACATTTATGTTTCCATCAATAGGCATGCTGCCGGACTAATCATGTGGGCTATGGAGCTAACCAGTTCGCCAGCTAAGTATTTTTACTTTAACTAAGTTGCTTTACTTTATCTTAGTACCTTTATATTCTCTTAGTACCTTTCCTATGTACTAATATGGTTATCATGACTTTAAACCATGCACGTTTGCCTTAT
The DNA here is from genome assembly GCA_020152595.1 of Chiridota heheva. Classification (NCBI taxonomy): domain Eukaryota; kingdom Metazoa; phylum Echinodermata; class Holothuroidea; order Apodida; family Chiridotidae; genus Chiridota; species Chiridota heheva. The sequence goes on from JAIGNY010003164.1 coordinate 126,301, forward strand.
GATTATATTACCTTTGCAAGTTAGGCTATATACTGTATGTACACCAATCATATCGTTTCTCTTTCCGCATACTGACGAATGTCATATTTAGATGAACCAAACATTGGCGCGAAATACTGAATTATTTTTTCCGCATACTGACGAATGTCTTTGAAGCTTCATGAAATAAGATTTTGCTTAAAATACCTTAATTGTAAGTAAAATTGTCAAAAGATTAGCATTTTCTCTTTCCAATAATATATAAAGCTATATCATACGCTTATCAACTTTTAATTCATGACGCTTCAAAATTTTCCGAACATTCGTCAGTATGCGGAATGCATAATTTTTAAAATGACATTCGTCACTACGCGAAAAGAGGGACGTCATGTACCATACATTATCAGCGCATTGTGTGCCACAGCTAACTCACCTGCTTGGTATACATTACTTATCGCATTCATTTGGTCCCATGCTTTGGCTACGGCAATGCTGCCCACGGTAAATTCAATGCATATTAGTACCTAATTATTTACTGGGTATTTTCTGCCCAGCATATGAGCATCACCTGCCCTGGTAGTCTTATCTGCTCATTTACTTATTCGGTGTATCGACCAAACGGCAACACATTCCTAACTCACTTGATATGCTTCTAATTCATTGAAATCTTAATCAGGCTAAACACGTCTATTAGTGCAACCAACAAAGCAAGATTACGGCATACTACTTTACAAAAATAATCTTATATCACAACATGCAAATGTATGTAAGTGTACAGCAGACGGCAGTCTTTTCTACAAAATGGCGATGTAAACAAAGTCATGTGACCTCATGACGTCAGCTGAAAATCCTTATACGGATGGTGATATTTCTTTTCCTTTAGGAGATGACTTGTGCTTGTATCAAGAGATGATGTTTGGAGCTAGTGCGAAGTGTTTGCTGCACTGATGATTATATGAGCTTTCTTTGTTGAGATCATCTGCACTAACTATAGCATTATCATCAGCAAGACGCAAGTTGTTGATTGTGGAATACGGTATATAAACTATTGTCATGGCAATTTTGGCGTTCAGCATTCGCTGCCCTCCCAGAAAGCTTCACCGTGGAGGCATTGCCTTGACTCCGACCCTTGCCATCACGCCACTGCTTTCAAGCAGTATAGAAACTGCTATACACGTTCATATACCTTTAAACTAATTTCCACTTCACCATTTAGGTAACCAACCTCATCTTTACTTCCGGTGAAAATGTCATTTCGAGACTACAAGAAGACACTAGCGTTCATTGTTGGCGTTGGGCTTCTATTGGTGTTATTACGGGCAGGAAACCACGATACGGAATCCAAACAGCCTACCCTACGGAGAAACTTCCGCCCACAGAGCAGCAGGTACAGTAAAAACAGATCGTGACGTCATTCGTGATTCGTCCAATCTGCATATATTAAATATAGGACAAATAACTTCACGATATCTGGTAAAATGTTCAGGTACCAGGGACGGACGCATGCACCTCCAAACGAGTCCCAAAGGACATGGGAGTCGTGTGTGCAGTGGCGTATTCAGCTTCCGGCGCAGAGGGGGGAAAGGGGCGCTAAGAGGTGCTGTACTCAAAGGTGCATAGGAAACGCCGGAGGGGGGATTGGTTTCACCTTCCCCGTTAGGAAATAATTAATACAAAATTAAAAAAAAAAAAAACTTATGGTGAAATTGTTGGACAAATTTTGTAAAATTATTTGAAAATGTTGTGAAATTATTCGAAAATGTAAAATTATATAAAATTTTGGTAACATCATTGGAAATAAAAAATAAATAAAAAAACACTTCGCAACATTTCCCGAAAATGGAAGAAAAATTGCCGAGAATCGAAGGAAAGCGCCCAAAAATGAAGGAAATTGAAGAAAAGTTCCCCAAATTTAAAGAAAACTTTCAAAAATTTAAGAAATTTCCCGAAAACTTAATATTTTATTTCGCAACGAAGTCGTAACCAAATTTGGGAGATATTTGACCTTATATTTTACATTTCATTTCCCTAATCCTACTGGTATATCCTGCTATATAGTATATTGGGCCCTACTGGTATATCCTGCTATACTTACATTTTACATGAATTTCTCCAGGGGCAGATTCCCTTCTGACTCCCCACTGAACGCCACTGTGTGTGTATGTGTGAGTGTGGTCGCGTATATAATAATTAGGGAATGCGATCAGTATAGTCCTACGTGACATGTCCCCCGGGGATACGAAGAGCATAGTCCTATGGGGAATGTTTCCCGGGAATACGTTCAGCGTAGTCCTGCGGGACATGTCCCCCGGGAACACGAAGAACCAAGTCCTTCGGGCTCATTTCTCTGGGAATGAAGCTGTGTTTCCATGTGCGCGCATCCGTATGCGTTAGCGTATGCGTAAGACACAAATCGCTTCTGTGCAATTTTAGTAGAACTGTCAGGAGAATTTGTCCCCCAAGATTTATAATGTTAATTTGAGAAGCTGATAATGTCCAACAGTTTATTTTACCGTCCGTGGTGAGGGCCAAAGGGGTGAATAATAGGTTTTGGTTATTGGAAACACGTTTGACTCATGGAAAGAAAGGTTTTGTAAAAGTTTTTCGAATTAAATTTAGTCATTAAATTTGCAATAAGAGTACGGCATATGGAATTAGTCCTTTTCCACTTTTATGCATGTAGAGGTAGGAATCGGGCAGCTATGCTTTAGGGGCCGGTGTAACAGGAAATTCTGTCCCCCTGGAAATTCTGTCCGGCCGGACATTATTTTCTAGGGAATTCAATCCGGCCGGACCGAATTTACGGAGGACAGTATTTCCTGTTACACCGGCCATCAAATGACTGGAGAGGGCCAGAGAGGAGGGGCAGGGGAAGGGAGCGGGAGAAAGGGGCGGGGAGTGGGCGGAGGTCGTATATTACCGTATCAAAGTTTATGTCGGTAAACTCATTCCGCCCGTCTAATTTTTCAGGATAAACTGCTTCTCTACCTGTTGGTAACCAACAATTGTTCTTCTCCTCAATTGAATTTTTGAACTTCTAGCTGTCTAGTTTCTTTATGTTTAGCCATTGCGGGCATGAAGACGAACTTCCGCCCTGTCATACATCACAAGAGGAACTTAAAGAGGAACACAAATTTACATATTTTGTCCTGAAAATTTACAATGCTCCAAATTATTCAATTTTTAATCGATTTGGATGAATGTTTTGGCTATTTTTATAAGTTTAAATGGATTTTAAAGCAATTTTTTATACGTTGCTGCTACATGTCCGTATACCTTTAAGACACAATGATTAAAAAGTGCCCTTAAAATTGAATTTGTCAGAGGAGTATGGGCTTGGAGAAGCTTCAGAGTGCAGTAGGTATGTATAAAAAGGAGGGGATTAGGGTAAGATAATATACAGTTATAGTAGCAGGCAGTGGCGAAGCCATAAGAGAGAGAGGGGGGGGGGCAAGGGAGTGATCACCTCCAATATTTAATTCCGTCGGTTGAGATTTGTACAATGGGTACATCTTGTCATTTCCCTTCCATTACTCTCCCAACTCATTCCCTTGCCCCCAATCCTAGCTACTGAACTGGTAATGGGGATAGCGCAGGAAGAAGAGGATTTTTCATGGGGTATTTTTGCGGAAGAAATTATCAATGGAATTGAATGGATTTGGGAAGTTCTGGTGTGGGCAATCTTGGAGAGTCATTGAGATATGTTTGACGCTTCTCTACGCACGGTATGTTTCGTATATCCACGAAAACATCTTCAAAACTGACGTCATTACCATACCTGTGAAGCAGGTACATCAGTACATTATAATACTGAATAAAAACGGTTTGTTTTTAGGTAGAATTTAAATGCATAAACATAAATGTAAAATGAAATAATTGTATTACTTGTATATACAGTACAACAAATAATATAAAGCAATTCACAAATCACGTTTTATTTTTATTTTTATAGCCAATCAGCCAGTCAGCCAATGAAATTGATGTAGGATATAACATGCGCTGAGTATCCTCATGCATTAGTGTTTCAAAAATTAAATTTCGGAAACCTATTGCATGTATCATCTGATCATTGAATACAAACTTAGGATAAAATGTCTCCCCTGGACTATTTCCCCTAGGAAATTTAGTCCGCCAGACAAAACCTCCTATGAGAAATCGCCAGTCCGAGGAGACAAAATCTTAGGGGAGATGAAATCTCCGGTTACACCTGCCTCAACCTCCCTTCGGTGGATGCTGGGTCCGTTTTAACAGCCTGCGGCCAGCCTCAATCTCTTTACGAGGACCATTGGCACACCAATCCAGGCTCGGTCGATCAGCAGGCCAGTCTGCCGCTGGGAATGGGGGAGGGTGCATAGGCGTACGAGGCGAGGGTAGGGAAAAGCATACCTGTTCCAGCAAAACAGCTAGATTATATAATCATATTTGGGAAAATAAAGGTATTAAATAAAGGCATAATAAAGGTCTAACAAATTGATTTTGAAGAATCAGATTCCATGGCTTCTATTTTCTTTCTTATTATCAGGAATCCTAATTTTTCGGGAAATCTTGAATTTTCGTAAAATTTCCTTCATTTTCGTCAAATTTGCTTCAATTTTGGCGAAATTTTCTTCATTTTCGTGAAATTTCCTTCAATATTTTGAATAATTCAAACGTCTCCCATACGCCTATGGAGGAGTGGGATTTCCCGGTAGAAACCCGGTCAACTGGCCAAAGAGGTGAAAATAGGGTCATTGCCGAAGGCCGTGCAAAAAGTCTCACATTTATAAAATTTCACTTCCTTTGCCTTTCCGAAAAAGTCTAGCTTCGCCACGGTTTAAAAGACCCCAAAAAAAAAAAAAAAAAAAAAAAAAACCTGACTTAGATCTGTGCCCCACAGCCTGAGGTGATCACAGAATAAAGTGACAACACCAATGTTGCGAATTTTTCATCGGGCGAAGATGCTGAGTGGTCACGCCGTATAACTTTGGCCTATATTTGAAAATTATTGGGGCCCAGTGCCCCTCCCCCTCCGGCATTCCGGTGTCGGGTCGGGTATGTTCCCGTTCGTTGTCTCATGTTTTGAACAATGCTGGTACGGGGAACGAAGCGATTACAGGGATTAGCTGATTTTGTGAAAGGAAAAGAGCGACGAAGTGACAAATCAAATCTTGATTTTACTTCCTGGTATACACTAATGTTTTCAATCATTGTACTTCAAGGCAAAACAATTGCGGGTCGTTTTCCCCGTGGTAATTGTTTCCCCATGGTAATTTTTTCCCCATGGTAATTGTTTCCCCATGGTAATTGTTCCCCCATGGTAATTGTTCATTTAATTGTTCATTTAAGGATTAGAAGTTCTTAAAACTGTTAAATCGCCTTACCAAAACTTGAAAGGCCAGATGTCGTGTTAACATGGAGAGTAATGTACAACAAAAGCCAACGTTTCTGATTGGTCATACACAAATACCAACAACCAATAAATTACTACCACTAAAGGGACTAACGCACTGCACATACACACACAACGGAGGTGAATATGAAACGGGGGTGGGGTGGGGGGACTTCCCCCTGAGCTGATTTCACCTTCCCGGTTGCATGCTTTCTGCCCGAGGTGAAATTGGGAAGTTATCAAGATAAAATTTAAAAATGTGGCAAAATTATTGAATATTTGGGTAAAATTTCCCAAAAACTGGCCCAAACTTTCCGAAAATTTGTCAAAATTCCCCGAAATTGAGGCAGAGTTCGCGAAAACTGGCCAAACTTTTTCGAAAACTGGCCAACATTTTCAGAAAATAAAAAAATCTCCCGGAAATGGATTTGCCGATTAAGTGCAACTTTGAATGTGATCTCATAGCAGGGCCATAAATCCCAGGGGCAGGTGCTGCAGGGGCGGCAGGGAAAATGTTCCCCACTTTTCAGCAGAATTGAGAAGATTCAGTACATTCTGGAGAAAAAAATCCTCTTGTTTCTCCACTTTTTGGATAACTTGAGGCTATGTTCCTCCTCCCCCCCCCCACTGCCCTAACTTCCCAGATGAGAATTACGGCCATGTCTCATAGCACATATGCAGTGATGTCCGACACACGGGACAAGGAGGACGGTGGCCCCTTGACATTGGAGTAAGGGGCTAAGGTGGAAGGAGGTGCGTTTTTGAAAGTTGGGCGGATGGGGAAGGAGGTGTCCTTTTGAAAGTTGGAGGTGGACCGCCAGGCAGGAGGTTTCCTTTGAAAGTTAAATGAAATTATTCAGGTCATTCTTGAAGCTTGAAAACAAATAGAACTTACTCCCAAATCCTACATAGTACATAGAAGTTGTAAAATTTAGTATTTGACACAATTAAAGCATGTCATTTAGACTACCAGGAGCCCCGATACCGAGGGCCATGGTGGGAGGGGGACATAGCCTCTAATAAATATTTTGGTAATAAGTTTTCAAAAGTAGGCCTTTTAGTTATTCATCCCAATGGGCAATTGGTCCTGGCTTCCCAATCTCATACCCATTGGCGGGTTCTACCTACCGAAAGTGGGGAAGAGTCAAAAGGGTGTGTGTGTGTGCTTGTGAAGGGGAGGGAAAAGGGGGGGATCACAAAATCACGCTAAGATACAAAACATTACCATACAAAATTATGTACATTTAAAAAAAGTGTTGGTGGGGCAAGTTCCTCTTGTTCCTTCCAAATCCCGCCTACACTCAAACCATATTGTGTAGGAACCGGGAACCAGGGGAAAACTGACAAAAGTATTCCCCCTTTTAAAATTGAAAAGTGCCCTCACTTGATTTTCTGCCCCCTTGCCCCGAGCGCCTTCCGACACCCCTGCAAATATGTATCGATCATATTTAATGTCATTTTCCCCTCCTCTCCTAATATTTTCCCTCCCCTCCCCAATAATTTGAGATCTTCTTGGACAAGAGTGGGTGGAATATGTGACTACCTACCTTGCTCTTTCATCTTACACCGTCGAGCACGTGGCAGGCAAAGATGCATTATTTATTTTTTAAGTTTGCGATTTTAATTCGTCTTTTCTCGTCTAACAGATTACACACCGCCACGATGAATGAACATAACTCTAAACAAAATGGCGACTTTGAGCTGACGTCACCAACCTTCAACACAATGGATTTCTACCCAATGTACAGAAACACCATGCCGAATTACTACATTCATTCCAAGGCGCGAAATTTAACATGGACCGACTACCACAACGGGGCCATGATATTCCTACATCACAATAAAGCAAGTGGCTCCAGTGTCAAAGTATGTTTGGGCCGACTAGCGCCATCATTTAAACCCAAGCGATTTTTTCAAGTTCTAACAAGCGACGAACGGTTAAGGTTAGAAAGTGATTAAGTAATAGACGTCTACCTTTCTCAAATGTATCGCTTATAGCTGGCGGTTATTCGTTTGGAGTATGTGAACAAATTCCAGAATTTAAATGTTCTTATTTTACATTCTTACGGGACCCATATGATCGCGTCATATCCTCATTTTTCTACTGTAAGGAACATCCAAGTGATCAGCTTGTGGTCAGTTAAACGTTGCATATTTTAACATAAAGGAATGGGCCATATACCAAGGCAGTTACTTCTTCCGACAACTCCTACTTCATCCTGAATTTTGTAAAAAGGATCCCAAGGTTGCCGAATGGTATTTGGATTCATTTGGCGGTAAATCAAAAAATTTAACCACGGCTGCAAGAAAATTGTATAGCTGTTGGCTCCAAGAGAAAGTCATTCATAGTCATAGAATATTAGACAAAGTCATATTTGATGAAATACTTGATTTCGTCCTTCAAAATCTGGACGAATGGTTTTCTTTCATCGGACTGACTGAAGATTTTAATGAATCATTAAAACTGCTGGAAGGAGTCTATCATTTACCTTTTTATTCAAAATGCAAGGGGACGACTGCAAATAGTCATGCATCAAAAAATTCCCAAAACAAACACGTGTTGAGAGCAGATTTAATGGCTGATGCAGAAGTACGCGAAGCTTTACGTTATGACGTAAAAATATATGAAAAAAGTCAAGCAATATATGGGAAACAGAGAAACGCTTTTAAAGCTCTATGAATGCCAGTTATACAACTCTACAAGCGCCAGTTTTAAAGCTCTACGAACGCCTGCTTTAAAACTCTGCTAACGCCACTTTTAAAGCTCTATGACTGACAGTATTACAGCTGTACGAACGCTAGTTTTTGGGCTCTACGAATGCCAATTTGAAGCTATATTAACGCCAGTTTTAAAGCTCTGCAAACGCCAGTTTATAAGCTCTATAAACGCCAGTTTTAGACTCTATGAACGCCAGTTTTAAAACTGTACGAACGCCAGTTGTAAAGATTCATGCATGCCAGTTTTAAAGCTCAATTAACGCCAGGTCACAGCTCTACAAACACAAGTCTACAAACGTCAGTTGTAAAAGCTGTACAAACGCCAGTGTTAAAGCTCTACAAATGCTAGTTTACAAGCTCTACAGTCAATTTTAAAGCTCCACAAATGCCAGTATTAGAGCTCTACGAAGCCCAGTTTTAAAGCTCGCCGAACGCTTTATAAAGCTCTACGTACGACAGTTTTAAAGCTTTAAGAACGCCAGTCTTAAAGCTCTACAAACGCCAGTTTGAGAGCTCTTTCAACGCCAGCTTTAAAGCTCTACAAACGCCAGTTTTAAAGCTCTGTAAACGCCAGTTTTAAAGCTCTGCAAACACCAGGTATAAAGCTGTACACACGCCAGTTTTAAAGCTCTAAAAACGACAGTTTAACGCTCTATAAACGCCAGGTTTAAAGCTTTGAAGACTAGTTACTTAAAGCTCTATTAACGCTAGTTTTAAAGCTCTCTAAACGCCAGTTTTAAAGATCTCCAAACACCAGATATAAAAGTCACTCTACAAACGCCAGTTTTAAAGCTCTACAAACGCCAGTTTTAAACTCTACAAAAACCAATATGAAAGCTCTACAAACGACAGTTTGAAGGCTCAACGAACGCCCGATTTAAAGCTCTATAAACAAAAGTTTTAAACCTCTACTATCGCCAATTTAAAAGTTCAACAAAGGCCAGTTTTAAAGCTCTACAAACGCCAGTTTCAAAGCTCTACTATCGCCAGTTTGAAACCTCTATTAACCTCTGATTTAAAGCTTTACAAACGCCAGTTTTAGAACTCCACTAGCGTTAGTTTTAAACTTCTATGAACACCAGTTTTAGCGCTCTATTAACGCCAGTTTAAAGCTCTACAAACAACAGTTTTAAAGCTCTGTGGTTGCCGGTTTTAAACCTTTATGAGCGCCAAATTTAAAGCTTTATAAATCGCTAGTTTTACAGCTCTACGAACGCCAGTTTCGAAGCTCTATAAACGCCAATTCAAAAGCTCTACGATCGCCAGTTTTAAAATTTTACAAAAATTAATTTCAAAGCTCTTACGTCCGTCAGTTTGAGAGCTTTACCAACGCCAATATTAAAGCTCTATTGATACTAATATTAAAGCTCTACAAACGCTAGATTTAAAGTTCTATGAACGCCACTTTTAAAGCTCAACAAACTCCAATTTTAAAGCTGTACAAAGACAAATTCTAAGGCTCTACAAGCTAAAGGCTAAAAGCTCTACTATCGTTACTTTTAAAGCTCAACAACGCTGGTTTTATAGCTCTACAAACGCCAGTTTTAAAGTTGAAAGCTCTACAAACCCTAGTTTTAAAACTACGAAGGCCAATTTCAAAGTTGTACAAAGGCGAGTTTTAAAGCTATACAAACAAAAGTTTCAAAGCTCTACTATCGCCAGTTTTAAAGCTTAACGAAAGCCAGTTTAAACGCTCTACAAACACCAGTTTCAAAACTACTATCGTTAGCTTGAAAGCTCTATTAACCCCAGATTTAAAGCTCTACAAACGCCAATTTTAGAGCTCCACGAAAACCAGTTTTAAGGTTCTATAAACGCCAGTTTTAAAGCTCTTTGAATGCCAGTTTTTAAGCTATATGAACACCAAATTTAAAATCTATGAAAATCTAGTTTTAAAGCTTTACGATCGCCAATTTGAAACTCTGCAAACGCTAGTTCAAAAGCTCTACGATCACCAGTTTTAAAACTCTGCAAACGACAATTTGTAAGTTCTACAAACTCCAGTTTTAAAACTCTACAAACGTCAATTTTAAAGCCCTATGTTTGCCAGTTTGAAAGCTTTACCAACACCAATATTAAAGCTCTACCAACACCAATATTAAAGCTCCATAAATACTAGTTTTAAAGCTCTACAAAACAAACGCCAGTTTCAAAGCACTACATCGCCACTTTAAAAGCTCTACAAACTCCGGTTTTAAAGCTTCACTAACGCTAGTTTTATATTTCTATGGACGCCAGTATTAATGCTCAACAAACGCCAATTTTAGAGCTGTACAATGGCGAGTTTTAAAACTGTACAAAATAAAGTGTCAAAGCTCTACTATCACCACTTTAAAAGCTCTACTATCGTTAGTTTGAAAGCTCAACAACGCCAGTTTTGAAGCTCTACAAACGCCAGTTTCAAAGCGCTACTATCGCCAATTGTAAAGCTCTACAAACACCAGTTTAAAAACTCTACGAACGCCAATTATAAAGTTGTACAAACGCCAGTCTTAAAGCTCTAAAAACGACAAAATTAAAGCTCTATAAACACCAATGTTAAAACTCTATAAATGCCAATTTCAAAGCTCTATGAAGCCAGCTTTAAAGCTCAACAAACGTCAATTTTAAAGCTGTACAAATGCCAGTTTTAAAGCTGTACATGCGCAAGCTTTAAAAATACTAATACTAGTTTTAAAGCTATACAAACGCTAGTTTTAAAGCTCCACGAACGCCTGTTCTAAAGTTCTACAAAGGTCAGTTTTAAAGCTCTATTAACGCCAGTTTTAAAGCTATATATATTAATGCCAGATTAAAAGCTCTACAAATGCCACTTCCAAAGTTCTATGGACGCCAGGTTTAAAACTCTATCAGTTTTAAAGCTCTATAAACGCCACTCTTGAAACTTTACAAAGACAGTTTTAAAAGTTTTACGAACGCCAGTTTTAAAACTACAAACGCTAGTTTTAGAGCTCTATGAACGCCAATTTTAGAGCTGTACAATGGCAAGTTTTGAAGCTTGACAAACTAAAGTTTTAAAGCTCTACCAATGACAGCTCTATGTCCGCCAATTTGAAAGCTCTATGAACGCCAGTTTCAAAGCTCACTAAACGTCAATTTTAAAGCTCTATGTCCGCCGGTTTGAAAGCGTCCCAACTCCAATATCAAAGCTCTATTAATAATAATTATTTTAAAGCTCTACAAACGCTAGTTTCAAAACTTCACGAACGCCTATACGAGCTTTAAGCTCTACAGACGCCAGTTTCAAAGCTCTACTATCGCGAGTTTGAAAACTCTACAAAAACCAGTTTTAAAGCTCTACGAAAGTTAGTTTTAAAGTTCTATTAACGCCAATTTTAAAGCTCAACAAACGCCAATTTTACAAAGGCGAATTTAAAGCTCTATAAACTAAAGTTTACTATCGCCAGTTTGAATGCTCAACAACGGCAGTTTGATAGCTCTACAACGCCAGTTTCAGAGCTCTACTATCGCCAGTTTAAAAGCTCTATACAAACACTAGTTTTAAAACTCTACAAACGCTAGTTATAAAGCTCACAAACGCCAACTTTTAGGCTCTACAAACGCCATAATTAAAACTCTATGAACGCCAATCTTAAAGTTTTATGAACGCCACTTTCAAATATCTATGAACTTCATTTTTAAAGCCCAATGAATGTCAGTTTTAAAGCTCTACACACGCCACTTGTAAAGCTTTACGACCGGCAGGTTCAAAACTCAACAAACGCCAATTTGAAAGCTCTATAAACGCCAGTTTTAAAGCTCAACAAATGTAGATTTTGAAGCTGTACAAACGCCAGTTTAAAAGCTTTACGAACGCTAGCTTTAAAACTACTAATACTAATTTTAAAGCTATACAAACGTTAGTTTTAAAGTTCCACGAAGCCTGTTTTAAAACTCTACAATCGTCAGTTTTAAAGCTCTATTAACGCCAGTTTTAAAGCTATATTTATTAACGCCAGTTTTAAAGCTCTACAAATGCCAGTTTTAAAGTTATATGGACGACAGGTTTAAAGTTGTATGAACGCAAGTTTTAAAACTCTACAAATGCCAGTTTTAAAGCTTTACAAACGCCAGTTTTAAAACTACAAACGCTAGTTTTCAAACTCTATAAACGTTAATTCTAGATATGTACAAATGCGAGTTTTAAAGCTTTATTCTAAAGCTCTACTATCGCCAGTTTGAAAGCTCTACTATCGCCAGTTTGAAAGCTTAGCAACGCCAGTTTTAGAGCTCTACAAACGCCAGCTTCAAAGTTCTACTATCGCCAGTTTGAAAGCTCTACAAACACCAGTTTTAAAACTCTACGAACGCCAGTTATAAAGCTGTACAAACGCCAGAATTAAAGCTCTATGAACGCTAATGTTAAAGCTCTATGAACTCCATTTTTAAAGCTCAATAAACGTCAGTTTTAAAACTCAACAAACGCAAATTTGAAAGCTCTATGAACGCCAGTTTTAAAGCTCTACAAACGTTAATTATAAAGCTTTATGTCCGCCGGTTTAGAAACTTTTCCCACACCAATAATAAAGCTCTACTAATACTAGTTTTAAAGCTCTACAAACGCTAGTTTTATAGCTCCACGAAGGCCTATTCTAAAGCTCTACGAACGCCAGTTTTAAAGCTGTACAATCGTTAGTTTAAAAGCTCTACAAACACCAGTTTTAGTGCTGCACAAAGGCGAATTTAAAGCTCTAAAGCTCTACTATTGCCAGTTTGAAAGCTCTACTATCGCCAGTATGAAAGCTCAACAAGGGCAGTTGTAAAGCTCTTCAAACGCCAATTTGAAAGCTTTGCAAACACTAATTTTGAAACTTCTTTCGCCAATTTGAAAGCTCTACAAACGCCAGTTTAAAAGCTTTACGAGCGCCAGCTTTAAAGCTACTAATACTAGTTTTACAAACGCTAGTTTTAAAGCTCCACGAACGCATGTTCTAAAGCTCTACAAACGTCAGTTTTAAAGCTCTACTAACGCCAGTTTTAAAGCTATGTATATTAACGCCAGTTTTAAAGTTCTACACATGCCAGTTTTAAAGTTCTATGGACGCCAGGTTTAAAGCTCTATAAACGCAAGTTTTAAAACTCTACAAATGCCATTTCTAAAGCTCTATAAACGCCAGTTTAAAGCTTTACAAAAGCCAGTTTTAAAACTACAAACGTTAATTTTAAAGCTCTACAAACGCCAGTTTTAAAGCTGTATCGTAGGCGCACATCTAAGGGGTGTGCGCCCCTTTGAGACCACATATACCCTCCGTTATTAGTTTTTTTTTTAAGTTCCCATTCCAATTGGTATTACGGTTGATAATACGTCTAAAGCAGTGGCGTCGCTTAAGGGGGGCACAGGGAACGTGCCACAACTGTTGTTTTGCTGTGGCACATGTGTGCCCCCCTCCCCAATAAAAAAAACCCGGCATAACATCTTCACTGATGACTTTAATTTGAAATATTATCCATACTTTTTTCCTGTACCATCCTCAAATTCATAGGTCTTAGTTAGTTATTTGATGTATTTAAACAAAATTTGAAGCCATTTTATGACTTAAAATGGCTTCAAATTTTTTTAAATTAAAATTTGGTCAAAAAAATCTTTTGAGCTGAATTGTTTGAACTTCAAAGGAAATTATTTTCTGACAAAATCTGAGTTTATAGAATGTAAAGTTTCTTTTTTTCATCAGTTTAAAATTTGAATTTCTCTGTTTGATTTGAATCCATTTTGGGGCATCAAAAAAAAAAAAAAAAATGCAGAGCTTTCGGGACCTCACCCCTTTTATTTTTTTATGTTAGGCCTGAAATGTCTCAGTTTTCAAAGAAAATTGCTTCTCTGCCTGATTAGAGGTCATTTAACGTTTGAATTAAAAAATTCTTCCTTTCTTCAATTTAATTTTGCGGTTTTTGTGCTTGATTTTAAAACATTTTGGGACATCAAAAACAAGAAATCTGCAGAGCTTCCGGGGGTTTCACCCCCTTGATCTCTACCAGGACTTCGCCCCTGGACAACACCAGGTGCCCTTAAGTGGGCCCCTGGATCCCATACCAGTACGCGCACGCTTCCTCTAAACTGCTGTGCCCACCCTTCCCACCCCCAACAAAAATCTCTGGCGACGCCACTGGTCTAGAGCTAGAGTGTGAGAGGAATAACGTCTTTGCGCAGAGTATCAAACCTCATGCACAGCAGAACAAAAGTTAGTCGGAACTGATGTATCCTCCTCCCCTCCACCCCCCCCCTCCCATTTCGGAAATTCCTAGACCCGCACCTGATCTGGTAATGTTGTCAAAAGTACAACCACGAGCACTTGCTTGGGTAGAGGGCTGAAGTTTTGCCATTTAGTGCTCTGTGGGGGAGGTGTAGGGGAGGTGCGGGAGAGTTGATCCGCTGGGAGAGTTGGTCCATTTCTTGTAAAATTACTTTAATGAATACTAATAGTTGGTTGCTCCCTGTAGTACATGGCACTAAGTGTAATATGACGCATAGTAAACATGCGTGCGGCTAACAGAGATAAAAACGACATCAAATGTCACATTTTTGACCTCAAAAGTAAATGTCCGCCCAGGGCTGATATCTTTCTCTTACTTTTATAAGTGCATGACAGATGTCAATTCTTAAACAAATATAAAAGTAGATAGGCTACATATTGCTCTTTTCTTTAGTACAAGTTCCCGCCCTGTAGGCTATGTGCTATCACTTTAGAGATCAAGAGTGATACAAAAAAAGAAAAAAAGTGCTAGGTGTGGGGAGAGTTGAGCTAATGGTGTAGGGGAGAGCTGAGCCATTGGTGTGGACCCACTGGTGTGGGGGAGAGTTGAGCCATTGGTGTGGAGACATTGGTGTGGATGGAAGTTGAGCCAATGGTGTGGGGGAGAGTTGAGCCATTGGTGTGGAGCCATTGGTGTGGGGGAGAGTTGAGCCATTGGTGTGTGGGAGAGTTGAGCCATTGGTGTGGATGGGAGTTGAGCCATTGGTGTGTGGGAGAGTTGAGCCATTCATGGGAGTTGAGCCAATGGTGTGTGGGAGAGTTGAGTCATTGGTGTGTGGGAGAGTTGAGCCATTGGTGTGGTGGAGAGTTGAGTGATTGGTGTGGATGGGAGTTGAGCCAATGGTGTGTGGGAGAGTTGAGCCATTGGTGTGGGGGAGAGTTGAGCCATTGGTGTGGTTGGGAGTTGAGCCATTGGTGTGTGGTAGAATTGAATTATTGATGTGGGAAAGAGTTGAGCCATTGGGGTGTGGGAGAGTTAAACCATTGGTGTGTGGGAGAGTTGAACCATCGGTGTGTGGGAGAGTTGAACCATTGGTGTGTGGGAGAGTTGAACCATTGGTGTGTGGGAGAGTTGAGCCATTGGTGTGTGGGAGAGTTGAGCCATTTGTTTGTGGTAGAGTTGAACGATTGGTGCCGGGGAGAGTTGAACCATTGGTGTGTAAGAGAGTTGAACCATTGGTGTGTGGGAGAGTTAAACCATTGGTGTGTGGGAGAGTTGAATCATTGATGTGGGGGAGAGTTGAGCCATTGGTGTGGAAGAGAGTTGAAGAATTGGTGTGGGGAAGAGTTGAGCCACTGGTGTGGAGGGAGAGTTGTTCCATTTGTGTGTAGTTTTGAACGATTGGTGTGGAGGAGAGTTGAGCCATTGGTGTGGGGAGTTTTGAACGATTGCTGTGCTGGGAGTTGAGCCATTGGTGTGCTGGAGAGTTGAGCCATTGGTGTGCTGGAGAGTTGAGTCATTGATGTGGGGAGTTTTGAACGATTGGTGTGCGATTGATCTCTCCGCCCCTCTCAACCAACAGCCCTCAAATTCAAAGCCTTGGTATTCCTCTCTAAATGTTACTATAGCCTTAGTATATAACTTACCGCTAAGTTACAGTACCCTCTCTACTCTAGGCTACTTGAGTACTTTATCAAAAATGCATGTTTGCTACACAAGTTTGGACAATTATTCATAAAACTTACTAATATTAAGAAAAGTAATATAACTATAATACATTTATCTTACCTGATGATACAAATTCTTTTCATTTAGGATTAGCTTCAAGTCTTAAACTTTTCAACTTCCCACTTCACAATCACAAAAAAACTTTCTGTAAACTGAGTCTGCAATATTAGTCAATGCAAATTACACAGTACAGTAGTCAGTGACCCATTACGTAAAATGAAATGTTCCACAACAACTTCTGTAAATATTTGACGACGTTTTACACAATATTAAAAGATATGACGAAACAGTTATAGAATATTAATGCATATATGTTATTCTGTATGTATCATAGATGCTTCTTATTGTAAATTTAGTATTTAACAACAAACGTATTTTCAATAATTAACACATTTCACAGTGAAAACGATACAAACTGAACACGTCGCTCATAAGCCAGCGTGTTTTAATAATAACGTCATCGAAAAATCAATGAAATCGTGGTTCTAATACGGGCATTTTTATTGGATAATTTTTCTTTACCTGAACTTCGCCGAAGGTTAATCTTACCCGATCAACGTCGTTGTTATATGTATCGAAAGACGACGACGAGTGAACACACAATTACAATGACGGGGTCGTCGCCTGCGTAATCCGTTATGATAGTAACAATGCTATCACGAAACGCTTAATACGACCCTGACGAGAAGACAGGTACGACGTCTCATATCATCGACAATCAAGTCAATGTCCACGGCCTTTGATAACCAGTTGTGGTGCACTGGCGTGTCTACCCAACCCAAGCTTGAACCCAGGGCCTCGTGGTCTGTAGACAGGTATGGTAACTGCTACACCACAGTAGACTCTGAACTGTCAAGAGAAGTTTAAACCAGATAACAAGATAATATAATTCGCAAGTAATAGATATTTGAATGGCATAAAATTGAGTAAATTTCGAAAATTTGCCTGTTCCTCCATTGAAAGTGAAAAAATAATGTTTTATGGAAGTCAAAAACGCTGGGTGTTCCACCTAACACATTATTTGAAACTTATATTATTCTGAAACAAATGTATGTAAATATATAAATAATGTTTAAAACTATAAAAATTGGTTAATTGTAAATTAAGATATGAGTTATTTAAGGCGAAAATCCTAGGTTTTATTTTTGTTTATACACACTGTACTGAGCGCGAAATGTGGGGAAAACGCAAATGAGCGGTATGTTCCGTTATGCATTGGACAGTTAGTTGGCCCACAGTCTCAAATCGTTTCCCCAAACATTGTGCATATATTGAAATCTGGCTGAACCTTCCTTATGCAGTGGGTTCAACTCACATGCTAAGGGTGAGTTGGGCCAATTGGAATTTTCTTCGTCTTTCTAATCGTCTGAACTGAAACCATTTCAACCAATTGCCACATAGGGTTCAGGATATGTGCAGCAATAGATGTAGTATGTTCGACCATAGTTAATATCATTTATCAATATTTGGTTATGAAAAAGTGTTGACAACAGTACAAAATGGCTTAACTCTTCCGCATTTCCACTATGCTACTGGCACGCATAACACCATCCAAAGTCATTCATATCCAAAGATGGATATTATGTTTAAAACTTGTGTCGATAGAAAATGAATAAAGTATTTAAGGAAACGATTTGAACATTAAGAGAAAGGTATCGTCTCATAAATACTTCAAAAGCGAATGCCGCCATGCTTGCAACGTCACTTCCGATTATCAATTTCCCAATTGATCACGACAAATCTGCGATGTTATCGATCACACATCCGCGGACCAGACATTTGTCATTGATAAACATCACAGATTTTTCGCAATCCACAAGAAAAATTGAAAAGCGGAAGTCTCGTAACCAGCATTGCGGCATTCTTTACTGAATGTCGAAGGTTATGAATACCATCACCTGCATGAAAAGCGTACTCGAATATTACTCAGGACTAATACGCCCGGATGTTCCTTTTAATGATTAGTTCAGTGGTCAAGCAAGTCCATCTTATATGAAAGAAGGCTTCAAAAGAAACAAAATGGTGAAGAAAGCATTCATAGGGTTTATTGTGTAAAAGGATTAGTTCAGGGGTCAGGCAAGTCCATCTTTTAAGAAAGAGGGCTTCAAAAGAAACAAAATGCTGAAAAAAATGTTCAAAAGTCTAATTGTGTTAAAGGATTAGTTCAGGGGTCAATCAAGTCCATCTTATCATGAAAGAAAGCTTGAAAAGAAATAAAATGCTGAAGAAACATTCAAAAGTCTTGTCTTAAGGCTTGTCCGGTAGCATGCCTCTTAATGGGAACATAAAATGGGAACATTTTGCTACATGGAATCCACCATTTTGTGATATTTCCCATGATCCTTTGCTATCCTAACGTTAAAGTCTAATGCAATGTTACATATTTCAAATTTAAAATACGCCTGGGAAAAATATCTTTGCTAAGGGAAACTTGAAACTCATGAAATAACTTCATTACTGTCATGGCTACAACTTTTCCACTCCCATTTGATATGTTCACTACGCCATTTTTAAAATATTGGAAAAATTAGACTAAAAGAGCTAGGCTTTCAGGCGCGAAATGGCCATTTTTAATATTTAAATATTTTTCAACACAATGATATTTAATATTTCAAGTACGTAAATTAGAAACTATGAAATTTTAACGTGACATCTGAACAATGTGAATACATGCCTTCAATATTCGCGTGTCTTATAAATCTTCCTATTAATAGGCATGCTTCCGGACTGAACAATATGGCTGCATGACTTTAATATTCGCGTGTGTTATAAATCTTCCTATTAATAGGCATGCTTCCGGACTGAACAATTTGGCTGCATAACTTCAATATTCGCGTATGTTATACATGTTCCTATTAATAGGCATGCTTCCGGACTGAAAAATATGGCTGCATGACTTCAATATTCGCGTGTGTTATAAATGTTCCTATTAATAGGCATGCTTCCGGACTGAACAATATGGCTGCATAACTTCAATATTCGCGTGTGTTATAAATGTTCCTATTAATAGGCATGCTTCCGGACTGAGCAATATGGCTGCATGACTTCAATATTCGCGTGTGTTATAAATGTTCCTATTAATAGGCATGCTTCCGGACTGAACAATATGGCTGCATAACTTCAATATTCGCGTGTGTTATAAATGTTCCTATTAATAGGCATGCTTCCAAACTGAGCAATATGGCTGCATGACTTCAATATTCGCGTGTGTTATAAATGTTCCTATTAATAGGCATGCTTCCGGACTGAGCAATATGGCTGCATGACTTCAATATTCGCGTGTGTTATAAATGTTCCTATTAATAGGCATGCTTCCGGACTGAACAATATGGCTGCATAACTTCAATATTCGCGTGTATTATAAATGTTCCTATTAATAGGCATGCTTCCGGACTGAACGATATGGCTGCATGACTTCACTATTCTCGTGTGTTATAAATGTTCCTATTAATAGGCATGCTTCCGGACTGAACAATATCGCTGCATGACTTTAATATTCACGTGTGTTATAAATATTCCTATTAATAGGCATGCTTCCGGACTGAACGATATGGCTGCATGACTTCACTATTCTCGTGTCTTATAAATGTTCCTATTAATAGGCATGCTTCCGGACTGAACAATATGGCTGCATAACTTCAATATTCGCGTGTGTTATAAATGTTCCTATTAATAGGCATGCTTCCGGACTGAACAATATGGCTGCATGACTTTAATATTCGCGTGTGTTATAAATGTTTCTATTAATAGGCATGCTTCCGGACTGAAAAATGTGGCTGCATGACTTTAATATTCGCGTGTTTTATAAATGTTTCTATTAATAGGCATGCTTCCAGACTGTCAGGGATTAAGCAAGTTATCTTACATAAAAGAGGGCTTCAAAAGAAACAAAATGCTAAAAAAGCCTTAAATATATTATGTACGAAAGAGAAGACAACTTACAATCATTTGTGTAATTCGTAAAATTTCTGTCCTAATTTTAATCAATGAAAAACATCAAGAATGGTTTTTCCTGCTAGATGGAGTATCAAAGCCTCGTCACCATATCCAACTGCTTCCATTCAAAGAAAGATAGTGGAGGATTGAAAAACAACAACTAATATAAAGAAAATCATAGGTTTTCTTGTTGTGGTGTCACAAAATTTCATATAAATTTGTATAATTTATCATAAGGCGATCCAAAATACTGTAAAATGGTCTACTCTTTAAATGAGCGCTCGATCGATAAGTAAGGGCGCTCGATTTTGCAAATTTCACAAACATATTATCCACAACAGATCGAAAAACAAAAACGAGTTACGGTAAAAACTAAAAAAATAACGGTAAAAGAGTCTAGTTTTAAGTCTTGATTTAATTTTTTGACATTGTCGGCAAGTTTTACATCAGGTGGCAAGGAAGTTCCAAAGTCTTGGAGCAACTACAGCAAAAGCTCGGGCGCCAAACGTTTTGCAACGGGGACAGGAAACAGCTATTGAGTTATGGGAGCGGAGAAAGAATGTGAATTACGACGAGACAATAAATTACTATATAAGACGGGCCAGTGTTATATAATGCATTGTATGTGGTTACCAGAATCTTGAATTCAATCTGAGCATTATTTGGAAGCCAATGTAAAGTTTTTAAGGCATTTGTTATTCTACTATAATTGTCTAGTTTGAAAATAAGTCTGGCAGCAATGTTTTGAATACGTTGTAATCTAGCCATTGATGACTTAGGTAGATCAAAGAGAAGAGAATTACATTAATCGAAGTGACACATAACGAGTGTATGGACAATAATCTTAGTAGAGTCAGCATCTAAAAAATTACGAATTTTCCTAATAATAGATAAATTACGACTAGCAATTTTTCAAGTATCAGAGATGCGTTTTGTCATATACATGGTAGAATCGAGAGTTACTCCAAGATATTTAACTGAAGTTTGACTTTCAATTACTGTGGAATCAATTTATGGAGATATCACTCTTCTGCAATTTGTTAAAAAGAGTTAAAATATAATGAATTCAGTTTTAGTATCGTTCATTTTCAATCGATTACTATTCATCCATTTCTTAATATCACGTAGGCAATGTTCCATTGATTGGAATGGCGTGTCTTCATTTCCAGGTTTAAAGGCAAGATATAAGGCGTGGTCGTCAGCACAACCATAACAGCGGAAAGGTGTATGGAAATAGTCTCGGTCAGAGTGCTCGCGTAAACCGTAACAAGAACAGGACCAGTGCATGACCCCTGCGGAACTCCGTAAGTAAGAACAGTCAGTTGTGAAAGACAATCACCAACTGAAACAGACTTGAGTGCGGCTGTTGAGATAGCTGTCAAACCGGCTTTTTGCAACACATTTAACATCAAACCCTAATGGTTTTATTCCTACAAAGAGGGTGGAAAATTTGGTTACCTAATGAGGTTGTATACAGGGATTTGGGTGTTGGTGAGGGTTCTAAAAGCGTAGGAAAGGCTAAGCTTTCTACACCTTAGCAGAAAGGGGGTCCGTTGGCTTCTACGTGAAGGCTGGTGATAAGGGAGGTCACCCAGGCAAATCCTGAGGGCTTCATTTTGGATGGTGTTGATGTAGTTGAGGTAAAACTTATGAGCGGTACAGTAGACAATATTGCACGAATGGTGAGCATAAAGATTTTGAGGAGAGCGTGGGGGTCCGCTACCCAAGTGGTGTTGGAGAGGAGGCGGAGAAGTTGAGGGAGCTGTTGCATTTCTGTTTCAGATTGGTGATATGTTGCTTGTAGGAGAGCTCGGGGTATTGGGTTAAACCCAGGCACTTAGTGTGGTAAATTTTATGGATGCGAGTGCCATTGGGCACGAGGTTCGGGTTGGGGTGGAGGTTGTTTAAATGACAGAAGTATATGCAGACTGTCTTGTCTTTGGGGAATTTAAAACCGTTATTGTTGTACCCAGTCTTGCAACCGGTAGAGGCTAAGTTGGAGCCTATTTTCGACAAGATAAAAGCTAGGGGAGAAGTAGAAGATGGTGAATTTGTCCACGTAGACTGGTAGAGGGTACGTTTGATGTTGGGGCCAAGGTTGTCCGGTTTAAACTCAGGTTGAAGAGAGTAGTAGAGAGGTGCTGCTTTATGGGACGCCCCCTTTTTGGGAAAGAGGTTGGAGAGGGTGTGGTCAATACGAACTTGGAACTGTCTGGGTGAGAGGAAAGTTTTGAATAAAGATGGAGGAGGTGGCCTCTGAGGTCAATGGTGTGAAGCTTGGGTAATGCCGTATTTCCAAGTAGTGTCGAAAGCTTTCTCGAGGTCAAAAAAGATGGTAAAGAGGTGTTCCTTTTTTGCATAGGATTCCCGGATAGCGGTGTCAAGCGTGATTAACTGGTCCAGGGTATTGCGACGTTTCCGGAAGCCACTTTGGTGAGGGAAAAGGATTCTGTTGGTCTCAAGGAACCACTCTAGTCTCTGGTTAATAATCCTTTCCATAATATCACAGAAACAGCAAGTGAGGGCAACGGGCAGTAGTTGGAGAGGTCGGTGCTGTCCTTCCCCGGTTTGGAGACGGGAGTGATGATAGCTGTCCTCCAGATAGGAGAAAGGAGTGTGTGGACCAAATGTGGTTGAGGATGTTGAATAGGGTAGCGGTGGTCTTGTTGGGGAGGTGTTTCAGGAACTGGTTGGGGATGTTATCTGGCCCTTGAAAGTGCAGCCAGCATCGTGGATGGCTTGCTTTAATTCAGATAGGGTAAGAGGGTGTTGTAGCTCTCGCAGGGAAAGGTAATACTTCGGATTTTGTCGCAAGAGTTTTTGGCTTTGAAAGCATTGCGGTAGTTGGCCGAGGACGGGATGTTGGTGAAAGAGGCGGCGAGGTGGTCAGCGATATCCCTTTTCTCGGTGAGAAGATTACCATTTCAGGAGAGATGGGAGATGGGAGACTTGCCCATCCTGCCGTGGAAGCTGTTAACCATACTTCAAATCTTCTTAGTGGGGGTGTTGGTAGTGAGAGAAGAGATGAACTTGTTTCAAGTGTTGGTTTTACTGTCCTTGATAGTGCGCCTGGCTTTGGCACGGCTGATGCGAAAGAGGTTGACATTGTGGGTGGTCGGGCTAGTTTTAAAGTTCCCGAGGGCCCTTTTCCTGTTCTTGATGGTGGTTTTGCACTCATTGTTGAACCAGGGGTCGAAGGGTGCTTAGGGGATTTTGAGAATGGAGCAGGTGGCGATGTTGATAAGGATGTTACTAAAGTTTGACATTGGATCCTTACAATCGAGGAGATGGGAGGAGAGGAAAGAATTGCAGAGGGTTTTGAAAAGGGGCCAGTTTGTTTTCATAAGGTTCCATCTGGGGGTATGGACTGTGGGGGTTTGAAGGTTGAAGTGAATAAGGAAAGGGTAATGGTAACTACCACAGAGGTCAGCAGTGGCCTTCCAGCTAAAATCAAGGAGGGTGGGGAAACAGATAGACAGGTCAATACAGGTGATGGAGCCTGTGGAAGGGTGAAGGTATGTCGGGGAGTTAGTGTTGAGCAATGAGAGGCTGTGCTGTCGAAGAATGCTTTCGAAGAGCTTACCTCTTGGGGTGGTGGTTTGGAGCCCCACAGGGGGTTAAAGTCACCAAGAAGGATGACAGGGGGGGAGCTGACAGATGAGGTTGGTATGGATGGTTGGCGTTGAGGTAGGGGTGGGGGCGTACATATTGCAAAGAGTGAAGGTTTTGTGGAAGGAGATAGAAATACATATGGCCTGAAGGTCTGTGTTCACATGAATAGGGCTGTGTGGGATATCGTGTCTAACGAGAACGGAGACGCAACCACATGCCCTGTAAGCGTTCTCTTGTTGTTTATGGTAACAAGATAAATTTAGGAAATAATGGTCAGCGGTTTTCAAGGTTTCTTGTTGGCAGAAGACGACCGGGTTGAAGGTGATGGCCAGGCCAATTTCTTCTGTGGCCTTAATGCTCCTGATGTTCCATTGCATAATGTTGCGAGTGTTATTGTAATTGGTTCTGTTGTGCGCCATAAAGAGGCGGGTGTTATCAGGAGGAATATCTGTTGTGTCTGGATTGGGTTGTATTTCTTTGGATCTGTCCGTTTCTTTGGGAGCGGTTGTTTTTAAAAATTGGATGAGAAGAATGTTCGGTAATCGTACAATCCATGTTCACTTCAGTGTCTTACATGTGGGTTTGGATGGAGCTGTTTGTTGATTTGAGTTTGATGGCATTTGAGGGAGTTGTCTTAGCAAAAGAAGGAAGGTTGGAGAGAGAAGTGGTGGTGGAGGTGGTTTGTGTAGTGGGTGTGGTTGGGTTGTTGGCAAAGGCGATGGGCTTAGGACTCGGCAAGAAGAGCCAGGTGAGGTCAGTTTGGGCATGCGAGTCAGTTTTAGTTGTATTAGGGGGCGGTATTGGTGTTTGAGGAGAATGTTTGAATAGGAAGGTACAATACAAAATTGTATGCAACAATACATTGTATACAACACAATTTTCTGCAACACTGTATGCAACAATACATGCTATACAACACAATTATATGCAACACTTTGTGCAACAATACATTGTATAAACCCACAATTGTATGCAACAATACATTGTATACAACACAATTGTATGCAACAATAAAACATGGTATGCGATACAACAATGCAACCATAGAAAGTTGTATGTAATAACACAAACTTGTATGCAATACAACATTGTATGCAACAATACAAGTTATGCAATACATCATTGTATGCAATCATACAAAGTTGAATGCTACCCACAATTGTATAAAACAATACATTGCAGGTGATAACACACAATTCTATACAAGCATACATTGCTTGCAACAATACAACATTGCATGCAATACGACATTTTATGCAATACAACACTGTATGCAACAATACAACACTGTATGCAACAATACAACACTGTATGCAACAATACAAGACTGTATGCAACAATACAACACTGTATGCAACAATACAACACTGTATGCAACAATACAACACTGTATGCAACAATACAACACTGTATGCAACAATACAACACTGTATGCAACAATACAACACCGTATGCAACAATACAACACCGTATGCAACAATACAACACTGTATGCAACATTACAAGACTGTATGCAACATTACAACACTGTATGCAACAATACAACACTGTATGCAACAATACAACACTGTATGCAACAATACAACACTCTATGCAACAATACAACACTGTATGCAACAATACAACACTGTATGCAACAATACAAGACTGCATGCAATACAACACTGTATGCAACAATACAACACTGTATGCAACAATACAACACCGTATGCAACAATACAACACTGTATGCAACAATACAACACTGTATGCAACAATACAACACTGTATGCAACAATACAACACTGTATGCAACAATACAACACTGTATGCAACAATTCAACACTGCATGCAACAATACAACACTGTATGCAACAATACAACACTGTATGCAACAATACAACACTGTATGCAACAATACAACACTGTATGCAACAATTCAACACTGCATGCAACAATACAACACTGTATGCAACAATACAACACTGTATGCAACAATACAACACTGTATGCAACAATTCAACACTGTATGCAACAATACAACACTGTATGCAACAATACAACACTGTATGCAACAATACAACACTGTATGCAACAATACAACACTGTATGCAACAATTCAACACTGCATGCAACAATACAACACTGCATGCAACAATACAACACTGTATGCAACAATACAACACTGTATGCAACAATATAACACTGTATGCAACCATACAGAATTGTATGCAACCATACTACGTTGTATGCAACCATACTACGTTGTATGCAACAATTGTATGCAACAATCTATTGCTTGCAACAATACAAAATTGTATGAAACAATACTATATTGTATGCAACCATACACAGTTGTATGTAACACACAATTGTAGGCAACAATTTGCTTGCAACGATACAAAATTGCATGTAACAATACAAGTGTGAGCAACAGTACAATATTGTATGCAACCATACAACATTGTATGCAACCATACTAAGTTGTATGCAACAATACATTGCATGCAACAATACAAAATTGTATGCAACAATACACAAACAAATATAAACTACGAGGGTAAATACCTTCATGGTTCGCATGACCATGCAAATTGACACCCATATCATATGACCCGGCCAATTATAAAAATGACATCTCAAACTAAGTCCTATATGGCATCCCACCCCATCCCATGTCCCACATGGCATTCTACCATATCTCCCACATGGCATCCCACCCCATGTGGCACTCCATCATGTCCCACAGGGCCAATCCCATCCTATGACCCACATGGCATTCCACCCTATGTCCCACATGACATCCCACTTCATGTCCCATATGACATCCCATGCCTTGTCTCACATGGCATTCCACCATATTTCCCAAATGGCATTCCACCATACAGTTGTCTCACATGGCATTCCACCATATGTCCTACATGGCATCCCAGGCTATGACCCACATGGATCCCATCCTACATGTATGTCCCACATTAATCCAACTATATGTACCACATGACATCCCTCCCTGTCCCACATGGCATCCCTCCCTGTGTCCCCCATCAGTGGCTTCCCACCTGATATCCCACCATATGTTCCACATGGTATCTCTCCCAATGACATCCTACTTCATGTCCCCCTACCCTATGTCACACATGGCATCCTACCTTGTCACACATGGCATCCCAAGCTATGTCACACTCTGTGTTACTCGTGGCATCCCACCATGTCATTCTACCCCATTCCACGTGGCATCCCACCCCATGTCTCACATGACATCCCAGATTCTCCATAAGAAGTCTCATCCTAACTATCAGTCCCTGATTGAGCCTATGTATGAAAGTGTCAGTTCATATAATAACTTATATGCAAATGAGTTGTTGAATAGAAAAAAAGGTGAAGTCAAATAATTATGCCTGATATAGCCCCTGGTGTATCCCACATGGCTAATATTATATCATATGTCCCTCATGACCCCCATCCATGTCATGGCATCCCTCCCTATGTCCATATGTAATAATTTCCTGTCACACTCCCTGACTAAGTTTACTAAATAAAAGTCTGGTCAGTTCATATACTGTAGAATCTTTACGCAAATAACCACAATAATAAAGGCAGAGTTTGATAATCATGCCTGATACAACTGTCGGTGCCCACATGTTTTGAAGAATTTGAAGGATTTTAAATTTCAAGTGCTACAAGAGAGATTGAGGATCTTTGAAGAATATTGGAAAATTATATCATTTACAGTTATCTTCTTAAGAAATATTAAAAGCTTTGTAGACTTTTTAAGAAAACTATTCTTCAATCCAGTCGCAAGTGTCTCTGAAAAACTTTAACATTTTGGAAGGAAATTCTAACCTTCCATAAGGATATCTGAAGAAACTTTAACTTTTTCTAAGGAACTCTGAAGAAACTTTAACATTTTCTGAAGAATTCTTAAAATTTTTTACATTTCTGAGGAAACCTCAGGACAAATCTGTGGACAGCCGGACGGACGTAATCACCATTACATAGGTTCGCATTATGCTTCATATGCGAACCAAAAAGGCTTACAGATATAAAGGACACAAACACAGAATCATTTATTCTTTGATATTTTCTTTTTTTTATTTCAAACATTTATTCCAGATCACAAAGAGGCACAAAGATATATATATATAAGACAAAAACTTAAAGGGGCACTACCATGAAAAGTTAGGGCACAATTTTCTAGAGACTCAAAAATATTCAGCAAAGCTGTTTGACCCATGGGGAGAGTCACAAAACTTCTTCAACACCAATATTTATACTAAGTAGTTCTATAAGAGACAAAACAGGTTAATGAATACTTGAAGAATTCACCAAGAAGATGTGCACACTTTATGGATGTAGTGCTCCCCCAGAAGAAAACTCCAGTTGGAATTTTCCCAACTGGGAATTTTTCTGACTGGAATTTCGAAAAATTCCAACTTGAATGAAGTGGTCCAAGTTAGAAATGTTTAATCCCAGTTGGAACTTGTTCAATCCCAGTTGGGACTTGTTTAATCCCAGTTGGGACTTGTTCTTTCCAGTTGGGAATTTCTTCCATCCAAGTTGGGAATATTCAATCCACATTGGGACCAGTTGGGAATCCCAACTGGTCTCAACTGAAATGTTCTCCTGGGCCTTTAAATCATTTCAAAACTTTATTTTCTTACACAAATTAAAACAAACAAAAACATTAAAAAAATGGAATTACCCACCATTTTAAACTGTAACTTTTGTGGGGTTTCAGCACTGATTTAGAATCCCACTAAGCTGATGGGGGTGGCATTACAATATTTAACATATTGTTCTCAACTGACTTTGATGCCAATGTGCGTAATGCTAACAGACACATACAATTACACAAACACTAATTTTAATGAAAAGTTATATATTGCCCTACATACAGGGAGGTTTTGAAGCAGCATCAACTTCATCCTCATAGGTTTAAGGTTGGGCTCCACAACCTCATAGGTTGGGCTTCACAACCTCCCTGTTTGTGGGGCAATATAACACTTTCTGATTTAAACATAAAGCCCAACGCCACAAGCTTGAAATGATAAGTTTCTCACAAAGTAATATACTGCCCACCACACAGGGAGGTTATTAAGCCTAACCCTAATCCTAACCTGTTAGGGGGAGAATACTTTGTTCCAAAACTTCTCTGTATGGTGGGCCATGAAACTTGTGAGTTTCTCAGAATGTAAGAAAGTGTAGCTTTGCCTGTACACTACAAACAATAGAAAGATAAGAGTAAATCATTCAACATCATACACGCCAGGAAGAGATAACTCTATACAGTGTATTGGATCATTTGGAATGCATCGAACATAATTGGTGTTAAATAATTGGTGTTACATAATTGGTGTTATCTTTAAACTACTTAACCACAATTAGTCAGTTTAGAAAGGGATTAAAAAACAAAAAATTGATCTGTGCGAAAACGACGGCGAGCTTAATCACTAAAGTGACTGAAATATATTAATGGAATTAAAGAAAGGTATAGTTTGGTTATAGTTGAAGTATGTTTTAGTTGCATCTATGTTTATGGCAGTTAAGAGATGAAGTTTGCAGAACAATATTACATTTATCTATGGTGCTTAAGAGCTTCCGTCTGTAGTTAAATATTAATGACAGTTTGGGGCTCCCATTACCTGGGATAAATAAAGCTATGATGAAGGCAGTTAGAGCTCACCTAATAATTAAGTTGCCTTACGTGGCTGAACTTTTTTTGTTTGACAGTTTCACAAATTAATAGATTATTTTCTCCTAATTTTAGTCGGCAGTTATTTAGAAATAAAGATCATACTGCAAAAACAATTGGTTAAAAAGTCGTTAGTTCAATGTATAAGAATGTTTTAGTAATCACTGGCCATTACAACTACAAGTCGTGTATTAAAGATACAATTTGCAAATTCTAACAATCTTCAGTTGCAAATGTTTTTTATACATTTTCTTAAAATAAGGTTGCAAAACTATGATAATGATTGATATTTCATTTTTCTAGTTTGAAAAAAAAAAGGGCAAGATATTAATTTCAAACCTTTCAAAATTCCAGTTTTCTTATTCAGCAATCAGTCATTACAGTCTAGTCAAGGTGAAAGAGTTTCACTTTTGAATAAAAATTCTAAGGAAATCTTAATTTGCATCAAATGGACCGAAAATATTTGATCTAATCCTGTAACAAACAGCAAAAATAATATCAAAACAAAGAAACGAGAAGAAGAGAAGCCGGTAATGCAACATCCAATTTTCAGGCAGTTTTGTAAATGAATACAATTTTCCGGAAAGTTGTCTTTCCATACAGTAATAACCCACATAACGTGTCAGCTATCATTACACCAGTATGCAATATCATGACTAACAAGGACATCCATCTCACATGACACACAAGGTCAGGCACATCATCTCAAAAGCCTTAATATGTAAGAATTGAATTAGGAATTTTATCTTCATGCACTTCCCATTTTTGTTAGGAATTATTTTTGCACAAATATTTTGATATCAATTTTGCACACTGCTTAGACAGAGAAATGTAGGCATAAGTGCTCTACTTACTATATATATATATAAGGAAATAACATATCACATGTGTAACTTGTATAAGCAAACTTGGGTCAAAATGTAAAACACAAATATTTGCAAATATAAAAACACCTCATACTATGTACACTACTTGCAACAACAAAAAAGAAGGAAGTTCTTTAGTTCTTTTGGGACAAAATATGCAGCTTTGTGCTACGACAAACATCCAGGCAGGACCACCATCCCAGGATAGACCCCTAACCCCCACAATCTGGTGGGAGTAAACT
This sequence comes from Chiridota heheva, assembly GCA_020152595.1. Lineage (NCBI taxonomy): Eukaryota > Metazoa > Echinodermata > Holothuroidea > Apodida > Chiridotidae > Chiridota > Chiridota heheva. Next base: position 156,613 of record JAIGNY010003164.1, read on the forward strand.
ATGACAAGTGTCCCAAACCCCCACTATCCAGTGGGGATTAAATGTAAACTATGAAGACTGCCCCCAGCCCCCACTATCACATGGAAGGTAAAAGTAATCTATGACAACTGCCCCCAACTTCCTGTGGGAGTTAAAAGTAAACTATTATTGAAGAAAAAAAACCCAAAAAAAAAAAATTGCGGCGCAGTTCCTTTGAGCTTTTTTTCCCCTTCAAAATTCTTATGTGTGAAGCTGAAACACACTGAGCTTTAAAAATGGGGGGGGGGGGAACACTTCCCACGGTCTCAATGAAAAATAAGGCCATGCTTTAGAATTATATCTACCTGCAACTAGGACTATTTTACTACATATAGAAACATCGGCTATATCAGCTATACATAAGAATGCTTCAGGGGAATGATTAAAGGAAAGAAGGAAATCATATTAAAATCAACCAAAAATGTCTTTTCTCTCTAAGAAGAAGCTCAAAAAAAGCTAACAAGGAGTTTTGGGTCAAAAAGTGCACCACAACTGGGCCGTGGACATTGACTTGGTTGTCTTTTTCGTCCGGGCCGGCGTTCGTAATGATGGGAATGTTGAAATATCGCAGGTCTAATTTGTTGTACTCGCGTCGCTGAAAAATTACTGAGTGTTCGTAAAAAATTAACTATGCATTAAGCCTAAACCTCACAATACATTTTGTGTCTTGAGCCCCGACAAAAATCTCAAATCTGTCAGGGTCTATATTGCTCACAACAGATACCACAATCCACACACATCACCTCACTTTCCATGGTCATAATCTGACATTGATAGTAAACAAATTTCACTGCAGCTGAACTGATTTCACACTCAACACAAGGACAAAAGTATTGCCCTGTAGTCAGTGTCTGGCTCGAAGTAATAATTTACAAATAGGATGGTATTTAAGTGAAGATTTTGTTTATTGATAAGTGATTTGAAATGATGTTTTTGTTCGACCATGTATAAGACTTTGAGGATTTTCAACTACAAATCCATTGCAACAGATTTTCATCATGGATCATTTTCAATGTTCATATCAAGGGAGCTCAGTACCATCACATACACACGGTAGGTGTGTTCAAATATTTTGAGACTCGAGACAAATGTCTTCACTTTTCAACTGCCAGCTCCTTAAAAATATACTAACAGGAAACTATTACAACTCTTTCAAAGGAAGTACTAGACATTTTAAGAAGTACTGTCATAATTCTATAAATATTACAAATGACATAATTGGTAGTAGTACAGTAACACATGCATGATCTTTGGCGGCGATTCTTAATAGGCGGCCCGCGAGCCAAATCTGGCCTGCCAGACAATCCAATCCGCCCGCCAACAATAGTCATTATATAATGCAATACAGTGCATTGCATGTAACATCAATCCGAAAGAGATCACAAAAAACTTTTTTTTTTTTCATCGGCAGATCAGCTCACTTATCAAATAAAATGTTATCTTTATTTCCCCTATAAATTGGACTTGCAGCTTGTCAAAGGAAGGTGGATGAGAGAACCGCTGACATCTGGCGTACATCCTTCTGATCACGCACTCTCTCAACTTGTTTGTATTCATGGATTGTTTTGATGGGTTTTGTTTGTTTGTCACATGACGCTGGCTTTGCCACACGATTGGCCCATGGCCTGAAGCTGTTGTAAAATGATAGCCCTTTGAAAAATTTACTTAAGAACCCTTGGTCTATGGTATACAATAAAGGGGGGCTTTACAGTTTTAATACTTTTGTCTTTGAAATTAATTAAGTACTCATTATGATTACTGTGGATTTGAACAGTATCAGTATTATACTCTCAAGTCATACATTGCCCAACAAAGAGGGAGGTTTTGAAGCATAATCCTAAACCTTAACCTGTTAGGGTGAGGCTTCATACCTCCCTGTCTGTTGGGCAGTATATGACTTTTCGACTTATTTACCTCAACTTTGGTGAGGAATGGCAGGAGATCACAAATGCATTCAAATTTTTAGGAACTCCAAAAAATATTCCCTCACATTTCGGTGGGGTGCTTCAAGTATGTACAAGAGATAATTCAATGTAGTGCGCTACAAACTATAGAAAATGGATAAAGCATGCAACTTGTAAAAGACTATAGAGTTTACATAGAGACACACAGATCAGGAGAAAATTCCAGTTGGAACCAGCTAAGATTTCAAACTAGTTGCAGCTGGGAAGTGTATTTTCCAGCTGAGAGGTGTGTTTTCCAGCTGGGAATGGTATTTCCCAACTGGGAATAATAATTTCAAAAAGTGTTTTGGAAACAACTAAGATTTCCAACTGATTCTAATTGGGACTTGTGTTTTCCAGCTGGGACTTGTGTTTTCCAGCTGGGAATTATTTTCCAGCTGGGAAATAGTGTTTTCCAGCTGGGAAATAGTGTTTTCCAGCTGGGAAGTGTGTTTTTTAGCTGGGAAGTGTGTTTTCCAGCTGAAAAGTGTGTTTTCCAGCTGGAAAGTGTGTTTTCCAGCTGGAAAGTGTGTTTTCCAGCTGGGAAGTGTGTTTTCCAGCTGGGAAGTGTGTTTTCCAGCTGGGAAGTGTGTTTTCCAGCTGGGAAGTGTGTTTTCCAGCTGGAATAATATGTTTCCAGCTGGAACCATTTGTTTCCAGCTGAAACCATCTGTTTCCAGCTAGGTATTGTGCCAAATTCCAGAGTAAAAGTTTCCAGCTGGAACGAGCAGTTGGGTAATTCCCAGCTGGGAAGTGTGTTTTCCAGCTGGGAAGTGTGTTTTCCAGCTGGAACCATAATTCCAGCTGGAACCATATGTTTCCAGCTGGAACCATTTGTTTCCAGCTAAAACCATCTGTTCCCAGCTAGGTATTGTGCCAAATTCCAGAGTAAAGTTCCAGCTGGAACGAGCAGTTGGGTAATTCCCAGCTGGAATTTTCTCCTGGGAGACCAATATTAGGAAGTGCCACCTCTCCAAATGGTGACCCAATTCTACAGATATATGAATCAATATTGTATCTTTTACCAAACTGATCTTAAAGTTCAGAAAATTTGATGTAAGTTACATTTGGGACTGTGAGCTGGATAGGCGCCAGGATGTAAATAATGAGGTATTCACCTGTATCCCACACCTCTCCACTGCAGACAGTGGGGCAAGAAGAATTAATGGTAAGAGAGCTTAGCTCTTGCAACTTCTCTACACCTCAAATACCCTTCAAACTGATTCACGCTGGTAGCATCAATGACAGACTGTGGAAGGGCATTTTATTCAGACACAATTCTAACCCGAAAAATAATGTCTCCGTTCATTCAGTCTTGAGTACTTAGTACAAAGTTCCACAGAAAGTAGAAACCGAGTTAGGTGGTTAACCTTTGTCCCGCTCCCCCCCCCTTTTTTCCCCGTCAAGATGTCTTCAGGCTGCTAACCTAAGAACCACCCATTCCAAGACCAAATAAGTGGCCCAGCCTAATTTTAAATATGGACCTACCACAGATTCATTCAGAAAAGAATTTAACTCACTCTGCAATATATCAAACCTAATCAATTACATTAACTTTAATGACTTTATACACCAACAGACTACTTTTGTAACACTTCATCTCCGTTCCCCAATCAAATATCAATTTCATTTATAAAAAACACTGAAACAAACCAGCACCTGATGCATCATGTGATACATCCGCAACACCCGACTTATGACATTTACAATTTTTTTTGTGGAAGTCCTTTTATAACAACATATTCTTACATGCACACATACCAGGTGTTCATAAATGAATAAATTTGAAAAAAAGAAAAAAAAAGTACTACCAGAATTTAAAAATAATGCTTTAAGTCATGCTGCTTCAACTTGTATCTGCACATTCAAAAATCTCTACTAAAATTAAGATTTATTCCAATCATTGTTCTTCAAATTTGTACATACAGAGTCCTTCACTTTTTTTTTCCTTGAAGTGAACGAGGGCAGGTCAAAAATGCATGCTGGTCCAAGCTACAGACATTCTCAAATCTGAGTCAGCAATTTCCGGAATAATAATTTTTAAAATGTCACACTGCCGAAATTCCTCATTGTCACATTGCTGAAATTCATGTGTCCCTTATTGTTTCTATCAAAGTTTTTTTATATAAAATAACTTGCTTGACCACTGAACTGATCCTTTTTAGTCGTATGTACAGTTGTCTCGCTTCATTACCTAGCAAGAAATAGCCAGAAGGAATGTTTGCAACTTCTTTGCATAAAATTTGCAATGCAATGAAAAATCACTGAGGCAGGAAGAAATGGCATAATCTTACTAAATTATGAAAAAGATAACGAAGCTTTCTAGATAATCAAATGGAAAATTGTTTACCTTACTAGATATTATCTTTTTTTCTTTTTCTTACTAGATATTGAAAAGGAAATTTTTCCATACTAGATATTCAAAAGGATTTTTTTTACTTTACTAGATAATCAAAAGGAAGATGGTGTTTACCTCACACGATTATTCAAAAATAAAAATAAAGCTGTCTAGATATTCAAAGGATAATTTTACCTACTAGATATTCAAAAGGAAACTTTTACCTTGCTAGATAATCAAAAGGAAGATGTGTTTACCTCATTAGATTATTGAAAGGAAAAAATAAACCTTACTAGATTTCATAGGATAATTTTACCTTACCAGATATTCAAAGGGATTTTTATTAATCATACAAAATATTCAAAAGGATAACTAGGTGAAATTTAATATTTACAATAAATTAAATAGGTTGCTTATAAATTAGGGATACACAATACTTAAACAAAATCTAAATTACTTCCGCAAAGAGGGGCAAGATTTATCAAAGGTGAATGACATCTTTGTTACTATTTCTCCAGACTTTTGAATGTATGCATCATGAGCCCTCATAACAGCTTATTCACACAAATCAGTCCATGAAAGGGCATAAAATAAGGAATCCAAATGTGGAGTTAAAACCTTTGTTAACTGGAAGCAACCACTACCCACAATATATACTAACATGAAGCCTGCTGCAATGTTATATATATATATATATACATATATATATATATATGTATATATATATATATATATATATATATCAAATTTGAATTATGATTCCATCTATGGTTTGAAATATGACTTCTCACGGACTGGCTGACAAAAACATGCATGCTTGTATGTACAAGCGAATGTTAAAGGTAATACCACTTTTGATATAAGATGTGTCACATTTCAAAAAGATGAGTCATGTTTCACTAAGATAAGTCATGTTTCAAAAAGGTGATCACATTTCAAAAAGATGAGTCACACTTCAGAAAGATGAGTCATGTTTCATTACGATAAGTCATGTTTCAAAAAGGTGATCACATTTCAAAAAGATGAGTCACATTTCAAAAAGATGAGTCACATTTCAAAAAGATGAGTCATGTTTTATAAAGATAAGTCATGTTTCAAAAAGGTGATCACATTTCAAAAAGATAAGTCACATTTCAAAAAGATGAGTCATGTTTCATTAAGATAAGTCATGTTTCAAAAAAGGTGATCACATTATAAAAAGATGAGTCACATTTCAAAAAGATGAGTCATCTTTCATTAAGATAAGTCATGTTTCAAAAAGGTGATCACATTTCAAGCAATGTTGTTATATAACAAATTCAAAATATGATTTCATCTAAAGGCCGAAATAGGACCTTTTACGGACTGGCTGACAAGAGCAACAGAACAAACCTTGATATATTAGAAACATTTCTCGAACAAGTTGACAAACAAATACGATACACTATTATATGAACAAGTCTAGCGCTCTCTTTAGTCTCATCCAGAATTGATATAAACAGCAGAACCATGTACACACAATGTCTCTTGCGCAACACTGCAAATGTGGATCGGCCCCCATTAGGACTAGTTTGACGAGTACGAAAGCGAAAACGTGGATCGGCCTCCTGGGGGCGCTAGCACTTGACGACTGCGAACGGCCACCTTATCGTCTATTTGATGACCTGAAAATGATAAAACAAAAATATAACAAATAAATAAAAAAATATTCTGTTTGAAGATTCATCGATTTGTGGAGTTGGAGGAGCTACATTTTGTTTTAGGAAACAACAAAAATTGATATAAGATGGACTTGCTTGACCACTGAAATTATCCTTTAACGGAATAAGATTTTTAATGGTTTCTTCACTATTTTGTTTCTTTTAAAGTCCTTGTTCATATAAGATAGATTTGCTTGACCACTGAACTAATCCTTTCATGGAAAAAGATTTTTGAATGCTTTCTTCAGTATATTGTTTCTTTTAAAGTCCTTGTTTATATAAGATAGATTTGCATGACCCCTGAACTTATCCTTGAATGGAATATTTTGCTGTTTTGATAGTTGAAATCATATCTTAAACCAATAATAAGCCCATGTTGTCTCTAAATGTCCACAGTCCTTGAAGGACAATAATAACACTTCAAGGTATATGCACAGGTAGCATCAACATGGGCTTAAATGGCTTGAAATGCATTTAAAAAAACAGTCACATCAAAATAGTTTAGAAATAGATCATTTCACAGCATTCTAACATTTAGATACCCAATTAGCATAAATTGTTCAATATTTTGTGACCTTAAATGGCTTGAAATATACTAAAAACAGTCACATCAAAATAGGCTATTAATAGATCATTTTACAGCATTCTAACATTTAGATACCTAATTAGCATAAATTGTGCAATATTTTGTGACCTTAAATTAAATGGCTTGAAATATACTAAAAACAGTCACACGAAAATAGGTTAAAAATAGATCATTTTACGGCACTCTTACATTTAGATACCTAATTAGCATAAATTGTGCAATATTTTGTGACCTAAAATGGCTTGAAATATACTAAAAACAGTCACATCAAAATAGGTTAAAAAAAGGTCATTTTACAGCATTCCTAATTAGCATAAATTGTGCAATATTTTGTGACCTTAAATGGCTTGAAATATACTAAAAACAGTCACGTCAAAATAGGTTAAAAATAGATCATTTTACAGCATTCCTAATTAGCATAAATTGTGCAATATTTTGTGACCTCAAATGGTTTGAAATATACTAAAAACAGTCACATCAAAATAGATTAAAAATAGATCATTTCACGGCATTTAAACATTTAGATATCTAATTAGCATAAATTGTGCAATATTTTATGACCTAAAATGGCTTAAAATATACTAAAAACAGTCACATCAAAATAGGTTAAAAATAGATCATTTTACAGCATTCTATTATTCAAATACCTAATTAGCATAAATTGTGCAATATTTTGTGACCTTATAGCAGACATGTGAGTGATTATTTATAAAAGTAGCTGAAATTGATCAATTTTTTTATCAGAATAGCGAAGTATTGTCAATTATGCAGAAAATAGGTTAAATTGGCTTGAAAAATAGCTAAAATCAGCTAAATAGCTGGTCTCACTTTAAAAAAAATCTCACTAAAAAATTGCTCGTGTTAAACTTGTTTTTCGTTCCTTTCCCAAAATATTTTAAATGGAACAAGTTTGGACACAGCTAAAAGGAAATTGGAGATTATTATAACCTTTGACCCAGATTTAAAAGTAGAAAACACTAGAAAACCTTTGATATGTAAATTTAGGAAAGAAATATAAAGAACTACATTAACCCTTACTCTACCACGCGGCGATAGTATCACCGTTTTCAAACCACCTTTTTCTAAAAATAAAATCGGGACTTTACCAGTCCTATAGGAATAATCTTGGTATCACTTTAAAGTACTCGGATATTTTTTTCACAAAATGTATTTTTTATATAGGGGTCATATACAGAAGTTTGAGAAAAAGAACATTGAAAAAAAATAAAAGTCAAAAATTGCTAAAACATTTACAAAAAATGATTTTTTTTTCTCTTTTAAATCTTACAATAACTTCAAGATCACATTTTTGCTTCAAAATCAAACACGCACGTCCTTAGACATGAATTGGTTTCTGGTCTAATTTGTATAATCCCTACCTGCAATCTTTTGTTCTGGAGAAATGTCTAAAAATTTCAAGAATTTCTGCCATTTTTTACCCTTTCTTTTCATTAAAAAAATCATGTACGCAAACCGTAACATGCTTCATTAAACGCCGTTCAAATGTGCTTGAAATTTCCTTTCATTCGATATATAATTAAAGGCAAACACCCTCTATTTAGAACCTTTCCTATAAGAATTATATTTCACCTCTCCAATTTAAACGACTACATGGTGCAGAGGAAATTTACGTGGCTAGCACGCGAGTGCTCCAGGTTGGAGTCTCACCGTGTGACCACTGCGTAATTATTTTTCTGCTGCAGCTTTCAGGGGTCTTTTGCCTATAATCATTTTGGATATTTTTTTATCTTACCTTTCTTTTAAAAAAAGATAGATTAGTATCATTGGAAAGGAAATTTCATAAAGATTCTAAATATGTAACACAAATCTCTGTTTGCAATATTGACAAGAAGTTATACTTCTGCAAAGATTGACCATTAGTTGACCAAATTTAGCCGGAAATTGCTTCATATACATACCTTTGTCCAATATTTCCTAAATTGGTTTTAATTACTTTAAAGATAAATATCTTGACCTCTATTCCAACTAAACTTGTTACGAAAGAAAATGAAAGGAAAGTTGTCAAAAATGCAATTAAAAAAAGTTACAAAAATTGGGTTCGCTTTTTTTAAAACCATGGTAGAGTAAGGCTTAAGGATTTTTGCTGAATTGCTGTTCATACACTATTCCACATGCTGAATATTTTTTCCAAATTTCCATTTGTCAAAACTTCAAAACTATAAGTGCTACATGTGACCATTTCAAGACTGTTCCGCTCAGCATTTAACGCTGTTTCACAAAGGTTAAAAATCTATTAACCCACATGCCTTTAAAAATAGATTTGGTGCATAGAATAATCACAATAAGGAACCAAATTGGGTCAATGCAGGTACGATTATACAGGATAAGTTAATAGATGCATTATCATAAAATGAGTTATTATAAATGATCTCCTTAACTACATGCAAATGGTCATGTCCCCAAGAAGAAAATAAATCAAATAAATGGTGTTAAATTATGCAGGCAATGCCCAATTTTTAATCAAAATGATCTGACATCTGTATAATGATATGTTTTGTAAATACATTGGCCTTGTTGTACATTGGGTTTCATTAGCACAGATTGACAGCCATGGTCTGCTACCCCTGGTTACAATATTTGTAACCACACTGTATAATGATATGTTTTGTGAATACATTGGCCTTATTGTACATTGGGTTTTTGTGAATGCAGTGGCCTTATTGTACATTGGGGTTTCAGTAGCACAGATTGGCAGCCATGGTCTGTTACCCCTGGTTACAATATTTGTAACCACACTGTATATTGATATTTTGGGAATACATTGGCCTTATTGTACCATTGTGGTTTCAGTAGCACACATTGGGGTTTCAGTAGCACAGATTGGCAGCCATGGTCTGCTACCCCTGGTTACAAAATTTGTAACCACACGGTCTATGGATGTTTTTGTGAATGCATTGGCCTTATTGTACCACTGTGGTTTCAGTAGCACAGATTGGCTAGTTCGGAGTTAAATGATGAGAAGTGGTGTGGTGTGGGGTGGGGTGGTCAGAGAAGATGGGGATCAGAAGAGGGCTTTGGATTAAGGCACACAATTTCCAGCAAGTACATGAAATACAAAGAATGGGTGAGGGGATGTGTAGGGGGCCAAACTGAGGGCTATAGATTAAGGCATACAATTTTCAGTAAGAATACGATATACACATAAACAGCCTAATTGATTCAATCATCTTAAAATGTTAGTTCCTCTCTGCAATAGAAATAAATGACAGGCGACATAGCATTAAAATGCAATACATGACAGGCCAAATACTGTTAAAATGCTACCTTATAAGTAACAAGCATGTTGCTGCACATTAATTCTAAATTTACAAAAAAAAGTTGCGAAGAAAATCTAGTACCGTATTCGATGTATTGAGTGCTCCTGCTATGATAAGCGCCCACCCAGCATTTTTTGACTGATAACCCAACTCATTTGATTTAATTTGAAGACCTAAAATGCTCAAGTTTTGCTTCATTCTTTGCTTCATTCTTTGCTCCTTTCGCATGTGACGCACACGATGTGACGCACACGGTGTGACGCACACGGTGACGCACACGGTGTGACGCGCACGACGTGACGCACACAATGTGACGCACACCATGTGACGCACACGGTGTGACGCACACGATGTGACGCACTCGATGTTTGTGTAATGGTTATTGTGGGCTAGATTATAACCAATTCACATGTACATTGCAGTCCAAATAACACACTGTACGCGGACCCAAGCACGGGCGCTTATCAGAAAGAAACTTCAACCCTAAACAGTGGTGCAATTTTATTTCGGAAGAGCCCTGGGCGCTTATTAAGTCGTCGATTACGGTATCTAACAACCTGGTTAGAAACAAAAAAAATACCAACTATAGCTTAGATAAACAAAAAATAAGCTAAAAGGTTAAGAGAATGGCAGGTATGAAATCATGAAAACCCCACATAGCAACTAACAAACATATTACTAGGAAATTATTCTAAATTTACAAAGTGCATACTAAGGGAAAGTGTTGCAAAAAAAAAAAAGTTAATTCAATGTCTTCTGAGGGATAAAAATATGACATTATATGACATATGACATTTGGTTCCCAAATATGACATTTCGTTAAAGATAAAATCAATTTTGCAAAATGGCTAGAGGCGCTGAATTTTTTTTGGAGGCAGAGGGTAGAGCAATGATTTAAGCAAAAGAAATGTTAGTTAATATTTTAAATACACCATCTGTAAAGTTGATTGAAATTATTGACGAGAGCAAAATATAGCAGAAAGATGCAATTAAACTAAGAATGAGCCTCCAACAGACAATATTGACGGGAAGTTTGGAAAGAGGGTGTTAACACATTTAACTCTAATGTAAATCATTTGCACTGAATATTTAACAGGAAGGAAACAGGAAGATGTTTAGCACCATTATTATCTCAAGGTGTCATGTTTCTTTTTATGTAAATCAATTTGAATATTCAAGAGGAAGATATTTAGCACCTTTATTATGTAAATCTTTTATTTTTATACAAATCCTTTGAATATTCAACAGTATGTTTTCTTTTATATTGTAAACAGTATTTCCTTTACTGTAAATAACCAACAATAAACATTCAAGTTTTCTTGGGAGGATTGTCTTTTTATGCATATCACCACTTTGAATATTCAAGAGGATGTTTAGCATCTTTATTATGTAAAGATGTCATTTTCTCTGTTTATGTAAATCAACCTTGAATATTCAACAGGAAAACATTACCTCTTTCTTATTAAGGATGTAAGTAATTTCACTTATAATGATATGTTTTTATAATTATTCTTCTTCACTACAACAGGAAGGTCTGCTACCATATGCACAAGTATATTTTTAATATCTTTTAAATTCCAACAAAGGATGGAATCTTTAGAGAAAGTTCAAAATAATGAATATTCATATACCGCCACCAGTTTGTAAATGGGGCCAATCATTTATACTGGTATGGTAGATATTCTGTAGCATTACCACCACCCTAAAGGATGCATATATTTGCATAAATATCAATGAGCAGATGCAGCAAGGGGGAAAGAAGTATAGAGGGGGCATACAAGTATTAACTTATCCTTATGAGCAAGGAATAAGACCCCACCCACACCACACCAACAATCAGTGAAACCCGGACTAGGATTTAAAGGAATATTCTGAATCATATTTCGCTGAATAATGCAGGGATAGCTCAAATGCAAGGATAGCTCAAATGTCGTGAAACGTTGTCTTTCATGATGGCTACACATTTCAAGAACCAGTGACACCCAAGTATCATTTTTGTTCAATTCTCATTGTCATTTTCTCTTTTTATGTAAATCAATCTTGAATATCCAACAGGAAAACACTATCTCTTTCTTGTAAAGGATGCAAGTAATTTCACTTATGATAATATGTTTTTATGATGATTCTTCATCACTACAGACAGGTAGGTCTGCTACCATACTGCAAAAGTATTTTTTTTTAAATATATCTTTTAAATTCCAACAAAGGATGGAATCTTTAGAGAAAGTTCAAAATAATGAATATTCATATACGAATAATGAATATTCATATGATACGACTTTCAATTCCAAAAACAAGAGTCTTTAAAGGATTATTCTTATCTTCATATATACGATAGAGGACCATGGGAGAAACAAATTGGTGTAAAAATCATGTTGATATCTTTTTTAGCTTAAGAGTTCTTGCATTTCAAAGATTGCGCAAGTGTGTCCAAAAGTGACCTCACAGTGTACAGTGTGATGTCATAGAGGCAAATCCAAGACAATTTGTTTTTCTTTGAAAAGTAATTGCCTCTTTCTGAATTACTGGAAAATGAGGAGTCCTTTTCCTTAAAATTTGTTCCGGCAAATCAGAGCCACAAACCTAATGTAGCAAATAATGAGGCCATTTATCTTAATCAAAATAACCTCTCAACCACACAATAAGGGCTTCATCAATTGCTAATTTGATACTCAACACTAACTTCCACAACAACCCAGGACCAAATGAAGAAGTAGTTCAATGAAGCAATTGATAAGGAAAATTTGATCCTACTTGCTTGTGCTTTTCAGATTAAAGAAAATAAAAAGGAAAAGTCTGACCCGACCTGCTTATTTATCAGGTCGGGTCTGACTGAAACTTTAAGGGACATAATAACTATTCAAGCATTTTTTTGTTTATTTATCAAGATGGGGCATTTTTTGTTTATTTATCAAGATGGGGCATTTTTGTTTATTCATCAAGATGTAGCATTTTTTTTGTTTATTTATCAAGATGGGGCATTTTTTGTTTATTTATCAAGATGAGGCATTTTTTGTTAATTTATCAAGATGGGGCATTGTTTGTTTATTTATCAAGATAGGGAATTTTTGTTTATTTATCAAGATGGGGCATTTTTGTTTATTCATCAAGATGTAGCATTTTTTTTGTTTATTTATCAAGATGGGGCATTGCTTGTTTATTACCAAGATGGGGCATTGTTTGTTTATTTATCAAGATGGGGCATTTTTTGTTTTTTTTATCTGGATGGGGCATTTTTTGTTTATTTATCAAGATGGGGCATTTTTTGTTTATTTATCTGGATGGGATATTTTTTGTATATTTATCCAATGGGACATTTTTTGTTTATTTATCTGGTTGGGACATTTTTTGTTTATCTATCAAGATGGGACATTTTTTGTTTATCTATCAAGATGGGGCATTTTTTGTTTATTTATCTGGATGGGACATTTTTTGTTTATTTATCAAGATGGGGCATTTTTTGTTTATTTATCAAGATGGGGCATTTTTTGTTTATTTATCAAGATGGGGCATTGTTTGTTTATTTATCAAGATGGGGCATTGTTTATCTATCAAGATGGGACATTTTATGTTTATTTATCAAGATGGGGCATTTTTTGTTTATTTATTTGGTTGGGACATTTTTTGTTTATTTATCAAGATGGGGCATTTTATGTTTATTTATCAAGATGGGGCATTTTATGTTTATCTATCAAGATGGGACATTTTTTGTTTATTTATCAAGATGGGACATTTTTTGTTTATTTATCAAGATGGGACATTTTTTGTTTATTTATCAAGATGGGGCATTTTTGTTTATTCATCAAGATGTAGTATTTTTTTTGTTTATTTATCAAGATGGGGCATTGCTTGTTTATTACCAAGATGGGGCATTGTTTGTTTATTTATCAAGATGGGACATTTTTTGTTTTTTTATCTGGATGGGGCATTTTTTTGTTTATTTATCAAGATGGGGCATTTTTTGTTTATTTATCTGGATGGGACATTTTTTGTATATTTATCCAATGGGACATTTTTTGTTTATTTATCAAGATGGGGCATTGTTTGTTTATTTATCAAGATAGGGAATTTTTTGTTTACTTATCAAGATAGGGAATCTTTTGTTTACTTATCAAGATGGGGCATTTTTGTTTATTCATCAAGATGTAGCATTTTTTTTGTTTATTTATCAAGATGGGGGGCATTGCTTGTTTATTTATCAAGATGGGGCATTTTTTCTTTTCTTATTAAGATGGGGCATAACATACACTTTGTAAGATCTTACTTTACCTACCTAAACCTTACACTCTGTTTATTTAAATAAAACCATTTTTTGTTTTGTTTTACAAAAATACATAAGAATTGTCATGTATCTTGCCTTTGTGACATCACACTGTACACTGTGAGGTCACTTTTCAACAGACTCGCGCAGCTTTGAAATGCAATAACTCCTGAATGGAAAAAGATATCATCATGATTTTTACACCAAATTGTTTCTTTAATAGTCCTCTTATATATATATATATATAAAAATTAAAATTTATGGAAATAATCCTTTAAAAATTGTCAAAAGCAATGTTTTTTCCCCCAAGTTCTGACATTTGCTGAATGATTTTCTTAATTACAGCAAACCTGAAGAAGTAGCAAGTAGGAGAACCTGTTAATCAGTTGATTGATTTGGTTAATTTATACAGAATGTAAGTTAATGGACCCTCCAAACTGCCTGGAATCAAAAATTCACAATATGTAAAATGTTCACCATATTTTGATGATTTTTTTTTTTGTACGTATATTTTTTGTACTTGTTTATCTAATATAATACTTTGAATTTCAACTAATTTTATAGCTTGTAAGCTATTTTTTATATATCTTTTTGTAGCTTGTTTGGGCGTCACTAGTTCTTTGAGGAGTTCTTGAAAATCAAAATGCAAAAAAAAAAATTACCTCCGTTTCCTGTGAGAAGAACAAGAATCAAAAGGAAAATAATTTCTTTTTTATTTTACATGTTTATTATTTTTCATTGAAGGTCTATGGAAAGGCAGGATTAACATGGCCAAAAATATACTACAAATCATAGAAATGTCCAAGCAAAATCGGATAATTTTTTTAATTAAAATTTTGGAACCAGATTTACATAAATTGCGCAATATGTTGTGACATCACCACAAGAACACCATAGCCTATTGCTTGTGTTGAGTTATTGTTTTTCAACCCTTTCCCCAAATTGTGTGAGAGGAAACAGTTGGCTATAATGCAAAGGAAATGAAATTTTGGTACAGCCTTGACCAATGTTTAGAAGTAAATGGAATTTGATCGCCTGTGGTGTCTGAAATTTGGAGGAGAAATATGAAGGATTACATAAAGGTTTTCAGCCATGTTCTTGCTCATAACTTTAGCACGTGCTGAAAAGTTCTTCTAAATTTAAAGGAATATTACCAGGGATATATACATTTTTTCATATTTGATAGAGAAAAAAATGTAGAAAGTGCTGAAAAAACTTATGTTAATATCTTATTCCATTTAGAAGTTACAAAATATTTTTTTTGAATTTGGTTAAAACTGACTGATTGGCAACATCTGTGATGTCATTGAAACAATTCCAACAAAACGTCTTTTGTACTTCTTTAAAAATGATTTTGATTTTTTTCTCATTGTGAATGTGATGTACACCAAGAAAAAAAGTAAATATTTTCATGTAAATTATATATTCAACCCTAGTTCTATTATGAACCAAAAAATGCTGTTTGATAATGTAAGAAAAGTGTGATTAAATTTATAAGAGATACGTAAGAACTGTGCTGGATTTCCCTTGATGACATCACCAAGCTGAAAGACATACTGTTCGAGGTGTTTCTAAGAACTTTTCTCTACTATTTAATTGTTATAACTTCTTAACGGAATAAGATATTAACATAATTTTTTCACCACTTTGTTTCTTCAAATTTTCTCTCACATATGAAAAAAAAAATCCATGGGAATTTTCCTTTCCCAATTGGTATAACTTCTAATTGGAATAAGATAATAACATAGTTTTTTCACCACTTTGTTATTTCAAATTTTCTATCACGTATGAAAAAAATTAAAAAATCCATGGGAATATTCCTTTAAATTGTTATAACTTCTAAATGAAATACGATATTAAAACATAAGTTGTTTTTTTCACCACTTTGTTTCTTAATAATTTCTCTATGATATATGAAAAATAAAAATCCATGGGAATATTCCTTTAAATTGTCAGAACTTAAAAACTATTAATGGCATTTAAAAACTATTCTGCAGAGAATTTAATGTTCCTTTATCTGTAGAAAAATTATCCACGTGTCCATATACTTTTAATAGTATCACTGAATATGTTTGCCTATATGAATGGGTGTGTTATGTGTATCAACAGTATCACTTTATTTCTTGAAAACTTATCCAATTCACTTGTACCCATTTGCTTAACCAATAAAAATTATGATGTCCTGAAAATTGCTTTTTAAATTCTGATAATGGCTTGAAAGGTGTGCGGACAGGTACACAAGTTTTCTGTTCAAGCACTGACCAAAAGAGCATTAAAATCTTAGTTTAATGGTCTTTGAACAGTTTTTAAGTTATGAGTAATCAAAGTTTGATAATTTTTCATTTATTAAAAAAATGTGATGTATGAACAAGGACAATGCCCTAAAACACTTGTTTTCTTCTCCTAATTTCAGACCATCTTGAAAATGTTCAAAATGCCTCTGTGATGTATGAACAGGAAAATGCCCATAAATGCTTGTTTTCTTCTCCTAAATTCAGACCTTGAAAATATTCAAAATGCCTTTTCCAGCTTGAAATTGGGTAGGGGGTGTGGTAAAGATCAAATCCTCTTTATTAAGAATTATCTGTGCTTTTTCCAAAAGAAATGGCAGAGGGATAAAAAACAATGGATTTACATCAGAGAATAGAGGCTATGTCCCATTCCTACATCACACGAGTTACACAAAAATTTGCATATTTGCACAAAAATTTGCATATTTGCACAAAAATCTTCAAAAAGCTGTAAACGGCCAATTTTTAACCGAATTTGATGATTTTTTTTTTGCTTCCCTCATGTTTTTAGCAGATTTCAAATCAATTTAGCTACCTGTCCATATACCTTAAAAAAGTTTTCAAGGCATTGGGTATACTCTGTATCGCAGGAATACTCTGTATCGCGGGAAAACTCTGTGTATCGTGGGTATACTCTGTGTATCGTGGGTATACTCTATGTATCGTGGGTATACTATATGTATCGTGGGTATACTCTATGTATCGTGGGTATACTCCATGTATCATGGGTATACTCTATGTATCGTGGGTATACTCTATGTATTGTATATCAATTGCTAAGGAACATTTTTTTATCTTCTAAATATAACTTTGTTCTCTTTTTTGCATGTAGAAATTGATATTTGCGATATATTGCTTTTGCTATATATGCAAGAAAGAGACGGGCGTTTTTCCATGTTGTTTTCCATGAATATTTGGGGAAGGAATTAAGAGGATTAGTTCAGTGGTCAAGCAATTCATTCTATATGAACGAGGACTTTGAAAGAAACAAAATTGGATGAAGAAATTATTTTCAGTATCTTACTCTATTACGGAGATAGCCCAGTAGCCAAGTTTTGTCTCATTTTTGTAGAAACGACTGAAATCAGACTAGTTGTGATGTCACGTCTTCAGATTTATCAAAATATTGATGTATTCTACGTTTTGTGTTCTGCAATTGTGTGGCTTAAAAACCATTGGATAAAGCTCTTGTTAATGCATTTCACAGAAATTTAATTTACTTTTCGTTGCCCATTTAAGAAAAATCTACAAACTTTCTTCAAGAGGTAAATTAAAATTCAGATTCTGTTTATAAATATATCCTATAGTTTTAAGCCAAAAAATTTGAAGCAAAGATACATCAAAATACAAAAGACCCTGTTGTGACATCACAACTGGTCTGATTTCAGTCAATTTTACAAATGAGACATAACTTGAAACTTGGATATTTCCTTAATGGAATAAGATATTGGGGTATTTTCTTCACCAAATCTGTTTCTTGTAACCCTTGTCCGACCAAAATCAGAAAATGGACCTATGTGTAACCCATATCGGACCGCCACCAGAAAAGTGACATGAACTTGACTAAATTTCAGTCCGACAAGAGTTAAAAAAGTCCTCTTTCGTATAAGATGACATTGCTCGACCCCTGACCTTGAAGGTCAATATTGTCTGCTGCAACGTAAAATGCTTGCCTGAAAGCGAAAAACCAGAGGCGTGAAGGTCTCTCTGGCCTCGTTTAGTTGCATACGAGGGTTCACCCGATTGAGAAGGAGCGTGAGCGCCACCATTCTGTCGTAGGGAGGAAGCGGGTACCGATCCGCCTTGAGTCCAGACTGGTCCGTCATATGGTTCACGTTCCACCTTTTTGTATTGTTGTTTCTACCAAAGAAAGGAAATGGAGAAAAAAGTTATTTCATAAGTTATTTCATGAAAATATCCAGTCAGAAATTTTTCAGCAGGAATTGATGAATATATAAGACTTGGTAGTAGCACAGACAGCACAAGTCAAATAATGGGAGAATGGGTTGTCAAATAATGGGAGAATTAGTCGTCAAATAATGGGAGATCAGGTTGTCGAATAATGGGAGATCAGGTCATCAAATAATGGAAGATCAGGTCGTCGAATAATGGGAGAGCGGGTCGTCGAATAATAGGAGAACGGGTCGTCAAATAATGGGAGAATTAGTCGTCAAATAATGGGAGAATGGGTCGTCAAATAATGGGAGAATAGATGTCGTCAAATAATGGGAGAATGGGTCGTCAAATAATGGGAGAACGGGTCATCAAATAATGGGAGAATGGGTCGTCGAAATGGGAGATCAGAACGTCGAATAATGGGAGATCAGGTCGTCGAATAATGGGAGAACGGGTCGTCAAATAATGGGAGAATTAGTCGTCAAATAATGGGAGAAAGGGTCGTCAAATAATGGGAGAATAGATGTCGTCAAATAATGGGAGAATGGGTCGTCAAATAATGGGAGAACAGGTCATCAAATAATGGGAGAATGGGTCGTCGAAATGGGAGATCAGATCGTCGAATAATGGGAGAACGGGTCGTCAAATAATGGGAGAATGGGTGTCAAATAATGGGAAAAGAGGTAGCTCAGTTGGCAGAGCGCATGATTGAGTTTCTGGAAGTCCCGTGTTCAAGGCTCGGTCAGGTCTAACTCTATTTTCCCACTGCTATGCAGACAGCTGTTGATAGAAGTGACAATGGGTGAATGGCGCACACAGTCCTTCGGAGGGGACGTTAAAGCTGTCAGTCCCAACGGCAGGACAGTCACCCCTGCCTGGTACTCTGAACACCATTCGAGAAGAGAAGCCTGAAAATGCGTTGTTCATTGACTTCCCGGTCAATACAAGTTCATCGTGTGTTCCAATTTGTTGGTAGTCGGAGAACTTTAGTAGAAGCCCTGTGTGGCCTATTGTATGTAAATGCTTTGAACCTCAGTTCTTAGGGAAAAGAGTATAATATTATTATTAATGCCATGGATTGTTAAATTGTATCAATATAACTTAAAATACTCAATGACCAGAAATTCCTGTTACTGTAAGCTTCATAAACTCCAAAATATTTATACTTTCAATTTCATGCTAAAAATTTCCCAATTTTAACTCACAATCAGGAAGGTGAAATCCTCTTATGCAGTACCATTTCTTGAAATTTCATTTTCTTCCCTTCATCTTACCTGATCTCACCTAAGTATTCCTGCTTAGGCCATGGGGGCATGTGTGCTGCATAGAATGAACTGTCCACCACCTTGAGTTCCGACCCCCAACCCCTGATGCAGTGATCAGTTTTTTAAGATTTCTTTTTCTTCCCTCCATCTTACCTGGTCTCTTGAGTATTCTTGCCTAGGCCTCGGGGGCATGTACGCCACATGGATTGTACCATACACCACCATGAGCACTCCCCACCCCCCATTTCTTACCCCTCTAGTGCAATGTTATTTCTACAAGGTTTCTTTTTCTTACCTGGTCCCTTCTGAGTATTCTTGCGTAGGCGTCAGGGGCATGTACGCCACATGGATTGTACCATACACCACCTTGAGCACTCCCCACCCCCCATTTCCTACCCCTCTAATGCAGTAATTTTTCTTGAAGGTTTCTTTTTCTTACCTGGTCCCTTCTGAGTATTCTTGCGTAGGCCTCGGGGGCATGTACGCCACATGGAATGTACCGTCCACCTCCTTGAGTCACATGGATCTAAAAATGTTTTACAGAAAATCAAATTTATCATTTTAATTTACATTTATTTAAACATTGATACAATATTGACTTAATAAGGGTTTACTCATATAGTTAATATATCTTAATATATGTTAATTCTAAATGGATTTATGGTTTTTGCTACTTACCTGGTTTAAGATACATTTAAATTAAATTCATTATGATTGAATGTAATTTCGTATTACCCCATATCAAACTGACATTGTGAACATTTATCTACCATAGAAGGGAATTCTACATTTTCCTAAAAATATTACTTGCTTATTTGGTTGCTTTTTTTACTTAGTTTTTCCGACCATTCATTTTACCTATGATAGATGTGCATGACTTGCACCCATCCCAGTCTTTTTCAGTCGAATAAACATGCACATATTGAGACTTCACTTCAGTGGCAGCACCATAAACTGGCGGGAGGGGACCTTGGGAAGACCTACTACCACCACCCCACCATCTCCTCTGACTTGGATGAATTTGAAAATTGATCTTGGCGACAGGTCCCTCCGTCCTCCCCGTAGTCACTATGGAGGACCTACCCTTATACCCTCCCTTTCATATTTTCTCCTCAAATTTGGACGAATTGGAAAATCAATCTTGGTGAGTAGTGAGTGAGCAGCCTCCCCCTCCCTCCCGCCCTCTTGCTGCTACTGCTTCACTTAGAATTACAATTTGTCTGTGGGGGATTCACCATATCTTGACAAATGAAGCAAAATTCTGACCACTCACCTCTCCATTCTCCACTAGCACTCGACCCTGGCTGATGACCACAAGGGGCACACCATGACACTCCATTCCCTCAAATATGTTGAAGTCACAGGCCTGTCAATAATCAGAAATACATTGACTGATTAGTTAGGGAACATACAAACAAATAATTATAAGCTGGGGAGGAGGGGTGGATGTGTCTACTAGCACGCTACCCTGGCTGATGACCACCAGGGGCACACCATGACACTCCATTCCCTCAAATATGTTGAAGTCACAGGCCTGTCAATAATCAGAAATACATTGATTGATTAGTTAGGGAACATACATACAAATATATATGAACTGAGGAGGGGGAGGGGGGATGTTTCTACATGTACTAGCACTCAACCCTGGCTAATGACCACAAGGGGCACACCATGACACTCCGTTTCCTCAAATATGTTGAAGTCACAGGCCTGTCAATTGATTAGAAAGGAACACAACAAGGGAAAGTAGACAGCAATAACAATGAATTCTTTACAAGTATTATGCATGATGTGAATGTACACACTACAAGTACTAATATCAAGAGTAATATACTAAATTGCCCACATTTCTACATTTATTTCATTAAAGGAATGTACTGTTTACCACCTTCACCCCCTCCCTTCCTCCCTTCCTTTCCGTATCTCTGTTGCAGTAATCATTTCTTGGAGATTTCTTTTT
Source organism: Chiridota heheva (assembly GCA_020152595.1). Taxonomy (NCBI): domain Eukaryota; kingdom Metazoa; phylum Echinodermata; class Holothuroidea; order Apodida; family Chiridotidae; genus Chiridota; species Chiridota heheva. Next base: position 178,128 of record JAIGNY010003164.1, read on the forward strand.
CTTTCCTTCATCTCACCTGGTTGCCTGAGTATTTTTGGGAAGGCCTCGGAGGAAAGAAGGGCGAGAGGGGGAGTGTATACCACGAAATTTACCATCAACAACCTCGAGTCCGCCCACACACCCCCCTCTGATGCAGTATCATTTCTTTAAGATTTCCTTTTCTTCACTTCATCTTACCTGGTCTCTCGTGAGTATTCTTGCATAGGCCTTAGGGGAGTGTACGCCACATAAATTGTACCATACACCACCTTGAGCAGTCCCCACCCCCGTTTCCTACCCCTCTAATGCAGTATCATTTCTTGAAGGTTTCCTTTTCTTCAAATTATGGGAACTTCGCTTTTACAAAGTATCTCCAGCCTTGACTAGTTCAGCTAAGTGAGAGATTATGGTACTACATTCACAGCCCATGGATATTCATACATCATGAATATTCATATTTGTGTGAACCAAGCGTGAAACACGACAACCACATTTGCTTTCCTATGGTTATTGTAGCTTCTGATAAACTCACAAACTTTTCCTATCACTCCCCCGCCGACTGATCAAAGAATTTCTCCCTGAAGGGGGGATCCCTAGTGCAACCCCCGCTTGTACCCAGACAACGTACCTGGTGGTGGGTGTCTTTGGATATAACTCGTGTTGCTTCCGGATCCCAGATAACGATATCAGCATCAGACCCAATCTGGATCACTCCCTGCAAATAGAAAACAAACAAGTATGTGCATAATTGTTTTTCAGATGTGGGATGTGTCTGTGTTTTTCATGTTACAAGTTAAGCCCTAATACAGTATTTGACATGTAATAATTGCGCTTGCAAAAATAAAATGGAACCACTTTCTATTGGCTAATTTTCTGCATAAATAGTGCACAATAATGATCCCTCAATGAAAGAATGCAGGAGTATGATTACCCCTTTGTATAAACCCTATTTACATAACCTTTCTTTTAAAGGAATATTCCCATGTTTTTAAAAGGAATATTCCCATGTTTTTAAAGGAATATTCCCATATTTTTAAAAAATATTCGCATGTTTTTAAAGGAATATTTCTATGCTTTTAAAGGAATATTCTCATGTTTTAAAAAAAATATTAGCATGTTTTTAAAGGAATATTTCTATGCTTTTAAAGGAATATTCTCATGTTTAAAAAAATATTCCCATGTTTTTAAAGGAATATTTTCATGTTTTTAAAGGAATATTTTCATGTTTTAAAGGAATATTTTCATGTTTTTAAAGAAATATTCCCATGTTTTTTTAAAGGAATATTCCTATGTTTTTAAAGGAATATTCCCATGTTTTCAAAAAATCTTCCCATGCTTTTAAAGGAATATTCCTATGTTTTTAAAGTAATATTCCCATGTTTTTAAAGGAATATTTTCATGTTTTTAAAGGAATATTTTCATGTTTTTAAAGGAATATTTTCATGTTTTTAAAGAAATATTCCATGTTTTTAAAGGAATATTCCTATGTTTTTAAAGGAATATTCCCATGTTTTCAAAAAAATCTTCCCATGCTTTTAAAGGAATATTCCTATGTTTTTAAAGTAATATTCCCATGTTTTTAAAGGAATATTTTCATGTTTAAAGGAATATTCCATGTTTTTAAAGGAATATTTTCATTTTTTTAAAGGAATATTACCATATTTTTAAAGGAATATTCCCGTGTTTTTAAAGGAATATTCCGTGATTTTAAAGAAATATTCCTGTGTTTTTAAAGGAATATTCCCATGCTTTTAAAGGAATATTTCCATGGTTTTTCGTAACTTTGTATAACAAAGAGAACATTTTTAGAAACAATTTAGTACAAAAATCATGTTGATATGTTATTCCTAACAGGAAATATTCAATTTTTAGGGTTCACGAAAAATGCCAATAAATGATTAAAAGGAAAGACTCGGTATGACATCACAGCAACACATTCTCCCACAAACTTGATGTATTTCATTAAAATCTTTCATCCTTTTTTTATTAGTAAAACATGCTAAAAAATAAATTGATGAAAGTGAGGTATATATATATATACATTGCCAAATATACCAGACATTTGCAATGGAATTAGCTCTATGACATCATCAAACACGAATTCATCATACTGTGCAAAAACTTTTAAAATCAAATTGGGAAATCCATATCTCCTGAACGGCAGGCATATGATATCAACCTGATTTTTGTACCAAATTGGTTCTAGAAGTATGCTCTTTCAAAAAAAATTGTACAAAAACCCGTGGGAATATTCCTTAAATAGTTATCTTTGGAAATTAGGGCAGGGGTACTGTGTTCTGGGTTCCCACCTAATACATCCCGCTAAGTTTACAATCACATTTTCCTGTTGGTTTGCTGACAATAACAGTGCATGCCTGTTGAATCAACCGAACGGTCACTAACTTTGTACTGGCTGTGCTTTTCATACGGCTACTACACTCAATGTGTACATAAAAGCCATGAACATATTTAAAGGATTAGTACAGTGGTCATGCAAGTCTATCTTATATGAACAAGGACTTTAAAAGAAACAAAATGGTGAAGAAAGCATTCAAAAATCTTTTTCTGTTTAGGAAATATTAAAGTTTGAATAAAGCACTGTCGTATCTGTGTAGAAATGACTGGTACAGTAATTCTACTGTGGTAAGTTCGCGTCTTTATCCTCACATTCTTAACAATTGTTAATGTATTTAAAAAAAAAAGTTATTAACAAAATTTACTATTCAAATTATTTTCCCGTAAACTTTCTTCAGGTGGTATATTGTAAATACCCTTCCTACATTCAGTTTTACTACTTTTTGACATACTCCATCGTTTTTTCCACCCAAAATCGCAGGACAAATTAAAATAGAAAACATAAAAATTTGAGGAATCTGAGATTATGACATCACAACTAGTCTGATTTCAGTCATTTCTACACGAATGATAAACCTCAACTTAGATATCTCCTTAATGGAATAAAAGTTTTGAATGCTTTCTTTACCATTGTGTTTCTTTTGATGTCCTCTTTCATATAAGATGGACTTTCTTGACCCCTGAACTAATCCTTTAAAATAATATTTCTGCTAGTATACCACAACAACAAATAACAAAAATGATGGAAGCAATGATTGGCAGGGTGGAGGCAAAAGTGGTAGGGTGGAGGCAATGAATGGCAGGTGGAGGCAATGAAGAGAGGGTGGAGAAAATGATTGGTAGGGTAAAGGCAATGTGGGGCAGGGCGGAGGCAATGAGTGGTAGGGTGGAGGCAATGATTGGCAGGGTGGAGGCAATGAATGGCAGGGTGGAGGTAATGAATGGCAGGGTGGAGGCAATGATTGGCAGGGTGGAGGCAATAGGTGGTAGGGTGGAGGCAACGAATGGCAGGGTGGAGGCAATGAGGGGCAGGGTGGAGGCAATGAGGGGCAGGGTGGAGGCAATGTGGAGGCAATGAGTGGCAGGGTAAAGGCAATGAAGGAGAGGGTAGAGGAAATGATTGGCAGGGTGGAGGCAATAAATGGCAGGGTGGAGGCAACAAGGGGCAGGGTGGAGGCAATGAGGGGCAATGTGGAGGCAATGAGTGGTAGGGTAAAGGCAATGAAGGAGAGGGTAGAGGAAATGATTGGCAGGGTGGAGGCAATAAATGGCAGGGTGGAGGCAACAAGGGGAAGGGTGGAGGCAATGAGGGGCAAAGGTGGAGGCAATGAGGGGCAGGGTGGAGGCAATTAGGGCCAGGATGGAGGCAATGGGTGCAGGGTGGAGGCAATGAGGGGCAGGGCGGAGGCAATGAGTGGCAGGTGGAGGCAATGAGGGGCAAGGTGGAGGCAATTTGGGGCACCACTCTGAAATAGGGGCCTGATTGTAAATTTGTAGTGACGAAGAAAACCTACCTTCTGAGGATACATGTTGAAGATTTTAGCTGCGTTTGTGCTGGTGACGGCGACATAGCGACAAGGGATCCATTTTGCCAGAGTGCTACAGCAAAAGAGGGAAGCAATGTAACTATCAACTGTTATCAAATTATATAGAGTATTTGCATTGTCATGACCCATACATTAAATCCAGGTAAAGCATGACCTTAGGTATTTAGTACATCCCATTTTTAAAACAGGTCAAATAAAAAATGTAAACTTTATTTGTTTTTCAGTCTTCTTTAGTTGTTCTTCATGCACTTTAAAACAATCTAAAACGGACATTTTATAAAAAGATTTAATGATTTGGCATCATGTTTATATAAAAATTTAATGCACTCTTCAAAAGACTTTGCACTAAAGTCGGGCCCTCTTAAGATCGGGCCTTCTTAAGTTCGGGTCCTCTTAAGGTTGACCTTTTTAAGGTCGGGCCCTCTCTTAAGGTCAGGCCTTCTCTTAAAATCGGGCCCATTCTTAAGGTCGGGCACTCTCTTAAGGTGGGGTCCTTCTTGAGGTCGGGCCCTCTTAAGAGGGCCAGACTTTGAGTGCAAAGTCCTTTAAACAGTGCATTAAATATTTAAATCAACACATGCCAAACATTCAATCTTTTTATAAAATTTCCGTGTTAGATTGTTTTATAGTGCATGAAGAACTAATTCAAAAAGCCAAACTGTAATCAAGTCAAGAACATTCCAAATTTTGAAAGGGATTGGCCATGGTGGGACCAGCCATTTTTCAATACTTAAAAAGCAAAGGAATTTTATTGTTCTTTCTACAACATATCACATGGTCTGAAATGTCAGAGAATGAATCTGTCCCTTTCTTTTTATTCTCTATCAAAGGCTTTAAGATACAGCCAAACAAGTCTCAGATAACCCAGGAAAAAACAAGCCAAATAACTTTTTGTTTTTATCCAGACAAGTCTCAAAAAAGCCATTTTTTTTAATTTGGCTTCATATGTATGTATGTATGTATGTATGCATGCATGTATGTATGTATGCATGCATGTATGTATGTATGCATGCATGTATGTATGTATGCATGCATGTATGTATGCATGTATGTATGCATGTGTGTATGCATGCATGTAATATCTATCTATCTATATAATTATCTATATATATCTATATATATCTATATATATCTATACATATATATATATATACACATATATATATATATATATACATATATATATATATATATATATATATATCCACCCACTTACCGTAGTGGGGTATTTACCAGAATTATACTTACCTGTCATACTAAAAATATGCACTCTCTCAGTTATGTGCTCTATTATCGCATCTTACACCAAACTAAAAACCAGTTACCATTCCTACTCCACCTTATCACTCACGTCACATCCCATACAACTCATACTCTCGCACCGCCAACCGGGACCAACCAGGGAGGAGGGTGGGAAGTATGACAGGTAAGTATAATTCTCGCAAATACCCCCACTACGTAAGTGGTTTACTTTAAATTATAGCTTACCTGTCATACTACAAATATGCACAGACTCCCACCACTCTGCGGGGAAGGTTGGCAATAGTCCCGCCCCCTACATAGAGGGGGGTAACTGCGGCAAAGTATGAGTTGTATGGGATGTGACGTGAGTGATAAGGTGGAGTAGGTATGGTAACTGCGGTTTTTAGTTTTGTGTAAGGTGCGATAATAGAGTACATAACTGAGAGAGTGCATATTTATAGTATGACAGGCAAGCTATAATTTGAAGTAAACATATATATATATATATTATATGGGTGGTCATAGACCTTTAAATAAAACTCACCACTCCTTTCTCCCAGAGGACTGACATCCTGTCTTCCACGCCATTCACTCCGTTGGGGATCTTACTGAAGTCATCCTTACCCATGGCTTTCTGTTCTGTGTTGAATGTGCAGTTGTCTGTGCCGGTTAGGTGGAGATCACCACTAGATGGTGAAAAACAAGAAAAGAAGAATTACTTGCTGCTCTTTACCACTGACATTATGATCCTGGGGCCGCATTAAAAATGCGTCCTAAACACCGATCATTAAGAGAAAACTGGTCAGGTGATCATATTATGTAGCCCCACTACCGGTTTGCATTACTTACTTACTCATGCATGAATTTATAGGATACAGTTTCCAAGCTCCGCGACGCATTTCCCGCACTAGTGATGAAACTAACTTGAATGATTGTTAGGCATGCAATCGTGACTAACTTGAATGATTGTTAGGCATGGAATCGTGACTAACTTGAATGATTGTTAGGCATGCAATCGTGACTAACATGAATGATTGTTAGGCATGCAATCGTGACTTACTTGAATGATTGTTAGGCATGCAATCGTGACTTACTTGAATGATTGTTAGCATGCAATTGTGACTAACATGAATGATTGTTAGGCATGCAATCGTGACTTACTTGAATGATTGTTAGGCATGCAATCGTGACTAACATAAATGATTGTTAGGCGTGGAATCGTGACTAACTTGAATGATTGTTAGGCATGCAATCGTGACTAACTTGAATGATTGTTAGGCATGCAATCGTGACTAACTTGAATGATTGTTAGGCATGCAATCGTGACCAACATGAATGATTGTTAGACATGGAATCATGACTAACTTGAATGATTGTTAGGCATGGAACCGCGACTAACTTGAATGATTCTTAGGCATGCAATCGTGTCTGGAAATGATCCTGTTATGTTAATAAGTCAATATTACTTTTGTGGGTTTTTCCAGTTAGTGGAGGTGAGATGTTGCATGCATTATTAGACAGGTATACCCCCAATTTGGACAAATTTTCAATGCAAGGCTAGATCATCATGTACATGATAAATGACTAAACATGTGTTTAAAATTTGTGAAAATAGAATTGCACCACTTTTTAAAGTCTCAAGTTCTTCCTATATGAAGCACCCACGCTCCGGGCCGCTTACGGTGTGCTCTGGGCCACTTACAGTGTGCTCTGAGCCGCTTACAGTGTGCTCTGGGCCGCTTACAGTGTGCTCTGGGCCACTTACAGTGTGCTCTGGGCCACTTACAGTGTGCTCTGAGCCGCTTACAGTGTGCTCTGGGCCACTTACAGTGTGCTCTGGGCCGCTTACAGTGTGCTCTGGGCGCTTACAGTGTGCTCTGGGCGCTTACAGTGTGCTCTGGGCGCTTACAGTGTGCTCTGAGCCGCTTACAGTGTGCTCTGAGCGCACGGTGTGCTCTGGGCCACTTACGGTGTGCTCTGGGCGCTTACAGTGTGCTCTGGGCGCTTACAGTGTGCTCTGGGCCACTTACAGTGTGCTCTGGGCGCTTACAGTGTGCTCTGAGCCGCTTACGGTGTGCTCTGGGCGCTTACAGTGTGCTCTGGGCGCTTACAGTGTGCTCTGGGCGCTTACAGTGTGCTCTGGGCGCTTACAGTGTGCTCTGGGCGCTTACAGTGTGCTCTGGGCGCTTACAGTGTGCTCTGGGCGCTTACAGTGTGCTCTGGGCGCTTACAGTGTGCTCTGGGCGCTTACAGTGTGCTCTGGGCGCTACAGTGTGCTCTGGGCGCTTACAGTGTGCTCTGGGCGCTTACAGTGTGCTCTGGGCCGCTTACAGTGTGCTCTGGGCGCTTACAGTGTGCTCTGGGCGCTTACAGTGTGCTCTGGGCGCTTACAGTGTGCTCTGGGCGCTTACAGTGTGCTCTGGGCGCTTCACGGTGTGCTCTGGGCCACTTACGGTGTGCTCTGGGCGCCACGGTGTGCTCTGGGCGCCACGGTGTGCTCTGGGCCGCTTACAGTGTGCTCTGGGCCGCTTACAGTGTGCTCTGGGCCGCTTACAGTGTGCTCTGGGCCGCTTACAGTGTGCTCTGGGCCGCTTACAGTGTGCTCTGGGCCGCTTACAGTGTGCTCTGGGCGCTTACGGTGTGCTCTGGGCGCTTACGGTGTGCTCTGGGCGCTTACGGTGTGCTCTGGGCGCCACGGTGTGCTCTGGGCCACTTACGGTGTGCTCTGGGCCGCTTACAGTGTGCTCTGGGCCGCTTACAGTGTGCTCTGGGCCGCTTACAGTGTGCTCTGGGCCGCTTACAGTGTGCTCTGGGCCACTTACAGTGTGCTCTGGGCCACTTACAGTGTGCTATTCGGACAGGATTGCATAAACTAGTTCTATACTAGCCCCACAAATAACCACCACAAAAACATTGTGAGCCTCAGATGCAAAATAAGCAAGAAATGTAACAAAACTTATTTGAAATTAGTCTTCAAATTGATCGAATAAAATATGTTACAAGTCAAACATTGTCAGGTGCTTATTAGAGCAGGGGGCTTAATCTGTTGAATACGGTACTTTACGTTTTCAAATGCTGTAAAAATGGTCAGTTTCTAACTGTTTTGCAGCAACTTTTTGCTGTATTCATGGCTTTAAACTATTAAAGTTCATGTCATTGCTACCTTTCCGTATACCTTTAGTTGCCTCTGGCAGTTCATATGACTTACAACTTGAAATAATTCAAAAGCCAGTGGCGCCAGGAAGTTTCCAAAAGTGAGATGGCGGGAGAGGGGAGGGGGGAGGGGGATTTTCAGAAATTTAAAATATTTTCAGTTTTAATCATCTCAATATTTTTGCTAACATGGCGAAAAGTTTCTCTTTAAGCCTACCTGCACCCGACACCAGAGTTAATCCTGAAAACTCAGGTATGACAATTACCAACCCGACTTCCTGTTGGGTGTATTGTGTTTCCACTCCAAACAATGATCGATAATCTGCCATTCCCATGCACACCACTAGTCAAGTAGCCCAAGATTATTTGTATGTATATGATAACATAAAGCCAGTGCCGAGTAATCAGGGGACTTTTGTGATTGAAATCACTCATCTGTGTTAAGTGTCTTAGCAGGAGAAATTGCAAACTGGTGATAAAAATAGTTGAGTATTTTATGCCTAAGGTGATGTGTGCATTAACTGTGCATGATTGGCAAATCATTTCTCCTAAGGAAAGATATTGCTTCATGAAACTTAAATTGGATTTGACCCCAAAATGGATTTCCTGAAAAGTAAAGGGACCAGTCCCTTCCCCCACCCCGCCTGTGGTGCCACCGCCAGCAGCCTGTCACATGTTTAATGCTATGAATGAACAATGGTCTCTTACATGACAGGCAGATGCTCTATTACAGAATCAAAAGTCATGAAACTTGTATGAGATGTATGACCAAAAAGTTGGGGCGCTCGTGTTTTTTTAATTTTACAGATACATCATCCACAACAGATCAATAACCTTCATGCCTCCATAGCCCATAGACGATGTGAGGGCAAAGGTCACTAGAATATTCGTATTAACCAACAAATTGCTAATACTGTTGGATGCTAGAAAAGCATTTGATTTTTTGGGGACCCCTTGTAATATGCCCTCACTTTCCTGTCTAGTGCTCCTTTAACCAATATGATTTGGTTTAAAAAAATTACTAATCATATTGTTGCGAGGATATTGCGCCACAACATCTGCTCAAAAAAACCTAGATACTGAAATCAGGATTCCCGCACATATTAGCAAATTCCTGCTCAAAAATAATTTTTCAGCCTGGTTTTTTTTTTTTTGGGTGTATGTTGGGTCTTTTTGGAATTTTGGCTTTTTTTCAAAAAGAAATAATCCTCTTTTAAACAAAATCTTCCAAATTACACAAGAGGGGAACCCCCCCCCCCCCACCCCCCCAAAAATGAAAGAAATTACTAACTTTGCCAATAGGTCCATGAGATATCCAGGCGTTGTTGGGTCAGCTTTAAGAGGCGGGCTCATGACGTGGGCGGCAGCATGTTTCCAGCAGGTGTGGTAATAATTTGAACCGTCAAGAGCTAATGAAGATGCAACCGGCTCACCAAACACAATTTTACCTGATAGGGGAAAAAGAAGCAAAAAAATTGGGCCAGGTTGATTGGCATGCTGACATAACAGGTCAATAGGGACAGAGGTCAAAAAAGTTCATCTTATACGCAGGTGTAAGACCTCCGTTATTTAGCGGATCTCCACTATTTCATTCATTCATTTTGTAGATTTCTTGAGTAAGCAACAGTGTATTTAGTAAATATGTGCTCTAAAAACCTCTTTCAAGTAATTGTGCAGTGAATGGCACATTAAATGCCGAAAGAGGGAAGCATATAAAGCTATATATTTACTACATTAATTCTATTTTGTCACAATTTTTCATGGCAAGATTTTTGACACCTTTATTTAGAATCGTGGGAAATCTTACAATTATTTCCAACTCTCTGGGCCTGGATGCCATACAGTTCAAAACTTCTTTGTATCAGTATCATTATTTACGTGACCTTTGATCTTAGGTCTGAGTCAGGTAGCAACAAATTGGGACCAGGTATTCGTTACTGTTACCCGGTTTCAATTCGGGTACCCGAAAAAAAAAATACATTTTTTTTTTTTTTTAGTCTCCAAAATTTTCGCGGAACTGCTATATCATCTGGCTAACACTAAAATCACGATAACTATGCCAACTCGTACAACAAACTATTTAGTGACATTCTTGAGCTTATTTTAGGTCCGAAAAAGTCTTAATGGTATACCAGTTGTGCAAAATAATTTAGGGCTAGAAAAAAAAAAAAAAACGAACCAAAAGGTTTTGTGGTTGCGATGCTTTCTAAATCATAAGATTCATTTGCAAAATTTGTATTAACTGTCATGTCATCATGAAAAATGTGTTCCATATTTATCAATAAACCACACCCACCATGCAGATCAATAAACATGTTGACAACATTAGCATTTGCACAATAATTAACATTATCATAGCAAGTATGATGCAAAAACGCTTGCTCGTTTATCCTGTTTTTGAATTTATCCTGAATTTGTCGGTAAGCCCCACCTACTCATTAATATTCATGACATCACTACCACAACATTAGAACATATGTACAGACCATGACCCATCTGTGGTACTACATATAGCAAAAATCTGATATATCGTTCATGAAATACAGTATGGTGTTTACATCATTTAGCACTTTCACATTAAGCCATGTCCACCATGCATATTAATGACATCTGTTGATAACATAAGCATGTACACAATAACCAACAAAATTGTAATGCCCAATATGATGCAAAACTGGCATACAGTTGCACAATTATAACTTTGTCAAAATTTTCACTTTAAGCCCTGCCCACTTATTAATATGCATCAAATCACCACCAAAAACAGAGCACACCTGCAAACAATGAGCTGTGTATCACGCATGGCATGAATCCAGTTCAGTTTTTGAAATATCGTGCTTACAAGCTTGTTTACACAATCATATTAAGCCCCACCCACAACACATAATAATGAAAGTCAATGTTTTTATACAATGAACACGTACACACTAGCTAACATTATTATAACAAATATGAAACAAAACAGACGTGTGATTGTCAAAATAAGAGCATTTCAAGATTTTTACAATAAGCCCTGCCCACTCTTCAAACTGCATGATATCACTACAAAAAACATTCAGTCAGCCCCGCTAGGCTTGGGCGATATATCGATATTTCGATATATTTCGATATTGACCTATATCGATATGGCCGATATTGAGTTCAAGGGTCGTATCGACATATCGATATTATGTTTTTTCAATAATACACAATACATGAACTAGTACAAAACTAAACATGACTATCAAACATCCAAGTATTTTTTATTAAGCAGCCACAAAAAGTTAATAAATTTCATTTATATTAAAGTTTCGGGCAGTCAAGTTATGATAAAACTTTATTAAAACATTAATATTGTGATAACAATTACCCAAAAATCCTTCCATGAACAAAAAAACACTTGACTCGCGGAGTACAGAGGCATTGCACAATACTTCAACTTTATACTTGAAGGCTTACGATGTTCAGACAACAAAATTCATAAGATGTTGAATCCTAAAACATCGTGTTAAGTTTCCTCAAAAGGAATACTGAATCTGAATTTTGAAATCAAACAGTCATTAATTGACAAATTACTGACAAAATTGTGAGGTTTTTCTCACTATTTTGTTCGTTCAGAAAGTCTAAAGTAAAAGTGACAAACTGGTCTTGCCAGATCGATCAGATAATGTACAGTGCAGTAACTACATACACACACAGCATCACTGCTGTACAGTACTTTACTATGTACACACATACCATCTACCACTGTTTCTTCTTAGTGACAACACTCGTGCGATGATAGAAGCAGACTAGAAATTCAATAATATGCATCATATATGGACTTCTGAATTTCTAGAAGTCCATATAATGCTACCAAAATAATGCCTCTTTAGTACAACTTTCATAAGAAGTAAGTGAGTTATAAAAATTTAAGAAAAATTGGAGCCGATTTTTGTTAGGCATACAGTGTGGGCCTAATACCAGTTCCACAACATTTTTTTTTTTGAAGAATATGCCGAGGCCTAAACTTTTTCAAACTTTCTGTGATTGATCTTTTGAGATAGAAACCATGTAAAGAACATTTTCAAACATAATGGGTGTTTATTTGAAGATCATATGTATATATTTTGCAGTGATTTCTGTTAATTTGTACAAAAGTTTCACTTGGACATTTTTGAGCGAGATAGATTACCTTGCCCAGAACAGTACATACAGCTTACGTATGACGTCCTATAATTTGCATATCGATATTTCGATATTATCGATATTTTTTAGGCGATATATCGATATTGCATTATGTTCAATATCGCCCAAGCCTAAGCCCCGCCCATATAAATGAGATTCATATTTTTTACACCATGAGCATGTGGACACTAGCTAAGAACATTATTATAACAAATATGAAACAAAACGGACACCTGGTTCTTGAAAGATGAGCATTTCAAGATGTTTACATTAAGCCCCGCCCACTCATTCATTTGCATGACATCAGCACCACAAACAATAGGGCACATCTGAGGACCATGGGCTATCATTGCACCACAAACAATAAGGCACACCTGAGGACCATGGGCTATCATTGTACCACAAACAATAGGGCACATCTGCGGACCATGGGCTATCATTGTACCACAAACAATAGGGCACATCTGAGGACCATGGGCTATCATTGTACCACGAACAATAGGGCACATCTGAGGACCGTGGGCTATCATTGTACCACAAACAATAGGGCACATCTGCGGACCATGGGCTATCATTGTACCACAAACAATAGGGCACATCTGAGGACCATGGACTATCATTGTACCACAAACAATAGGGCACATCTGCGGACCATGGGCTATCATTGTACCACAAACAATAGGGCACATCTGAGGACCGTGGGCTATCATTGTACCACAAACAATAGGGCACATCTGCGGACCATGGGCTATCATTGTACCACAAACAATAGGGCACATCTGAGGACCATGGGCTATCATTGTACCACAAACAATAGGGCACATCTGAGGACCATGGGCTGTCATTGTACCACAAACAATAGGGCACATCTGAGGACCATGGGCTATCATTGTACCACAAACAATAGGGCACATCTGAGGACCTTGGGCTATCATTGTACCATAAACAATAGGGCACATCTGAGGACCTTGGGCTATCATTGTACCACAAACAATAGGGCACATCTGCGGACCATGGGCTATCATTGTACCACAAACAATAGGGCACATCTGCGGACTAGGGCTATCATTGTACTACAAACAATAAGGCACATCTGAGGACCATGGGCTATCATTGTACCACAAACAATAAGGCACATCTGAGGACCATGGGCTATCATTGTACCACAAACAATGGGGCACATCTGAGGACCATGGGCTATCATTGTACCACAAACAATAGGGCACATCTGAGGACCATGGGCTATCATTGTACCACAAACAATAGGGCACATCTGAGGACCATGGGCTGTCATTGTACCACAAACAATAAGGCACATCTGAGGACCATGGACTGTCATTGTACCACATATGACATGAATCCACTTCATTGTTCTTGAGATATCGTGTCTACAAGCTAGTCGTAACACACACATACACGCATACACACACTTGCATACACACACCCACATACATACACACATACACATGCAAGAACGGATAGGTTCCTGATGCTGATTATCATCAGAACCTAAACTTGTTTTTGTTATCCAATTTTCGTACCAGGTACCCGGCCATTCGGGCGGGTACCCTGCCATTCGGACAGGTACCCGGCCATTTGGGCGGGTAACCAGCCATTTGGGCGGGTACCCGACTCATCCTTAATTGATTCCCTTACCTTCTCGTCGTGCTTGCGCAACTGTATCCCCTACCGACTTGCCCATAACATGAACAACGTACAGTGGCACCTGCACTTGATTTGCGAGCATGATGGCACGATTTGTAGCCTCTTGTTCAACCTGCAAAATACAAATAATGAAATATTGCAGTCATATAACAAATATTTGCATATTGTTGTCTGAAATTTAGAAAGTGGTATTGTTAAATAGTCAACTTTTGACCACTTTTGATGCAATTTTTTGCTACTTTAACAATGCTTTAAGGAATATTCTTATGAATTTTCATACTTACGACTGAGACTATTAAAGAAACAATTTGATGTAAAAACATGTTCATATGTTATTCCGTTTTGGAGTTATTACATTTTAAAGGAATATTCTCATGGTTTTTTGTAATATTTCCATGGTTTTTGTAATATTCCAATGGTTTTTGTAATATTCTCATGGTTTTTAGTAATATTCCCATGATTTTAAGTAATATTCTTATGGTTTTTAATGATATTTGCATGTTTTTTGTGTGTAATATTCCCATGGTTCTTTGTATTATTCCCATGCTTTTTTCCCAATATTCCCATGTTTTTTTAATATTCCTATGTTGTTTTGTAATATTCCCATGGTTTTTGTAATATTTCCATGGTTTTTAGTAATATTCCCATAGTTATTAGTAATATTCCCATATTTATTGTAATATTCCAATGGTTTTTTGGAATATTCCCATGTCTTTTTTTTGTGTTATATTCCCATGGGTTTTTTTGATAATATTCCCATGCTTTTTGTGTAATTGTATTTGAAAGAGCATACTTTTAGAGCCAATTTGATACACAAATCAGGTTGATATCATATTCCGTTCAGGAGATATGGATTTTTAAAGATTTCCCACTTGCATTATAAAGTTTTTGTACAGTATAATGAAATCGTGTTTGATGATGTCATAGAAACAATTCCATTGCAAATGTTTATGTATTTCTTTGAACTTTAATTGGTTGTTTCTGTATGATTAAAAACAATTTTCCAAAAGTTATTAAAGTAGGGTATATTTGGCAATGTATATAAGTACCTAACATTCATCAATTTATTTTTCTAGCAGGTTTTACTAATAAAAAGGATGATAGATTTTCAATAAAAAATACCAACTCTGTAGGAGAATGTGTTGCTGTGATGTCATACTGAGCCTTTTCCTATTCGTTTATTGGCATTTTTTGTCAATTTTACAATTTGAATATCTCCTGGTAGGAATAACATATCAACATGAATTTTGTACTAAATTGTTTCTAAAATTTATCTTTTTCTTATGAAAGGTTACAAAAAAAAAAAAAATATTCCTTCAAAAATTCCAGCAATGTGAACTTGCAGTGATCCAAGACATTGATGTATTTACATATATATATAAAATAAAAAAAACTTGTTTTTCTTTTACTTAAGAGTAGAAGGTTAATGAGTTTATATACGATAAAAACCAAACTTAGAATTTTTCACCCAATCTTATATCAGTGTTTACTTTATAGCTCTGAAACCTGGAAGTAAACTGGACATTTCAAAGGAACTGCCTATCTGAAAATAAGATGGCCAATGAAGATCTGCAATGATGAATTATATGAAAGAACACAGACAATACCAATTAGTAAGACAATCTATACAAAAAGATGGAGATGGTTTGGGCATGTGCTAAGGAGAGAAAATGATTTTTTTGTGCAAAAATCGCATTGTCGCATTGTTGAAAATGATATATATATATACACACATCATAATTACTTTAAGGATTATTATCCCCTCATGACCTACCTCTTCAGGGCGAGCCTGTATATGACCCTCAGGTCCAGTAATGCCCAGCTTCAATAGTTTCTCTGTATTCTGTGAAGTAACAAACGAAGAGTACACAGTCAAATCAATCTAAAATAAAACCGATCGATTGGTGGGAATTATTCAGCACATTGCCACCAAAGGTTAATTAGTTAAATGATGCTCTTCACACTGAGGATGAGCAACCCTCTCTGTATTATGTTAGTTATATTAAACTTAAACTAGAGCTGTTGGACAGACAGCATGCTGGACTTTGCAAAGCTTGGAAGGAGCATAGACTTCTTGTTTCTCTGTATTCTGAGAAGTAATAAAAGAAGAGTACAGTCAAATCGACCTAAAATGAAACCGATCGATTGGTGGGAATTATTACACACATTGCCAGCGAAGGTTAAATAGTTATATAACGCTCTTAACACTGAAGAGAAAACCTGTACTGTCTCTGTATTTTGTGAGTATAACTAGAGCTGTTGGAGTGACAGCATGCTCTACTCAGACATGTGAGTGATGATTTATAAAAGTAGCTCAAATTGATCAATTTTCTCATCCAAATAGCTCAGTATTATCAATTATGCAGAAAATAGGTGAAATTAGCTTGGAAAATAGCTAATATCAGCTAAATAGCTGAAGTCTCACATGCTTGTCTACTATGTAAAACTTGCAAAGAGAATGGACTTGTTTCTCTGTATTCTGCGAAGTAATAAAATTCATTTCAAACTAAAATGAAACAGATCGATTGGTGGAAATTATTCCGCACATTCGAGTATTTTAGCCGTGTATTTTTAGGTCAATTCTACAGCATTTAAAATGGATCTTGTTTAGTGGAATTAAAGCCGTACGTTATGTTATCAATAGTTTCACTGTTTACTGCTCACATTTGCGGTGCATTTCACAAGTTACTCAGGTTTTTGGCGTAATCAAAGTGTAAAATACCCCCATTCATGGGTGATCTTTGCGCATTTGTGATTCTCGTATTCAAAGGAGCACTAGAGTAGAAAGAGAAAGCGTATTTTTAGGGGGGATCCCCTAAAAAAATCAAATGCTTATTTGGCACACAACGATGTTAAATTTTCTGGTTAATATGAATATTCAAATGACCTTAGCCCTCACATCATTTGTGGGCTATGAAGGTATGAAGTGTATCGATCTGTTGTAGATGATATAGTTGTGAAATTCGCAAAAACAAGCGCCCTCACATTTCGGTCTAGTGCCCCTTTAAAGAGGATTATACTAATCAGGTTTACAATTTGTAAAAGTGATTGATTGGAACTTTGTCAGCCGAAGGTGTGTGTGTGATCTGAATGATATTGATTTTCAACGGCTAGACTGACAATGAAAAACTATTACTCACAACTCGATAATTAGTAAACAATTAGTGCATTTGCGATCGTTTAGCATGTACACGCTAAATGGTTACAGCGCTAGGTGTGACTACACATGCACATACACTATAGACAACAGGGAGGAGATTAGTGGTGAGAAACAAAGCAACGTACACGTTAAACGGTCACAACGCTACGTGTGACTACACATGCACATACTCTATAGACAACAGAGAAGATTGGTGGTAAGAAACAAAGCAACGTACATGCTAAACCGTTACAACGCTACATGTGACTACACATGCACATACTCTATAGACAACGTGGAGGAGATTAGTGGTGAGAAACAAAGCAACATACACGCTAAACTGTCACAGCGCTACGTGTGACTACACATGCACATACTCTATAGACAAAATGGAGGAGTTTAGTGGTGAGAAACAAAGCAACGTACACGCTAAACGGTCACAACGCTACCTGTGACTACACATGCACATACTCTATAGACAACAGAGAAGATTGGTGGTAAGAAACAAAGCAACGTACACGCTAAACGGTCACAACGCTACGTGTGACTACACATGCACATACTCTATAGACAACAGAGAAGATTGGTGGTAAGAAACAAAGCAACGTACACGCTAAACTGTCACAGCGCTACGTGTGACTACACATGCACATACTCTATAGACAAAATGGAGGAGTTTAGTGGTGAGAAACAAAGCAACGTACACGCTAAACGGTCACAACGCTACCTGTGACTACACATGCACATACTCTATAGACAAAATGGAGGAGTTTAGTGGTAAGAAACAAAGCAACGTACACGCTAAACGGTCACAACGCTACCTGTGACTACACATGCACATACTCTATAGACAACGTGGAGGAGATTAGAGGTGAGAAACAAAGCAGGATGGAGATCCTGGGCTGACATGTGAAGAAGGGCGAAAGATACGCAATGCCGCCTGGCAGGGAAAGAATAAAGGTAAGTTTGTGGAGAAAATTGTCCCTTACCTCCGCAATGATACTACCATTCTCGGCATGGACCATCGCTAAAGCACCAAGTTTCTTCAGTTCTTTGAATGTTTTTATCATCTGTATAAAGGACAAAAACGCACAAATTTATTAAAAATATGCATATCCCTTAATAATGATGGCAGCATTCTCATTACAAAAATGATGCTAATGCTTGCTGAGCTGGAAAAATCTACCTTTTTTTTGTAACCATTTATTGCATACTTCTATGATGTTGTAACAAGGTATATCAAATCATATCAACTTAACATTTTTTTCCATAACAGATAAAAGACAATAGGTTAACATTATTAATTATTCAATACATCGAAAACTAGAACTTGCATGTAAACAACTTTTCCCTAAAAAGTTTAAAATTATATGAAAACAATAAGAAGGGACAATTCTTTGTTGTTCCAAACTCGCTGACTCTTGTCCTGTACAATATAACAACAAAACCGAATGCTTATACTAACATAAGCACTTAAAGAAAACTAAAACATAATCCAACTGATACAAGGTTCAATTACAAAAAGCAGACCTCTAGCTTTGCTGTTTTACAGGGGCGGTCCACCCTGCCCCCATGGGGTCCGCCTTGCCCCCACATGAGAACAAAAATTGTTATTTTTTTAAATAGTTAAAAAAAAAAAAAAAAACTTAATAATCTTACCTCATAAATGAATACAGAACACAGAATGATAGCATAGTAAGCAATTGCCCTGTTTGTAAAGGGGCCCCTGGACTCCATGCCAAAAAGACACAGCGCTTCGCGCACGCATTAATGTGCCCCTCAACAAGTCTTGCACCTTGCCCCTATTAAAATCAAGCTAGGGGTACAAAGAAGCAAACTTTAACACAGTTGAAGCGCCACTTGCAGCTAGCTAAAAAGATAAGCACAATGTTTGAAAGCATTTTTTACCCACAATGCACCAGACCTTGAATTGGCTTGTTTGTAACTTATGAACCTGGGTAAGGAATTTTAATTTGCCAAAAAAATCTTTTACAATAGGGAAAAATCTACGATAACCGTGGGAAAAACAGGAATTATCAGGAAATAAAAATGTATCTAAAATTTATTGAGAATGTAACAGTATACATGAATCTATGATAAAAAAAACATCCCCTATGGGTAGTAAAAAGACCCTACTCCGGTTTTATGTGGGCACTCTGGTTTTTTAGGTAATCCTGCGGGGCCCTTCCAGCCCCTTTGGGTTATCTAAAAAACAGGAGTGTGTAACATAACACCGGAGTAGGGCCCATATTTTGTTTTGGTCTATCATTGTATAACTGACTTAGTATAGTATTGTAGCATAGCAGTGCATAGTAGCTCTGAAGACTATGTGTTAGCTTCAGATGTAAATGTCCGCATTTGAAAAAATGCAAAATTTTGTGAATTTGTTTCAGGATAGCCGACAAACAGAAAAATATTTTAATGGAATTTGTGTTGGTTTGGAAAATGATAGAATTAAACCTCAAAAATAAGGACCCTACTCCGAGTTTTTGTGCGCACATTGTCTTTTTAATAATTTTTTGAGCACGAAAAAGAAAGAAAAAAGGTAACCAACCCATGGGGTTACCTTTTTTTATTGTGCGAAAAAATAAATGAAAAACTAATGTGCGCACATAAAACCGGAGTAGGGTCCTTATACTACTCCTATGTAATAGTGCGATGAGTAGTACATGAATTATATTGCAAAAAAAGGGAGCATATAAAGATGTCTTTACTACATTCATAGTAGGAAGATTTTTAAAACCATTAGTCCTGATTTTATGATTAATTCTAACTCTGGGCACTTGTGTTGACTGCAGGTTGCTATCTTTAAAGCATCCAGTTGATATTTTTACAGATAACAGACTTCCCGTAAGGTCTATGGACATGTAGCAGTTTCTATATTGTTTAAGGGTGTTCAAATCTGAGCAGATCAGTTTGATGAATTTTGAAGAAAAAAACTTTCGGTTTTAATGTTGTCTGATAAAAGTTACAGTTTTAAATTCATTTTATTCAGTTTATAAAAACATATCATGAACTAGAATCTTAGCACACTGTAGAGAACATACGTCTTCCCCCCACTGTTCATCCCCCATTCGGAATATAATCTACCAAAAGAAATCTTACATTAACCAAGTTATATCCCCAAACAATCTCTTTCTCTGTGTTGATCTGTATTGCCATTTGTATTCTAGACACTTCAGGATCTATCGTCTGATCATTGTTTTCAGTGTTATTTGGGCTAAGCATTGAGGGCAATACTCCTAGAAAGGTCCATCGACAGGTACAACAAAAAGTAACACAAAAATTTGCATATTTGCACAAAAATCTTCAAAATCTCTCATGTTTTTTAGTGGATTTTAAATCCATTTACCTAATGCTGCCCTCAGAAGGCCCTCAGGGAGAGAGGGGAGATGGTATGTTCTCTACAGTGTGCTAAAATTCTAGTTTATGATTTATGTTCTTAAATTAAATAAAATGAATTTGAAACTGTAACTTTTATCAGACATAACCTTCAAACCAAAACTTTTTTTCTTCAAAATTCATCAAACTGATCTTGGACTTGCCTTTATGACATCACACTGTACACTGTGAGGTCATTTTAAAGCACACCCTTTTAAAAAATCTTTGAAATGTAAAGGATTAGTTTAGTGGTCAGGCATGTCCATTTGATTTAAAAGAGGGACTTTAAAAGAAACAAAATAGTGAAGAAAGCATTCAAAAAACGTATTCTGTTAAGGAGATACCTAAATTTAAAGGATTAGCTCAGTGGTCAAGCATGTCCATCTTATTTGAAAGAGGACTTCAAAAGAAACAAAATGCTGAGGAAAGCATTCAAAAATCTTATTCCATTAAAGGATTAGTTGAGGGGTCAAGCATGTCCATCTTATATGAAAGAGTACTTCAAAACAAACAAAATGGTGTAGAAAGCATTTAAAATTCTTATTCCGTTAGGGAGATATTGATTGAAGTTCAAAACTCTGTCTTATCTGTGTAGAAATGACTGGTGTAGTAGGTCAACTATAGAAGGCTGGCATTTTCATCCTCACATTCCGAACAATTGTTAATGTATTTTTATCTAATATTTTTTACTATTTAAATTATTTTCCCTCAAACTTTCTTCAGGTTGGTATATTTTTATCTAATATTTTTTACTATTCAAATTATTTTCCCTCAAACTTTCTTCAGGTTGGTATATCATAAATACCCTTCCTAGATTCAGTTTTACTACTTTTTGACATATCCAATGGTTTTTTAACCACAAATTCACAGGACAAATGTGATAGAATGAATACATAAAACAATTTGAGAAATCTGAGGCTATGACATCACAACTAGTCTGAATTCAGTCGTTTCTACAAAAAATGATACCGAACTTTAAACTTGAATATCACCTTTACGAATAAGATTTTTAAATGCTTTCTTCACTATTTTGTTTCTTTTGTAGTCCTGTGTCATATAAGATGGACTTGCTTGACCCATGAACTAATCCTTTTAGTGTACTCACATCTTCGTCAGACAGCATCATTACATCTTTGTATGCCATGAACATCTTGAAAGAGTTCACACCTGAAAGAAACCATGAAAAAATACAACAGAATGAACATGACGAATTAGACATCGCAAACAATGCAAATGATTCAACTCCCACTCTCTGTACCACAAGCCATCCAACCAAATGCAATCCCACCCTATCCCTCATGCCATCCCATCCTCCCTTCAACATGCCATCCCATCCTCCCTTCAACATGCCATCCCATCCTCCCTTCAACATGCCATCCCACCAAAAGCCATCCCGCCCTATCCCTCATGCCATCCCATTCTCTCCCTTCACATGCCATCCCACAACATGCCATCCCACCAAAAGCCATCCCGCCTTATCCCTCATGCCATCCCATCCTCCCTTCAACATGCCATCCCATCCTCCCTTCAACATGCCATCCCATCCCCCATCCCATCCTCCCTGCCATCCCACCACAAGCCATCCCGCCTTATCCCTCATCCCACCAACATTCCATCCCCCATACCATGCCATGCCATCCCTCCATCCCACCCTCTGTACCACAAGCCATCCCACCACATGCCATCCCACCCTCTGTCCAACATGCCATCCCACCCTGTCCAACATGCCATCCCACCCTGTCCAACATGCAATCCTACCAAATGCCATCCCACCCTATCCCTTATGCCATCCTACCCTATCCCCCATGCCATTCCACCCTATCCCTCATGCCAACCCACCCTCTGTCCCACAAGCCATCCCACCCTGTCCAACACGGCATCCCACCAAATGCCATTCCACCCTGTCTCAGATGCCATCCCTCCCTCTGTCCAACATGCCATCCTACCCTGTCCCACATGTCATCCCACCCTCTGTCCAACACGCCATCCCACCAAATGTCATCCCACCTTGTCAACATGCCATCCCACCCAGTCCAACATGCCATCCCATCCACATGCCATTCCACCAAATACCATCGCACCCTGTCTCACATTGCATCCCACCATCTGTCCAACATGCCATCCAACCCTGTCCCACATGCCATCCCACCCTCTGTCCAACATGCCATCCCACCATGTCCCACATGCCATCCCACCCTGTGTAATATATGTACATGCCATCCCCTCTCAAATCCAGATGTCATTCCACCACATGCCATCCCACCTTGCCCCACATGACAACCTACCCTGTCCCCCATGATAACCCACCCTGTCCCATGTGACAACCCAACCTATCCACATGATGACCCACCCACATGGATGACAGAAATACAGCAAATTTTCTGTTCACTGTTGCCAACTTCTTCCCGCATTCAAAATATTTGTGGGAAGGACTGAAAGACAAAAAGATTGAGCAACTTCCTAGTTGTCTTATTCTGAGGTCACAATATAATGCACAAGTTATGCTCATTAGTTATCTAAGTTTTAACATGCTGTTAAAAGGTCAATCATTCACTGCTTCTATGAGACCTTTTCTTACTACCACTTGAATACAAAATCATTTGACCTGACCTTTGACTACACTATACCTCTGACCTAACCCAACCTTTGACCTCACTTACCCCTTTCATTACACAGCATTTTCAGGTCTTTGGGCACTGAAGACTCTATCTCACCTTGTGACTGCAACATGAAGTTCAGAATCACAGCAGCACACCTTCCGATCAGCACAACCTTTGACCTTACCTAACCTCTGACCTAACCTCTAACCTAACCCAACCTTTGACATAACTTACCCCTTTTATTACAAAGTATTTCAAGGTCTTTGGGCACTGAAGAATTTTCCCACCACGTGACTGCAACATGAAGACCATAATCACAGCACCACATGAAGGCCATAATCACAGCACACCTTCGGATCAGCACAACCTTTGACCTAACGTATCCTCTGACCTAACCCAACCTTTGACATGACTTACCCCTTTCATTACAAAGCACTTCCAGGTCTTTGGGCACTGAAGTATCGTCCCACCACGTGACTGCGACATGAAGGCCATAATCACAGCACACCTTCGGATCAGCCCAACCCCTCCATTTCTCATATGCCTCCACTAGGTTTTCCCCCATTTTTTGACCAGGGAAGTATAACAAAGTCAACAGAGTAGAGAGGGGGGTGGAAGAGGAGGATTAAATATGGTTGTGAATGAAAATAAAGGAAATACAATTAAATAAATAATTCAGTAATCAATTAATTGATTGAATAATTGATAGAGTAATTAATTCATTGGTAAGACATTAGCGGTTTGATGTGAGGTTTTGGGAAAAGGGGGGGAGGAGGTTAAGGGCAAAGGAATAACCAATGATAACTGAACATTGATTAAAGGTGGCAGGTGTTATCCCATTTAAGATTGATAAAAGTAAAAACAGCCTTTGAGTCAGAGAAAATCAAAGTGACTAAGAGGAGCAATTATATAAATAAATTAGTAATCAATTAATTGATTAAATAATTGATAGAGTAATTGATTCATTGGTAAGACATTAATGATTGGCAAAGAAATAACCAATGATAACTGAACATTGATTAAAGGGTGTTTCTGTGCCCATCAAAGCAAAATATGCGTCACGACAGAAAATCATGCTTGCGACAAGCTAACAATTTTTAGCTTGTGCAAGCTTGCAGATAGTTTTTATAGCTAGTGCAAGCTTGGAAATAGTATTTGTAACTTGCGCAAGCTTGCAAATAGTTTTTGTAGCTTGCGTTAACTTGCAGATAGTTTTTTTTAGCTTGCGCAAGCTAATTTGTTCCAAATACTAGCTTGCAGTATGCTTGCTGCAAGACTGCACAAGCTTACAAATGTTAGTTTGTCCTAAGTGTGCTGCAAGTTAATACTAATGTAAGGGCACAAATGTCTTCAAATAACACAGCAAACACAAGTGTGAGAATGAGCAAGCTGAAAATTATTTTTTGAAGAATCATTTTTGTAGTCTTCAACTTTAATTTAACAGAAAAAAAAACCCCCAAAAAAGACCTTTTTTTTTTTTTCGAACCAACTTATATGACTGACAAAACTTCCAAGAATTTTCCAAATTTAACACAATTTAGTCGATGTTCCCTCAAGGTGTTACTCATACTTTGAATGTCACACCAAACCCTCACAGCAAAGTGTTCCTAAAAGATTTTTTTTTTTAAGAATCAAATTAATTGCAATGCACTTTCAATTTCTTAAAAAGCATCTTTTTCAACCCAAATCATGGCTGATGAAAATCGAAGAATTGTCAGCTTTTCAAACAATGTTGTTGTCACTAGGTGTTAGTCATACTTTAAATGCCACATAACTTAGCATGTCGATATACCGTTTAATTATATAGCTAACACATCAGTCATTGGGAGCCCAGCATTCTCCTTCATATAATTCTATGAGATATACTCATCTCTTCACACCCACTTTCTGGCTGTTCTTCTTCATCTGAAGAATAAAATGAACATGTTCTCACTCGAGTGTGAGCAAATGATTAGATCCACTGCAGGTGATCAGATCTGCCAGTTTTGAAACCGTGTTAATGCTCACCAGATCTGATCAAAGTCACTTGATCTTGAGCTAAGGCGAGGGGAGGATCATGATCCGGAGCAGGCGATCATGATCCAGAGCAGGCGATCGTGATCCGGAGCAGGCAATCATGGTCCAGAGCAGACAATCATGATCCGGAGCAGGCAATCATGATCCGGAGCAGACAATCATGATCCAGAGCAGGCAATCATGATTCGGAGCAGGCGATCGTGATCCGGAGCAGGTGATCCGGAGCAGGCAATCATGATCTGGAGCAGACAATCATGATCCGGAGCAGACAATCATGATCCGGAGCAGGCGATCATGATCCGGAGCAGGCAATCATGATCCGGAGCAGGCAATCATGATCCGTAGCAGGCGACCAGATCCACTAATTGTTTAAAATGAGAAGGCTCACCGGATCTGATCACAGTCGTTTGTTCTGGATCCTAGGAAAGGGTGGGATCGTGATCTGGATCAAATTTTTACAGCAATTTCATTCTCTTAAAGGAATATTCCGTCTTCATATACACGATAGAGGACCATGAAAGAAACAATTTAGTGTCAAAATCATGTTGATATCTTTTCAGTTTAGGAGTTTTTACATTTCAAAGATTGCAAAAATTTCAAAAGGGTGTTTTTAAAAATGACCTCACAATGTACAGTGTGATGTCATAAAGGCAAGACAATTTGTATGTTATTAAGTGCCTCTTCTTAACTTACTGGAAGCAATTTTGTTTATTTACTGAGATGGGGTATTATAACATACACTTTGTATGAGTGGGCTTTGTGCACTGCTAATAAACTATACACTTTTTAATTAAAAGAAAAACATGTTTATTTGATAGAAATATGTAAGATTTATCTTAGATATACCTTTATGACATCACATTTTACACTATGTGGTCACTTTTCAACACACTTTCGTAATCTGTGAAATACAGTAACTCGAAAAAGGAAAAAGACATCGGGATATTTTATACACCAAATTGTTTCTATACTAGAACAAGAGGTTCTGAAAACAGGAAAATTCTTTAATCACATTCAATCACCAGCGTTCGACATCATTTTTTCTCCAATCGGATTTGCAAGTTATGGAACAATTTACTAAAGGAGGTTGTGGAAGCATGCAATCTAAATTTATTTAAGAACAGACTGCATAAGTACTGGTGTAATCGGGCTTTTGCTTTCACTTAAAGGCAGAGAGAGAGTCACGAATTACTTGACACCTGTAGGTCTGGAATCTCAGGCTACTAGCCTTTCATCCAGGAAACATCATAGGTATCATTAGGTAGGTAGGTTTAGCCTTCTATCATATATATGAAAATGATTTTTTTGTGTGAATAACCCTTTAAATGACAGGGAACATACCTTAGCATGTGGATATACTGTAGAATTATATAGCTAACACATCAGTCATAGGGGGCCCAACATTCTCCTTAATATAATTCTATGGGATATACTCATCTATTCACTCTAGGATGCCAATTGGGCATTAATTAATTGCATCGGACTTAAGTTAATTAATCGCATCGGAGTATAGTTGATTGCATCTGACTTTAGTCCATAGCATCGAACTTAACTCAATCGCATCAAGCTTTACTCAATAGCACTTTCGTCCATCGCATTGCACTTTCGTCCATCGCATTGCACTTTCGTCAACCGCATCACTTTTGCTCATCGCATCGCACTTTTGCTCATCGCATCACACTTTTGCTCATTGCATTGCACTTTTGCTCATTGCATCGCACTTTTGTCCATCGCATCACACTTTTGCTCATTGCATCGCACCTTCGTCCATCGCATCACCCTTTTGCTCATCGCATTGCACTTTCGTCCATTGCATCGCACTTTCGTTCATCGCTTCGCACTTTTACTCATCGCATCACACTTTTGTACATCGCTTCACCTTTCTGTTCAACGCATCAGACTTTTGTCAAATGCATCGCACTTTAATCAAACGCAATGCATTTTCGTTAAATGCATCACACTTTTGTCCATGGCTAACTTAAATGTTTCCCACCAATCTTAAAATTAGCTTTATGTATGTTAGACTTGCTTTTATGCGTGCCTGACATTGCACAATACATATAGGGGCCTAGCCTATGCACAAAGAACAACAAGAACCAAATGAAACAGGTTTGCATTGCGTTTGATAAAAGTCTGATACATGAACATTGAACAAAGTGATATTGATTTTAGTATGTGTTTAAAAAAACACCATCAACAAAGTGCAATGTAATGGACGCAAGTGTGATTGAGTTGAAAAAAAATGCAATCGACTATACTCTGATGCAACACAAGAAAGTTTGATGCGATTGAGTAAAGTCTGATGCGATTAATTAATGCCCAATTGGCATTCCATACTTCACACCCACTTTCTGGCTGTTCTTCTTCATATGAAGAATATAATGAATGTGTTCTCACTCAAGTGTGAGCAAATGAACACATCCACTGCTCGTGATCAGATCCGCCAATTTTTTACTGTGTGAATGCTCACCAGATCTGATCAGTCACTTGACCCTGATCCTAGGCGAGGGTAGGATCATGATCCCGAGCAGAAGATCAGATCCACCAATAAAATACTCAAAAGAAAACAAGTCTGAACACAGATCAGTGATTTGCAATTTTGTTAGTTATGCAATAGCAATATCATGCATGTATGGAAGCTGTAAACTGTTTCTAATGCTTTGGGTTATCGTGACCCGCAAGCAGATTGTCTGCAGTGGGTCTGATCGCAAGCATGCACTGAAGTGAGAACACAAGAGAACGTATACTTTCTTTTAGTTCATCGAGCAAGGTCATCATAGCAGATCATGATCCGGAGATAAGTAAGTGGGAACACGGCCTATATATTCTTCAGATCAGATGAGGTTATCAAATATTTATGCTCATAAATGAATATTTGATGAGCCTAGTTTTTTTTTATAGCCAATTTATTCTCTTAAGGGAACATAATAAAAGAATGAAGGTGGATGTGCAGTAGATGTTCAATTTGGCATAAATAGACTTAATTTGCTTTTTTAAACAATTAAAAAAAAAATCACACATTGTTTTAAAATAATTATGATATTAATGGGGAGTGTGGGATTTGGGATCAAGTCATTAATCGTTTGAATGACAATTAATAACTCAACTGTATATTAGAATTCAAATAAATCTTTCATGCTCATGACTCCATATTTCATGACCTAACTTTGCACAGAGCATTCCCCCTCACAAGACCGCTTACCCCTCCCTTACTCCCCCACCCCCACCCTCACACTCCCCAACAAAATTTTGTAGTGACACATGTTGTAAGATTTATAGGCCTTTACCCCTTCCCCATGAGACAAAACTGCTCCTCTCTTGCCCCCTCCCATGAACAAAACTGCTCCTCTCTTGCCCCCTCCCCCCTGCTCCTCTCACCTTCCCCACCAAAATCCTGGTGCCACGCCACTGCCAGTGTTATACTGTTCAACTTATTTGTGTAGCTGGATTTACACTTTGGAACGTGCTTGCTACATAACTTCTCAAAAAGGTTATTAAAATTGCAAGAATTTTCATATTTACACACAATCTAGCCAATGAGGCCTGAAGATATTACTTGTACTTTAAAGTACAAATCTCCCAGGTATTATACTTCAATTATTAAAAGGACATCTGAAAGTGTGTGTATGTAGTGGGAGGGGGAAGAAGGGGCCATGCCACCTAGTCATGACCAACTTTCCTTTGCTCTCGATGTTTCTAGCATCTCCAGGAATGCTAAGGTTCATAAAGAACTGTACACCATGCATATGGGTGTAGCATCACATTTTTGTACTTACTGATCATTGTGGCGCCATCTGCCAGGGCGGCATTTGCTCCCTGGTAGAAGTCATCAACGGAGATGGTTCCCATGAAGGGAATTTGGTGTGGAGGGGAGGGCGGAGGGGGAGAATCAATGCCACCTGGCATGATCAACTTTCCTTTCCATGGTCCTAGCATTTTCAGGAATGCTAAGGTTTCTACTTACTGATCATTGTGGTACCACCAGCCTTTGTTATCAACCTAAAATACTGTACACCATGAATATGGCTATGGAACCAGATCTTTGAACTTACTGATCATTGTGGTGCCACCCGCCAGGGCCGCCTTTGTTCCCTGGTAGAAGTCATCAACAGAGACAGTACCCATAAAGGGCATTTGAAAGTGTGTGTGGGGATCAATGCCACCTGGTATGACCAACTTTCCTTTGGCATCGATGGTCCTTGCACCTCCAGGGATGATGAGGTTCTCTCCCACTTGTCTGTTGAAAATGAAATGTAAAAAGATCAGTTACAGATACAATCAACTAATACAGTACATGACATTGATAAGCCAATACACATTACTGGTTTAAAGGAAATGTATAGTCCCTAAATACATTCAGCAATGAATGCCACCAATGCTGGTTTTCAATTTTTCTCTATAGAGGGATTTCATCACGTGACAAACTCATCTGGAAGCCATTTTGCCGGCCAAGCGTCGTTGCAATTCACACGTCTTCACACAGTTCAGTTACATTACACGTACAACAAACATACTACCTGCTAACCTACCAGTACCAGTTTTAATCGCTGCAGCAATTTTACTTCATATCTTCCTAACGTTTTATATATTCACCGGGTGTACGAAGAGTAACTTTTACGTGAACGCCATCTGATTGTTCGCTATACGCAGACAAAGCCTACATACCAGGCATAAAGTGCTCACTGCAAAACCTATACCGAAGGTTCAAAGACGTTGCATCGTACAGCAGAAACCCGCTTCGAACGTCAATCAGGATCAGATGGAAATTGGGAAAACGTCGTTTTATTCCCCAGCACACATCTATTAGTGCAACCAACGGCACAGCAAGATTTTGGCATAATTACCTTACAAGAATTATCTATAACAACATGCAAGCGTTTGTAACTCTAAATAAGTGTACAGCAGATGATCGTTCTCGCCCGACAAAATGGGATGTAAACAAAGTCACGTGACCTCATGACGTCAGCTGGAACACCCTAACTGATCCTGAGAAATCTGTAATGTTATTGATCACACATCCGCCAGACCGAAAATAGGGGCTTACATGTGTTTGGATAACATCACAGATTTCTCAATCAATAACGAAAATTGAAAAAGAAAATGCCGTTATCAGCACGGCGGTCTTCACTTCTGAATGTATTTATAGAATAATGCCTTTCTTTAACCGATAAATGTATATTGATGAGCGGCGTACTTCTGAATATATTTATAGAATGATGCCTTTCTTTACCCGATAAATGTATATTGATGAGCGGCGTACTTCTGAATGTATGTATAGAATGCCTTTCTTTACCCGATAAATGTATATTGATTTACTTCTGAATGTATTTATAGAATAATGCCTTTCTTTAACCGATAAATGTATATTGATGAGCGGCGTACTTCTGAATGTATTCATAGAATAATGCCTTTCTTTAACCGATAAATGTATATTGATGAGCGGCGTTCTTCTGAATGTATTTATAGAATAATGCCTTTCTTTAACCGATAAATGTATATTGATGAGCGGCGTACTTCTGAATGTATTCATAGAATAATGCCTTTCTTTAACCGATAAATGTATATTGATGAGCGGCGTACTTCTGAATGTATTCATAGAATGATGCCTTTCTTTAACCGATAAATGTATATTGATGAGCGCGTACATTTTTTGAATGTATTCATAGAATGATGCCTTTCTTTAACCGATAAATGTATATTGATGAGCGGCGATTTCTGAATGTATTCATAGAATAATGCCTTTCTTTAACCGATAAATGTATATTGATGAGCGGCGATTTCTGAATGTATTCATAGAATAATGCCTTTCTTTAACCGATAAATGTATATTGATGAGCGCGATTTCTGAATGTATTCATAGAATAATGCCTTTCTTTAACCGATAAATGTATATTGATGAGCGGCGTACTTCTGAATGTATTCATAGAATAATGCCTTTCTTTAACCGATAAATGTATATTGATGAGCGGCGTACTTCTGAATGTATTCATAGAATGCCTTTCTTTAACCGATAAATGTATATTGATGAGCGGCGTACTTCTGAATATATTTATAGAATGCCTTTCTTAAACCGATAAATGTATATTGATGAGCGCGACTTCTGAATGTATTTATAGAATGCCTTTCTTTAACCGATAAATGTATATTGATGAGCGCGATTTCTGAATGTATTTATAGAATAATGCCTTTCTTTAACCGATAAATGTATATTGATGAGCGGGCGCATTTCTGAATGTATTCATAGAATAATGCCTTTCTTTAACCGATAAATGTATATTGATGAGCGGCGTTCTTCTGAATGTATTTATAGAATGATGCCTTTCTTTACCCAATAAATGTATATTGATGAGCGGCGATTTCTGAATGTATTCATAGAATAATGCCTTTCTTTAACCGATAAATGTATATTGATGAGCGCGACTTCTGAATGTATGTATAGAATGATGCCTTTCTTTAACCGATAAATGTATATTGATGAGCGCGATTTCTGAATATATTTATAGAATGATGCCTTTCTTTAACCGATAAATGTATATTGATGAGCGCGATTTCTGAATGTATGTATAGAATGATGCCTTTCTTTAACCGATAAATGTATATTGATGAGCGGCGTACTTCTGAATATATTTATAGAATGATGCCTTTCTTAAACCGATAAATGTATATTGATGAGCGGCGTACTTCTGAATATATTTATAGAATGATGCCTTTCTTTAACCGATAAATGTATATTGATGAGCGGCGTACTTCTGAATGTATTTATAGAATGATGCCTTTCTTTAACCGATAAATGTATATTGATGAGCGGCGTACTTCTGAATATATTTATAGAATGATGCCTTTCTTTAACCGATGAATGTATTTTGATGAGCGGCGTTCTTCTGAATGTATGTATAGAATGATGCCTTTCTTTAACCGATAAATGTATATTGATGAGCGGCGTACTTCTGAATGTATGTATAGAATGATGCCTTTCTTTAACCGATAAATGTATTTTGATGAGCGGCGTTTTATGAATGTATGTATAGAATGCCTTTCTTTAACCGATAAATGTATATTGATGAGCGCGATTTCTGAATGTATTTATAGAATGATGCCTTTCTTTACCCGATAAATGTATATTGATGAGCGCGACTTCTGAATGTATCTATAGAATGATGCCTTTTTTTTAAGCGATAAATGTATATTGATGAGCGGCGTACTTCTGAATAATTTATAGAATGATGCCTTTCTTTAACCGATAAATGTATATTGATGAGCGGCGTACTTCTGAATGTATTCATAGAATGATGCCTTTCTTTAACCGATGAATGTATTTTGATGAGCGGCGTTCTTCTGAATGTATGTATAGAATGATGACTTTCTTTAACCGATAAATGTATATTGATGAGCGGCGTACTTCTGAATGTATGTATAGAATGATGCCTTTCTTTAACCGATAAATGTATTTTGATGAGCGGCGTTCTTCTGAATGTATGTATAGAATGCCTTTCTTTAACCGATAAATGTATATTGATGAGCGGCGTACTTCTGAATGTATTTATAGAATGATGCCTTTCTTTACCCGATAAATGTATATTGATGAGCGGCGTACTTCTGAATGTATCTATAGAATGATGCCTTTCTTTAACCGATAAATGTATATTGATGAGCGGCGTACTTCTGAATGTATGTATAGAATGATGCCTTTCTTTAACCGATAAATGTATATTGAGCGGCGTTCTTCTGAATGTATTTATAGAATGATGCCTTTCTTTGACCTATAAACGTATATTGATGAGCGGCGGTGCTGTGAATCATGTTTCATATCACATGGATTGATGTAATGAATTTATTTAGTATTTGCTTGAAACTTTTGTCCAATTATGTTTTTATTATTATTATTATTATTAATATTATCATCATCAATCATCATCATCATTAATATTATTATTATTATTATTATTATTTTATTATTATTATCATTATTATTATTATTATCATTATTATTAGTCTGAAAAATGTATACATTTTTCAGTACCCCAGGGTTCATGTTGTGGCCCCATACTTTTTACATTGTATGCCTCAACCATTTTCAGTGTTATTAAGAAGCATTCACCTAATGTCTCTGGGTATGCTAATGACCATAGGTTGTGGCTTAGTTTAAAAATCACAAGTGCTTCTTCTGAATCAGAAGCTATTACTAAAATGGAAAGCTGCCTAGAGGATGTTTAGAAGGTGGATGCTTCAAAACAAGCTTAAAATGAATGATGCCAAAACGGAGGTTATTTTGTTTGGCACTACTCCTCAACTCAATAAATTAACCCCAAAATATGTCAAAGTGGGTGGTGGTTTAGTTAATGCTGTCCATTGTGTTCGTGATCTAGGAGTGTGGCTGGATAGCAACTTAAACTTAAAGCAGCACGTTATGAAAAAATGCAGGTCTGCATTTGTAAATTTGTACAACATTAATCAAATAAGAAATATGTTGACAAACAGTGCAACAGAGACCCTAATTCATTCATTGGTTCATTCACACATTGACTACTGCAACTCTCTCTTGGCTGGTATGCCACATTGTTTAATTCAAAATGTCCAAAAATACAGAATTTTGCGGCACGTGTTGTAACTAAATCAAACAAATATTGCCATATTACTCCCTTGTTATATTCACTACATTGGTTACCGTTGAAATGCGTATAAGACATAAAATACTTGTTCTTGTTTTTAAATGTATCCATAAAATGGCCCCAAAATATCTTCAAAACTTAATAATTTCATCAAACACCACTTATGATCTAAGAAACAGATCCGCAGTCTGGCTTAATGTACCCAATATTTCATGTATTACTCTGGGGGTAGGGCATTCTGCAGACTCGCCCACTTTGGTGGAATGATCTCCCACTTCAAATAAGAAAAATCAATTGTCTTCACGTGTTTCTGAAATCAATCAAAACACATTTGTTTATGGTTTATTTTAGTAAGTAAGTATGTATTGTATTCATGTTATTTTTTTGTAAAGCGTTTTTGAATATGCTTGTATAGAAAGGGGATTTATATATAAATGTATTATTATTATTATTATTATTATTATTATATTATTATCACTATTATTATTATTTTCAAGTTTATTATTATCATAATTATAATTATTATTATTTTCAAGTTTATATTATTATTATCATTATCATTATTATTATTATTATTATTATTTTCAAGTTTATTATTATCATTATTACAATTATAATTATAATTAATATAATTATTATTACTATTATTTTCAAGTGTATTATTATTATTATTATTCATTCAAGTGAATCCTATATCACCATACATCAACATGTATTTTAATCTTATATAACCAATATGTATTTTTATCTAATATACTGTATACAGTACCTATGAAATGCAATGTGCATTCGTATGCATACCATCAATGTAGTTGTGTAGCTTGGTAGCTAGGCCTATTACAGACCTCCACATTTTATTATTATTTTTCTCAAAATATCAGCCCAATAAGCCAATATTTCAAAATAATTCTATTTTTCATGAAAGCCTATAGATGTACACTTAGTATGTACAGTATAGGCCCTATAGATGTACGCTTAGTATGTACAGTGTAGGCCCTATAGGAAGAGACTACTTTATCAAAGTTCTTTCAAAGGGCACAAACTAAGCAGTAAAGGGCAAGAACACATTACTCACCCAAAAAACCTCTTAAATAGTAAAATATTGAGAAATTCAGATTAGAGCCATGTTCCCACTTGACTACAAGCTCGCTCGCCATCAGATCTGCCCACTGCAGGTGGTCAGATCCACCAATATATAACCTGAAAACGCTCAGTGGATCTGATTGCAGTCAATTGATCTTGATCCTAGGCGAGGGGAGGATCATGATTCTAGTCCAGGGTAGGATCATGATCCTAGTCAAGGGTAGGATCATGATCCTAGTCAAGGGTAGGATCATGATCCTAGTCAAGGGTAGGATCATGATCCTAGTCAAGGGTAGGATCATGATCCTAGTCAAGGGTAGGATCATGATCCTAGTCAAGGGTAGGATCATGATTCGGAGCAGGCAATCATGATCCACCAATATCAAAGTGGGAGAAGGAGCACCGGATCTGATCACAGTCAATTGATATTGATCTTAGTCAAGGGTAGGATCATGATCCAGAGCAGACGATCAGATCCGCCGATGACTCTTTTAAAAAAAAATGTGTGTGAACGCAGATCTGTGTCCTGCAATCGCATTAGTTAGGTCGTATCCTGTTATTGTATTTTTTGGGGGTTTTCAAGGACCCACTTTTTGACTCAAACCAGGTTCACTTATCCCAACCATCAGATTGCGTGTGGTGAGTCTAATCACAGTCTCGCAATCAAGTGAGAACACATGACATTATTTTGCATACAATCATCGAGCACCGTTATCGCCAGAGGATAATGATCTGGGGATAAATGAGAACACGTCCTTATATATTGAGCACTTCAGATTATTTTTGATAAGTGTGTTTAAGGCTCCGACTGGGATACAATACAATACACATGACATTATTTTGCATACAATCATCGAGCACCGTTATCGCCAGAGGATAGTGATCTGGGGATAAATGAGAACACGTCCTTATATATTGAGCACTTCAGATTTATGTAGAAAGTGTGTTTGAGGCTCCGACTGTGATACAATACAATACACATGACATTATTTTTTGCACAATCATTGAGTAAGGTTTTTTGGGGATAAATGAGAACTTATATAGTCAGATTATTTTTTAATTGTGTTTAAGGCTCCGACTGTGATACAATACAATACACATGACATTATTTTTTGCACAATCATTGAGTAAGGTTATCGTCAGGGGATAATGATCTGGGGATAAATGAGAACACGGCATTACATATTGAGGGCTTAGATTATTTTTAATTAGTGTGTGTGAGGCTCCCACTGTGATCCAATACAGTTCATGCTGTCTTCAATTGGCTTCTGAAACTGGTTTTGACAGAAAACATGTTGGCAGTAAGATCATGCTGTTTTCAAAACTTAAACACTGTTTGCACTTTGCAATCTTGAATCTCGTTATTTTTAAATGAATTCTATAACTATGTCAATGGTATAAACAATTTTAACAGGTCTAGTGAACGCATATCTTTTTTATTTCCAGGTTCTTTAGAACTCATGAAATTCGAGTAGATTTAGAGTTAGAAATTAGATGAACTTAATTAGAAATGACCCACAACCAGAAGTAAGGTAAAAGTTTCTCATTTCACAGTTTTCTCAAATTTTACTGAGACGAGATTCCCTCTTTGAATAATTAAACTTTTCAGAAAGAGCACTAACTGCATTTAATGATCTGTGGTCTATAGGAAGAAAGATATAGCAAAAAATATGTGACATGTGGTAACAGTTTGAAGTTGACCAAAGAGTTCTCGTGGATATAAATTTGGCATTTTAGCTTTTCGGAAAGAGTTGTTTGTTAATGTAGGTGTTGTTAATGGAAATGGTTTGCCTGAGTAGGTGTTGTTAATTGGAATGGTTTGTCTTAGTAGGTGTTGTTAAATGGAATGGTTTGTCTTATAGGTGTGAAAATGGTTTGCCTGAGTAGGTGTTGTTAATGTTTGCCCGAGTAGGTGTTGTTAATGAGTGGAATGGTTTGCCCGAGTAGGTGTTGTTAATGAGTGGAATGGTTTGCCTGAGTAGGTGTTGTTAATGAGTGGAATGGTTTGCCTGAGTAGGTGTTGTTAATGAGTGGAATGGTGTTGTTAATGAGTGGAATGGTTTGCCTGAGTAGGTGTTGTAAATGAGTGCAATGGTTTGCCAGAGTAGGTAGTCAGCTCCATGCAATTCTGTTCACAATTCAACGTCAACATTGTTAAAAAAAGTTCTTTTCATTGATTTTTTTTTTTTTTTGTGGTGGTGGTGGTGGTATTAGCTTAAGCATTTTATGGGTGACACACCCCTTCTTAGCAGATCATCATCTTGTTATGTTTGTTTGTTAAAATATGGTATAAACAATGAAAAGATAATGTTATTGGTATGGCATCGTGCTTTTACTTTACTTACTGATCATTGTAGTCCCACAACAAGCTTCTGCAAGCTAACAATTTTTTTTTGCTAGTAGCTTGCACAAGCTTGCCGCGAGCTAAAAATGTTAGCTTGCCGTGAGCTAAAAATGTTAGCTTGCCACCAGCTAAAAATTGTTAACTTGCCACGAGCTAAAAATTGTTAACTTGCCGCAAGCTTAATGCAAGCTATAGATTTTTCTGTAAGGGAGGGCAGTCTTTTGATCGAAAATCAATTACAAATTGAACATTTTAGAAATACAATCCAACTGGATCAAATCAAAGAGACCAAGAAGAAAATGGTACGGAAAGATAAAAAACCAAAAAAATTAGAGGGGGGGGGGGGGAATATCCTCCCTTGTGTATTTTGGAGGAAATTTAAAAAAAAAAAAAGTGGGGAGGGTTTCTTTTTGGAAAAAAAAAAAAATTATCCAAAAAAGCCAGAAATACAACTAAAAAAAGGCCAAATATACCTCCCACCCCCCAAAAAAAGTAAAATTGGCATTTTTTTCTGCCATCTTCCTTTTTTTGTATAAATTCTCTCCCCCCCCCTATCAATTATTTTTGAGGGAAAATTTGATAATATATGCAGGAATCAAACACCTTAAATGTGAACACTGGCTACACGTACAGTGTTTTACTACGGGGCAACTGAAAATCAGGGGTGGATACTATACCAAACCACGGCACCAATGATTGCATAATTTTTTCAGGTCCAGAAAAAAAGAGGAGGAAAAGAAAGAAAAATGAAAAAATGAAGGTGGGAAAGAAAGAAATGAGAAGTCAGAAATACAATTTTCTTCAGTTTTCTCTTTCTATGGTCCCAGAAAGTCAAATATTTCATCCACCCCTGCTAAAGATGAAGCTGGTCAGAGGAACATGACACCGGATATGCGGAGCTAAAAATAATCTTTTAAAAAATCGGAAATTCACGGGTAGAAAAGATTATCATAATTTGTTTCTTCTTTTTTATTTCTTGATTAAACAACAGTATATGTTGGTAAATATGTGCTAAAAACATCCCCTATGTAATTATGCGATGAAAAGTACATTCAATTGTAAAAGAGGAAAAGTATATTTTTGTGGGAAGATTTTCGACACCTTTATTTAGAACCGTGGGAAATTATATAATTAATTCCAACTCCAGGACCATGACAGGACATGGTATACTGTAGATAAAATCAAATTAATTTTCATAATTTATGAGCCTTACCGTATTGGCACCAGGTATACTGTAGATAAAATCAAAATAATTTTCATAATTTATGAGCCTCACCGTATAATTCCATCTTCAATATAGATATCTGAGTAAAATTCTCGATCGGCGTTGACGATTTTTCCGCCCTTTATGAGAATTCGGTTTTGTGCTGTCTGTGAATTAATAAAAGAGATAAAAGAAAAATATAATAATAATAATTGACATTAATGCAAAGTAATATCTATAAAAAAATATTTGTTCGCAGTCAATTGGAAGCAATCTTGCAATATCAGCATGCAATTCCAATGAAGGTAAAAAATAATAATAAAACACTTCCTTCCATGGAGTTGGAAAAAAATCTAGTTCCGGCAGTTATAACCGCGCATAATTTTTTTAGATAGGTTTAGTAAACAACAGTATACAGTATGTGGTAAATATGTGTTCTAAAAACATCCCCATGTAATGCATTTGTCAATCGTGTGAGTCACCTATACATAACAACCCCTTACAAGGCGAGTCACCAAAACATATACATTGACGCACCCCTCAGTCACTTAGGTGACTGACATTTCTTCTAAAATGACTTACCCCAAATCACATACCTCTGTACAAAGTGAACAGGTCTGAAGTAAATAGACTCACCCAGACTCACTCTAGTGACTGACAATTTGGTGCATTCCCATACAGAAAAATTAGCTTGCAGCACGCTTGCGACAAGCTAACAATTTTTAGCTTGTGCAAGCGTGCTGCAAGCTTGCAAGCGTGTTGCAAACTGCAAGCGTTGCAAGCTTGCAAACGCAAGCGTGCTGCAAACTTGCAGTAAGCTTGCTGCAACGGCTGCAAGCTTGCAAACGCGTGCAAGCTTGCAAATGCAAGCTTGCAAACTTGCAAGCCGCAAACTGCAAGCCTGCAAACGCAAGCGCAAGCTTGCAAAGCTTGCTTGCAAAAGTGCTGCGTGCTTGCAAGCTAGTAATTGGAACAAGTTAGCTTGTGCAAGCTAGCAAAAACTATCTGCAAGCCTGCACAAGCTAACAAAACTTTCTGCAAGCTTGCCCAAGCTAACAAAACTTTCTGCAAGCTTGCACAAGCTAACAAATATTTCATGCTATCTGTCACAAGCTAATGTTAGCTTGTGCAAGTTTGCAAACTAGTATTTGTTCCAAATACTAGCTTGCAACATGCTTGCTGCACGCTTGCAGCACGCTTGCACAAGCTAAAAATTATTAGCTTGTCGCAAGCATGGTGCAAGCTAAATTTTTGTAAAGGAATTGACGCACATGTGAGTCAGTTTTAGATGACAATAACTCACATTTGACCGAGGGTAGTAGGGGTGAGTCATACAACTGACAAGTTAATATTGTAACAACACAAGAATCAAACTTTCCACCTGTGCTATTTAAAAATCCTATTGACTTTGCAAAAATGACGACCCCTCATGAGCTCCTGTAAGTTAACCTCATGGTTGCACATACAGTACATGATGTACGTCATACTTTATGCAGTCCTTAACCCTTACTCTATCTATCACAGTGTACCTAAACCGTACATCGCCCATGCTTTGTTGAACTACCATTAGAAACTGTTCAAAATTTGAATTTATTTGATATATAAATAAAAGCATAACCCCCTCTATTTGACCCAAAGATAAAAGAATTAAACTTCACCTTTAAGCAAATAATTACTACATAGTGTAGCTGTTATTAACGCATACAGTACTAGCACACAAGCGCACCAGGTTCGAGCCTCCAGTGAGACTTACTGCTCTGTAATTTTTCTGCTGCAGTTTTCAGCAGTCATTTGGCTAAAATTATTTTTAGTGTTTTCTCATCTTTCCCTTGTAGCTAAAAATCATAAATTAGCATCATTGAAAAAGTAATTGTATAAAGATTCTAAATATGTAAGCCAAAACTCTAGTTTGCAATATTCAAAATGAATTATACTCGTGCAAAGATTGTCCCATTTGTTGACTGAATTTAGCCAAAAATTGCTTACTTTGCATATAATTGTTCAGTATTTTCTAATTTGGCTTTCATTACTTCAAAAGATTTATAGCTTAGCTTCCACTCAAACCAAACTTGTAATGAGAGAAAATGAAAGAAAAGTTGTCAAAAATTCATATGAAAAAAAGTTACACAAATTTGGCTCACATTTTACAAACCCCTGGTAGAGAGAAAGGGTTTAAATTCATTACTCTCCCAAAGTATGTTTTTAATGATTCTCAATTAAACATAATTTGGTTCCTGATGGAAGCATAAATGTCAGAAAGTCATAAATGTCATAGAAAGGTCATAAATGTCATAGAAAGGTCATAAATGTCATAGAAAGGTATAAAATATTTTG
The DNA here is from genome assembly GCA_020152595.1 of Chiridota heheva. Classification (NCBI taxonomy): domain Eukaryota; kingdom Metazoa; phylum Echinodermata; class Holothuroidea; order Apodida; family Chiridotidae; genus Chiridota; species Chiridota heheva. The sequence goes on from JAIGNY010003164.1 coordinate 218,925, forward strand.
TAAATAAACCCATTTAATTGGCCCAGATAAATTGAGGAATAATTGCTGCATCATGTTAAATAATGCCAAAGGGTTGAGAAAACAATTTTGTTAAGTAGTTTAAAGATTATAAAGTAATTACTAAGCAAATGTAATTTCTGGCTTTTAAAGTAAATATCACTTATGTGCTTTTAGTGATACATAACAGGTTAGTCACAGATTAAGGTAATGGCTGCTGTATTTACAAAGTAATTAAAATGAGTGCTAATTGTCTTTTAATTGAGTCATAAAAGTCAGCCTGGAACACGGCTGTCTGGGTGCGAGATATAGAACAGCATCAACTGTTATCACCCTTTTATATTACGTTAAGAAAATGTTATAGCATGGACATTAATTTCATTTCTTCCAAAATTAAAAAATAAAAAGAAGTAATAACTTAACTGAATTGTACATTTTCCAATTATCAAAAAACTGATAGGCAAGGGGGCGGGGCTGAATTGTACATTTTCCAATTATCAAAAAACTGATAGGCAAAGGGGCGGGACTAACCTGTACGTTTTCCAATTATCAAAAAACTGATAGGCAAAGGGGCGGGGCTGAACTGTACGTTTTCCAATTATCTAAAAACTGATAGACAAAGGGGCGAGGCTGAACTGTACATTTTCCAATTATCTCAAAACTGATAGGCAAAGGGGCGGGGGCATATTGTTCTGGGGTAATGAAAATAGTCGAACAATTAAATATACTTTCTTGCTTGTGACAATATACTAATAATCCCTAATAAATATTTATCATTTCTTTTGATTATGAAATACGAATTCATAATTTTATTTGATAATTGAACCATGAATATTTGCTTTTGTTTGATAATGAATTTTCCTAATTTTATTTAATATAAATATAAGCTGAAAATTTTCATTAAGAAATTGCCACATTTGAAAGAAACATTATCTTAATTTTGATGTTCTCAATTTGTTTAGCTAAATCTGGCAAATTTTGTCAGGCAGTGCCCTAGCTTTGCTATTTTAGAGGGGCAGCCCGCCCGCCCATCTTTTGACCTGCCCCGCCCCCTCATAATTTGTACATATTATTTTTGTTTAATTTAAACAAAAAAATCATTAAGAACTTTAAAACTCAATAAATAATGAAATATCTTGCATGTATGTATACAGAACACACAATGATAGAATCTAGAAAATGTCCTGTTTGGCTCATAAATGGTCTTTATCAGTGAGAATAGTTTCATTCTGATTATACCTAATTATCGCAGAGTTTCACCAAGGGCTTTAACCTTAAGAAGGCCCCTGGACCCCACGCCGAAAAGGAGCAGTGCTTCGCAAACATTTATAAACCCCTCAACAAATCTAGCACCCTGCCTCTTTTTAGATTTAAACTAGGGGTCTGCAAAACATCAGTCTATATAAGAAGGTATGAAAAGTGGAATACAATTTTGTTCCAAAATAAAGAAAAATCCTACCTAGTGATCGATCGATGCAACATATTGAGAAAATAAATCTATCATTTTTTTATTGTGGCTAGTGCTGTCACGACATGGCTCTATTACGTATCAAATGTCGTGGAGAAAAAGATCGCGATATTTTGGTATATCGCAATACTTTTCAAGAAAACTGACTAACAACACAAATTGTTAATATCACTAACATTATATGATCATGGAGTTACAATTTACTCCATGATATGATGAATGCAAGAAAAAATTATTTGCAGATCTAGCGGACGACATGATCGCGTGACTGTTACGCTCATCAGGCACTTGTTTGGTAATTCAGCCAACGTTACCATGAATCATCGAAGTGAGAGCCAGAGTGGCACATTCTGGACCAATTTTTCATTCTTTTTGCGAATTCACATCAGTGAGTGGCAGTGTGTGGTGACGGAGCACGAATTTTATGTTTCACGATTAGTTTGCATGTTTTTAATGGCATAAACTTGACTTTTAGATAGTACTGTACTGTTAGAATGGCAACGTACGAAGTATGACCAGAGCTTAGTTGTGCGTAAATTTCTTAGTTGAGTTTTAGTTTTAGGCATCGCGATGTCGCGAGACGCATATTTAATGTCGTGGGAAAAGAGATTATTGCGATATCACGATAATCGATATGTCATGAGAGCACTAATTCTGACCAGATTCCACTTGCTGTTTCATTCTCATGTCATTCCTATTAAAGGAAAACTACACACCACAAAACTACTCACTAATATAATATATATTTAGGCTATCATGAGCACAACCAAATCTCTTCATTATTTGAAGATAAACCCATTTCCCCGGTTTATAACTGAAAACAACCAAAATGTCCCACATCCCAACCCAAATTTTAAGAAACAAAATCGAGAGTAACAATTTTAATTTTGGCCAGATTCCACTTGCCATTTTTTAGCTCTCTGAGAAAAATGTGACTTACAAAACCATCCACTTAACCCGGCCAAATCAGTTCACAAATTGAAATTAGAACCATTTTCCCAGGCTTAAACTGAATACCATAGAACGCTGTAATGAGATTCGCAATCAACGAATCTGCCTTGCCACTTAATTTTTACAAATGCACTTTGTGGAGGTAGCTAGTGTATACAACAACTCCCTGTAATGTGATGAGGCCCAATATTGCTTCGTGTTCTATTTCAGAGAGAATTCTTTTCTGTGATATGTATATTTTGGTGAGTCAGTGAAGTTACAATGTATTAGATGGGCTATAATTTCATGTGCACTGCTGCATGACAAAGAAAGTTTTATGTTGATTAGAAGCAAGATTAATACAGCACCTGCTGACTGATGTCATACTATGATAAAGAAATCCTGATGAGCTCCACTTGAGCTAAACTTCATGTAGGAAATGAAAGGTGCAGGTGTGGCATCACAGCCATAAAGGTCAGGGAGATAGGGGGTGGGAAGTCAATGCTGACTAATATGAAGAACCAGGGATCTATATACATGGAACTGTTGCTGAATTAGAGGAGCTTGCTGGCCTGGAGGAGCTTGCAGGCCTGGAGGAGCTTGCAGGCCTGGAGGAGCTTGCAGGCCTGGAGGAGTTTGCAGGCCTGGACGAGTTTGCAAGCCTGGACGAGCTTGCAAGCCTGGACGAGCTTGCAAGCCGGACGAGCTTGCAAGCCGAATGAGCTTGCAAGCCTGGAGAAGGAAGCAAGCCTGGGGGAGGAAGCAAGCCTAGGGGAGGAAGCAAGCCTGGGGGAGGAAGCAAGCCTAGGGGAGGAAGCAAGCCTGGGGAAGAAAGCAAGCCTGGAGGAAGAAGCAAGCCTAGGGGAGAAAGCAAGCCTGGGGGAGGAAGCAAGCCTGGAGGAAGAAGCAAGCCTAGGGGAGGAAGAAAGCCTGGGGGAGAAAGCAAGTCTGGGGGAGGAAGCAAGCCTGGAGGAAGAAGTAAGCCTGGAGAAGGAAGCAAGCCTGGGGGAGGAAGCAAGCCTAGGGGGGAGGAAGCAAGCCTGGGGGAGGAAGCAAGCCTAGGGGAGGAAGCAAGCCTAGGGGAGGAAGAAGCAAGCCTAGGGGAGGAAGCAAGCCTGGGGGAGGAAGCAAGCCTGGAGGAAGAAGCAAGCCTAGGGGAGGAAGCAAGTCTGGGGGAGGAGGCAAGCCTGGAGGAGGAAACAAGCCTGGAGGAGGAAGCAATTAAGCCTGGAGGAGGAAGCAAGCCTGGGGAAGGAAGCAAGCCTCATGATCAATAGAGCTTCTTCTTAAAGGCTGCAGTGGTTGGTAGAACAATAGCTGAAAGGTAAATTGTTCCAAATACCGATGAAGCGTGGGTAGAAGGTGTATTTGTATGCTTCTGTTGATGGAGCAGGGATCTGGTATTTCAGCTAGATTCAGTTTTAAAATGCAAAATTTGCTGCCAATTGTGTACACATTATGCACTTGTCAATTGTGTGACTCACCCCTACACCCCCGGACAAGGTGAGTCATTGCACCAAGGTGGGTGTCAAAACATATACACTGATGCACTCCTCAGTCACTTGGGTGACTGACATTTCTTGTGCAAATGACTTACCAAAAATCACTCACCTCTGTACAAAGTCAATGGGTCTGAAGAAAATTGACTTACTCTAGTCACTCTGGTGACTGACAATTTGGTACAATGACGCACATGTGAGTCACTGTTTTATATGTCAAAGACCCACCTTTTGTTGACTCACATTGCCAAGGGTAAGTAGGGGGAGTCATACAACTGACAAGTGCATTAAACATGTCACATTTTGTGATGCGAGGCCCAACTTCCACGCATCATGGAACTAGTGCAATTTTTCTGTGCTACTCTTGACTTAGTTATTTCATGGGCTTGAATTTGATGTACACTGCGATGTGACGAGGAAAGCTTTATGTTGATTAGAAGCTATATGAAAGGACTATGGACATCTAGAGCCAACATGGGCTTAAAATATGATTACAACCATTAAAACAGCAAAAGATTACATCAAAATTGGTCAAAAAATTGATCAATTTACAGCATGTTTAATTTTTAGCTGTTATTGTGCAATAATATGTGACATCAATGGGGGAAGGAATTACCTTTTGTAAAACCTTTGTTTTTTATTCCTCTGTCAATGTTGTTTGAAATATAGCAATGGACTTAAAACAAATGTTTTCATAAGTTTGTCATACAACGCATTATCATGTATCTAGAATTAACAGACAATCTGAAATTCACAAGTAGCTGAATTTGAAGAACAGAATTCCAAGAATTACATAAAGATTTGGAGATGTGTTTCTCTTAACTATATCACAAATTCTGCACAAATCAACAAATCTTGAAACTTTGTTTAGTCATAACTTAAAAACTAAATAAGCTTTTTACAAATTTTAAAGACTGTTTTGCTAAGAATTCCATGCTCTTCTACATAACTTAAACTGGCTAGATGTACGTAGTCCTTTAACACAGCAACTGCTGAGTGGCGTCCACACATAACATGCATGTGTATGATAATTTAACGAATAGGAAAATTTGTTGCAAACGTTATACATTATTAAATCTGTCACATCTATTATGTGATATGTGAGGCCCAATTTTCATTTAGCATCGCATCCTACTTTGCGGAGCATATTTTATTTAATGTATAATAACTCAGCGTAATTATTTAATGGGTTTAAATTTGATTTGCACTGTAGAACAATATTAAATGTTGATTGAAGCCAGTTAGGATTACCAAAGCAACTGCCGGTGTGTGTTTCATATAACGATATCAGATTAATTTAAAGGGTTAGATCAGGGGTCAGGCAAGTCTATACTATATGAAAGAGGACTTCAAAAGAAACAAAATGGTAAAGAGAGCATTCAGTTTTTTTATTCCATTAAAGGATTAGTTCAGAGGTCAAGCATGTCTATCTTATATGAAAGAGGACTTCAAAAGAAACAAAATAGTGAAGAAAGCATTAAAAAATCTTATTCTGTTAAGGAGATATTTAAGTTTTGCATCATTTGTGTAGAAACGACTGAAATCAGACTAGTTGTGATGTCATAGCTTCAGATTCTTCAAAGTCTTTATGTATTCTATCATATTTTGTCATACGATTTTGTGGCTTAAAAACCATGGGATATGTCAAAAAGTAGTAAAACTGAATCTAGGAAGGGTATTTATAATATAACACCTGAAGAAATTTGAAAACAAAATAATTGAAAAGGTGAACAAATTAAATAAACTCTCTTCAAAATAAATTAACAATTGTTAAGAAAGTGAGGATGAAGACGCGAACTTACCATAGTAGACTTACTACATCAGTCATTTCTACACAGATAAGACGGATCTTTAAACTTGAATATCTCCTTAAAGGAATAATATTTTTGAACGCTTTCTTCATCATTTTGTTTCTTTTGAAGTCCTCTTTCATATAAGATATGGACATGCTTGACCACTAAACTAATCCTTTCAAGTAGGCGAAAACTTGCTGCTAATTTTGTGTACATTATCAAACATGTCACATATTTTAGGAGGGATTTTTTCGTTTTCCGAAGCTAACATTTGAAAAGTTGAAGTACTAGCACAGATCTGTGATTACAAGGATCTTTTTGTAGATGGCAAACTTTATTTCAGTAACATTCGTTGGTATGAGAATTTGAAAAGTCACAATAACTCATATACTGCACAGCTACAACTGTAGTTTAAACCAAGATACCATATACCAAAATATGGTTTAACAAAATAAGCTTCCAGCTGAATCAAGGTCCAGGCTACCCGTATTCATGAAAGTAATTTTAGAAATTATATTAGTGCAACCAACGGACAGCAAGATTCCGTCATAATCTTAGAAAAATAATCTTATACAGTATAACAACATGCAAACATTTGTACTGTACGTCTAAATAAGTGTACAGCAGACGACAGTGGTTTTTCCGGACAAAATGACAATGTAAACAAAGTCATGTGACCTCATGAAGTCAGCTGAAACACCCTAATTGATCTCCAATTAATAATTAAGACCAATATGCAATTTGTATTACCCCTGGGAGGGAGATAATTGAAGAGGGCTTGACAAATCTAAATTAGTTGGAAGTTCCCTTTCCCAGAAAGTGTTTAGTTTAAGAAATTTATCTGGCTTGAGGTATGTATGGTGGATGTTCTGATAAGTTAATTGCAGACCACCTAGCTTTGCTGTTTCAGAGGTGAACCCCATGCCTCCTGGGGGTCTGCCCTGCCTCCTGGGGGTCTGCCCTGCCCCTGGGGGTCTGCCCACCCCTGGGGGTCTGCCCTGCCCTGCCCCTGGGGGTCTGCCCTGCTCCTGCAGTCTGCCCTGCCCCTGGGGGTCTACCCTGCCCCCTGGGGGTCTTCCCTGCCCCTTGGGGTCTGCCCTGCCCTGCCCCTGGGGGTCTACCCTGCCCCCTGGAGGTCTGCCCTGCCCTTCCCCCTGGGGGTCTGCCCTGCCCTTCCCCCTGGGGGTCCGCCCTGCCCCTCATGAGGAAAAGTGTAATTTTTGTAATGTTTTTGAGATTAATTAAGCTCATAAATGAAAAACCTTACATGGATACAGAACACAGAATGAAAGCATAGTAAGCAATTGTCCTGTTTGGCTAATGGCTGGTCCTTATCAGTCAGAATAGTTTCATTCTGAAGTATGATTATACATGTAGCTCATATCTCATAACTTCTTCATCATGAGATTGAACCTTAAGAGGGCCCAGGACTCCACAGCAAAAAGACGCAGTGCTGCGCGCACACATTACTGTGCCCCTCAAAAAGTCTAGCACCCTGCCCCTTTTTAAATCAAGCTAGGGGTCTGAATCGCTGTCATAAATAACAAAGAGTCAACTTTACAAAGTCAAAAATAAAATCTTTACATACAGATTTGTATGCATTTTCCCAGTGTTCATTAATCAATTATTTTGCATAAAAACAAAAAATCTTCAAATCTTGCATTTATAAAAAAAAATCAAATTCAACATACAGTATGCAAAACTGTTTCAAATTTTGCTTATATAAGAAAATCTTCAAATTTTGATCATTCGTATAAATATTAAAGTAAATTGTGTTTTTCTTCAAGAAATAAAGACTTTTGTGCTCAAATTTTTTTAATCTATTATTGAAAAAATAATAATAATTTGGACAACTGTCTATAGTACACGTTTACGAAAATGAATTAATTGATTAATTTCTGTAAAGAAATTTAAATATTTAAAGCGATAACATCAATTTGTGTCCAAAACATTTGTTGGTCTTTAAAGATTTGACATCAAAACAAAATTCTTGACCAATTTCTCCCCAAATCATCTTTTTGGTCATCTATTACTAATCATCTTTTTGGTCATCTATTACTGATCATCTTTTTGGTCATCTATTACTGATCATCTTTTTGGTCATCTATTACTGATCATCTTTTTGGTCATCTATTACTGATCATCTTTTTGGTCATCTATTACTGATCATCTTTTGGTCATCTATTACTGATCATCTTTTTGGTCATCTATTACTGATCATCTTTTTGGTCATCTATTACTGATCATCTTTTTGGTCATCTATTACTGATCATCTATTACTGATCATCTTTTTGGTCATCTATTACTAATCATCTTTTTGGTCATCTAATACTGATCATCTTTTTGGTCATTTAATACTGATCATCTTTTTGGTCATCTAATACTGATCATCTTTTTGGTCATCTATTACTGATCATCTTTTTGGTCATCTATTACTCTGCATTCTATAGCCAATTAATAATTAACAGCAATGTCTCATTTTTATTACCCTTGTCAGGGAGATAATTGGAAAGAGGGCTAATACTGTAGTTCCTAAACAGGTGTTTACTCTGTTAAAAAATGGATACTTTGCTTCTGGATATGAGCTGCAATAACGGCACGATATAATACAATGGAATAAAGGTTCTGAATGTTACAGACCCCTAGCTTGATTTAAAAAGGGGCAGGGGACCCCTAGCTTGATTTAAAAAGGGGGAGGGTGCTAGAATTGTTGAGGGCACATTAATGTGGAGAGTCATAGGGCTTCCTTAAGGTTCAATCCCCTGGTGAAGAAGCTCTGCGATTTTAGCTACAATCATGCATCTCAGAATGAAGCTATTCTGAATGATAAGGACCAGTCATTAGCCAAACAGGATAATTGCTTACTATGCTATCATTCTGTGTGCCACCCCTTTGAAACAGCAAAGCTAGGGGTCTGCATGTCAAAAATACACTTTTTCTTGACAAAAAAGACTTTTATGCAAAGAGATTTTAATCTCTTTACAAGAAAATAAAAGAGATATTTGTCCACCGACCCTTTGTCAAGAACTAAATTATTCACTGTGAAGAAACTTGAATACAGTGATAATTCTAATTTCCTTCATGAATAAAGACTTTTAACACCAAGAACAAACTTCACCAATTTCATCTTTCTGGGTCTGCTAATATTCTGCATTCAATCTCCAATTAATAATTAATACCAATGTGTCATTTTTAGTGCCCCAGGCAGGGAGATAATTGTTCAGAAATTAAATTAGTTGGAAATTCCTCAACAGGAAGTGTTTAGCTTGTCAAGAAATGTATTGTGCTTCTGGGTATGATGCTCTGCTTAGTGAATTATTAATGTCATCAATTCTTTGTTAAAGGAATATTCCCATGTTTTTTTTTTTTATATATATATTATTCCCAGTTTGTAAAAAAATATTCTCATGGTTTTTTTGTGTGTAATATCCCCATGTTTTTTTGTGTGTGTAATATTCCATGGTTTTTTGTAATATTCCCATGTTTTTTGTGTGTGTAATATTCCATGGTTTTTTTGTAATATTCCCATGTTTTTTTGTGTGTAATATTCCATGTTTTTTTGTAATATTCCCATGTTTTTTGTGTGTGTAATATTCCATGGTTTTTTTGTAATATTCCCATGTTTTTTTGTGTGTGTAATATTCCATGGTTTTTTTGTAATATTCCCATGTTTTTTGTGTGTGTAATATTCCATGGTTTTTTTGTAATATTCCCATGTTTTTTTGTGTGTGTAATATTCCATGGTTTTTTTTTTGTAATATTCCCATGTTTTTTTGTGTGTGTAATATTCCATGGTTTTTTTGTAATATTCCCATGTTTTTTTTGTGTGTAATATTCCATGGTTTTTTTGTAATATTCCCATGTTTTTTTGGGTGTGTAATATTCCATGGTTTTTTTGTAATATTCCCATGTTTTTTTGGGTAATATTCCCATTTTTTGGGGGGCAATATTCCCCCCGTTTTTTTTTTTTTTAATATTCCCATGGTTTTTTTGTTGTATGCCCATGGGTTTTTTTGTGTAATATTCCAGGGTTTTTTTTGGTAATATTCCCATGTGTTTTTTTTGTAATTTTCCAATTTTTTTATAAATATTACCATGGTTTTTTTGTTGTTGTAATATTCCCGTGGGTTTTTTTTGCAATGATCCCATGGGTTTTTTGTGTAATATTCCTGGGGTTTTTTTTGTGCAATATTCCCATGTTTAAAAAAAAATAGTCGCATATTCTTTTCAAAAATATTTAACTTTTTGTGTGTGTGTGTGTAATATTCCAATTTTTTTTGTATTCCCATTTTTTGGGGTAATATTCCCATAGTTTTAAATAAATATTCCCATGGTTTTGAGTAAATATTCCCATGGTTTTGAGTAAATATTCCCATGTTTTTTGTAATATTCCCAAAGTTCTTTTTGTAATGTGCCCATGTTTTGAAAGAGTATACTTTTAGAACCAATTTGGTACAAAAATCAGATTAATATCATATTACGTTTAGGAAATATTAATTGTTAAAGATTCTCAATTGCATTTAAAAAAATTGTACAGTATGATGAATTCGTGTTCGATGTCATAGAGACAATTCCAGTGCAAATGTTTATATAGTTCTTTGAATGATAATTGGTTGTTTTTGTATGATTAGAAACAATTTTCCAAAAGTTATTGAAGTAGGGTATATTTGGCATTGTATATAAATACCTAACTTTCATCAATTTATTTTTCTAGCAGGTTTAATTACTAATGAAAAATAGATGATAAATTTTAATGAAATACATAAACTTTGTGGGAGAATGTGTTGCTGTGATGTTATACTGAACCTTTTCCTATTTGTTTATTGCTATTTTTTGTGAACCTTAAAATCTGAATAGTTCCTGGTAGGAACAACATATCAACATCATTTTTGTACTAAATTATTTCTAAGATTTTGTCTTTCTTATGAAAGGTTACAAGAAAAAAAATGGGAATATTCCTTTAAGAAATTAATTAATTTTCTGCAAAGCAATTTGAATACAGTGATAATATCAAGTTGAAAACAAAAATATTCCTTAAAAGACGTTTGATAACGTACAATACAATCCTACAAGTGTAACAAAGTTGGGTTTTTTTAACAAAGATTTTTATGCTCAGAACCTCCTTTACAGAAAACCTAGGTTGCCGCAAGTGTGCAATAAAGCTAACATTCTTAGCTTGCGCACTTGCTGCAATTAAGCGTGCAGCAAGCTAGTATTTGGGACAAATGCAATCTTATTAGCTTGCACAAGCTAGCACAAACCTTTCCGCAAGCTTGCAAAAACTTTCTGCAAGCTTGCGCAAGCTGACAAATATTTTTTGCTAGCTTGCGCAAGCTAATGTAAGTTTGCGCAAGCTAATGTTAGTTTGCGCAAGCTAGCAAGCTTGTATTTGTCCCAAATACTAGCTTTCTGCAAGCTAGCCGCAAGGTTGCAGCAAGCTTGCAGCAAGTTTGCCCAAGCTAAAAATTGTTACCCTGCCGCAAGCTTGCTGCAAGCTAGTTTTTTCTGTAAGGGCTATGCTCATGTGACAAGAAATTAAAAAGGAATTGTTTTAATTGTTTATAGAGATTTATAAAGAACTTAATTTTTGTGAAGCATTCTTAATATTACAAACTTCTTCAATGCCCAGAGACATCTGACACGAAAACTTAACCAATTTATGCCCAGATCATTCATTTTGGTCATCTATACAGTAATTCTAACATCTACATAATACTTAACAGCCGTGTGTCATTTTTATTACCCCTGGCAGGAAAATAACTGGAAAGAGGCTCAACCACAATTAAATTAAATGAAGTTCTTATTCAGGAAGTGTTTAATCTGTTAAAGGAATATCCCATGGAATTTTTTTTTTTCTTTCATATATGATGGAGAATTTTTTTAGAAACAAAGTGGTGAAAAACTATATTAATATCTTATTCCATTCAAGAAGTTACAAATTTTTTAAGTATTTTTGAAATTGGACAAAAGTGACTGATTGGCAACATCTGTCACGCCATAGAGACAATTTTACCAAAATCTCTTTTGTATTTCTTAAAAAATGATTTATATTTTTTTCTCATTGAAAATGTGATATATGCCAAGAAAAAACTAAAACATTTTCTTGTAAATTATAGATTCCACTCTATCTTTATTATGAACCAAAAATGCTGTTCGATAATGTAATGAAAGTGTGATTAAATTTATAAGAAATACATAAGAACTGTGCTGGAATTACCTTGATAACATCACCAAGCTTAAGGACATGTACTGTACGAGGTAATTTAAAAACATTTTTCTACTCTTTAAATTGTTATAACTTTTAAACGGAATAAGATATTACCATAGTTTTTTCACCACTTTATTTCTATAAATTTTCTCTATCATATATGATGAATGAAAATCCATGGGAATATTCCTTTAAGAAATAAATACTTTGCTTCTGAGCATAAGTTCTGAAGGCTACTGTACAAACAGCATCTATTTTCAAAATGGATTTCAATTGTCAAAATGGACTGGATTAAAGCCTTCACATTACCAATATACTCCTTTTTTGGTACATCAAAAAAAACCTCTATACCAGAAAAGCTAACAAAATTTTTGTTTGCTATTCTGGTACATAGTTTATTAAGTACCAAAAATGGATTATAATCGTAATGTGAAGGCTTTATTCCAGTCCATTTTGACAATTGAAATCCATTTTACAAATAGAAGCTGTTTGTAACATTATATATGTAATTAATACATTTTTCCCTAACAGTAAAGACTTTTATGCCAGGTTGGCAGCTGAGAAATTCTAATCTCTTTACAAAGCAATATAAGAAATACATGTATCTGCATGTACAGTATCTGCTGTCAAAAATTACATGTACAGTAATTACTGTGAAGCAATTTGAATAAAATGATAATACCAATTTCCTTTAACTTTTGACAACTATACAAAACAGGCTTGACCAACTTTATCTTTCTGGACTTCTATTACTCAGTGTGTCATTTTTATTACCCTTGGCAGGAAGATAATTGGAAATAGGGTTTTGACAAAATTAAATTATTTCATAGTCCCTCCCTCAGGAAATGCCGAGTCAAATTGATACTCTGCTCCTGGATATGAATTTTGATATCGGCATTACTAGTGCCATAAATGAGAAAGAATGAACTTCTGAACTGGAGGTTGTATCTTATTGTCAATGCGTAAATACAAATCATATTCATGAGTATAATAGCATACACTGAATGTCAGTCAAAACAGAGAAAATTGTATATGTGATTACTTATCATGCGCTTGCAATTTGTTCTGTATGATCGAGGGATGTTTAGGAAAATGTGCCCAATTGATTAAAAAATTGCTTATAATTTTTTTTTTTTTTTTTTGAAGAGCCGGACTTATTTTCATGAGACTTCTTGCTACTTAAATTTGATTTTCAAATCATAATGTCTCCAATGTCTCTAGTCAGACCCCTGGCTTGATTTAAATAGGGGCAGGGTGCTAGACTTGTTGAGGGGCACATTAATGTACATGCGAAGCCCTGCGTCTTTCCAGCATGGAGTCCAGGGCCCCTTTACAAGCAGGGCAATTGCTTCCTATGCTATCATTCTGTTTTCTGTATTCATTTATAAGGTTAATTAAGATTATTCAGTTATACAAAAATACCCTTTTTGTTTTTTTCTTGTGAGGGGCAGGGTGGAATCCCAAGGGGGAAGGGCGGACCTCAAGGGGGGGTGGTGGCCCCCCAGGGGAGAGAACGGGCCTATGGAGGGGCGAGGTGGGCTGCCTCTGTAAAACAGCAAAGCTAGGGGTCTGCTAGTAACAAATAATACTTTTCAGAAATGGGGGAATGTCAAACTCCTACCTTGATTTCAAAAGGGAAAGGGGCAGGGCGGTGCTAGACTTGTTGAGGGGAAGATTAATGTGCATGATGCGCTGTCTTTTCGGCATGGAGTCCAGAGACCTCCTTAATGCTCAAGCCCCTGGTGAAGCTCTGGGATTTTAGCTATAATCATACCTCCGAATGAAACTATTCTGATTGATAAGGACCATTAGTCACACAGGACAAATGCTTACTATGCTTACTATGTTTATTATTATTATTGCTTATTATTCTGTGTTCTGCATGCACATAAGGTATTTCAGTTATGAGGTTAATTAAGATTATATATATAGATATATATATATATATAATATATATATATATATATATATATATATATATATATATATATATATATATATATATATATATATATATATATATATATATATATATATATATATATATATATATATATATATATATATATATACAATATTATATGTTATACATTTTTTCTGAAGGGAAGGGCAGACCCCAGGGGGCGGGGTAGACCCATGGAGTGGCGGGGCGGGCAGACCATGTGAAAAAGCAAAGCTTGGGGGTCTTGACTGTAAATACCTTTGAACCCCAATACATAATAACTTAATAAACTTTACATTCAACAACTGGCTGAGCCCCCTGAACTGTGAATGAAGCTGTCTGAATCCTGGTTTCCTTGTTGCGTGCTTGATTAATGCCCATGCATGCAGTCAGCCTTGCGCATGCATGCAGTAACAGTAAGGTAATTAGGTGAAAAGCTGCTTAAGGATGAAGGTTCCACCCTGGTGAACATAGTCAATAAAGAAAATTGTGTTCTCACTTGAGCTTAAGCACGTGATTAGACTCGCTAAAGGGGATCAGATCCGGCATTTGTTTCACTGTAAGAGCGCCCACCGGATCTAATCACAGCCACTTAATCTTGATCCTAATTTAGAGTAGGATCATGATCCAGACCAGGCAATCAGGTAATCAAATTCTCAAAAAACATGTTTGACCGCAGATCAGTGATCAAGTTAGTAAAGCATATCTTGTTATTTAACGCGATCGTAGCTTGCTTTGTAAAGGCTTCAACAGCTCATCTTTAGAATTGCTGTTTACTCATGCCCTGCAGCAGACTAGTAATGTAAGTACAATACCATGAGTAAGAACAGTATAAGTACAATTACAAATTCATGAGTACAAGCAATTGAAATTGGCATTATGCTGAAGAAATGTGTGAGTACATGGTCTTAATCTCATGAGTACAAACTCATAATTGTGCTCATGAGTACAAAATTTGTACTCACACTACAAGTCTGCCCTGCGGTCAGATCATTGGGTTTGATTGCTAGCTTGCACTCAAGTGAGAACACATGACATTGCTTTTTATAGTCATCGAGCAAGGTTATCATCAGGGATCATGATCCAGAGAATGGCGGATATAAATGAAAACACGACCTTGTAATGCTACTTATTAATGCCATACATTAGGTCTTATGGGGAACAAGCTTATCATCAGGGATCATGATCCAGAGAATGGCAGATATAAATGAAAACACAGCCTTGATGATGCTACTTATTAATGCCATACAGGTCTTATGGGGAACAAGGTTATCATTGGGATCATAATCCAGAGAACAGCAGATATAAATGAAAACACGGTCTTGACGATATGCCCTATTAATTCAATGCTCATACAGTAAGTCTTATACAGTATAGGTAATAAGGTGAAAAGCTACTTACTCATGTAGATTCTTCCTGAGTGACATTAAAAAAAGAACTCTCTGTACTTTTACAGAAGCTGGTCAATGATCAGTCAAAGTTTCCCTTAAAGGAGAGGTACTGCATCGTCCCCCAAATAAATTCAGAAGTGAATGCCGCCGTGCTGATAAAATCACTTCCTGTTTTCAATTTTCCATATTGATTGCGAGAAATCTATAACACATGTAGCCCCTTTTCGGTCCGGCAGATGTGAGATCAATAACATCGCAGATTTCTCGCGACCAATAGGGAAGATTGAAAAACGGAAGTGACGTTGCCAGCGGCAACGTTCATTTCTGAATGTATTATGGGATAATTACCTTCAACACAAAAAAATCAAGCTTGCAACAAGCTTACATTTTTAGCTTATAGGTAAGTGCAAGCTTGTTAGTATTGAAAGCTTGCTTGTACAAACTAACATTAGCTTATGCAAGCTAACATATAGCAAAACATATTTGTTGGCTTGTGCAAGTTTGCAGCAAGCTAGTACTAGCTTGCCACAAGCTAAAAATGTTGGATTGTCGCAATGCAATACAATGTGTTGGGTTCCCTGCCAAAAAAATCTAGCTTGCAGCAAGCTTGCAACAAGGTAACATTTTTAGCTTGCGCAAACTTGCTGCAACCTCGCGGCAAGCTTGCAAGCTAGTATTTGGGACAAATGGAAGCTTGTACAAATAAGCTTAGCAGGTAGCAATGGAACACCTAGCTTATTTGAAAAATATGTTAGCTTGCACAAGCTTACAGAAAGTTTTTGCAAGCTTGCGGAAAGGTTGTTGCTAGCTTGTGCAAGCTAACAAGTTTGCATTGGTCCCAAATACTAGCTTGCTGCCAGCTTGCCGCAAGGTTGCAACAAGTTTGCATGAGCTAAAAATTGTTTACTTATTGCAAGCTTGCGGCAACCTAGTTTTTCTGTAAGGGTTGGTTTGGGTTTGGTTTGGTGATGCTTAACGGCACCGCAACGTATTTAGAGTCAAATGTGCCAAGTTTTAAGTGTTTTAAGTGATTTCCAAGCTGATAAGAGATGAATATTAGAGTGAAAATTAGGTTTGTTGAATTGTGGGAATTCACAGCACCTTAAATGCACTGGTAAAATTGGGCCTGGGAGGCTTCTTAGCATAGCATAGCATAGCATAGCAAGGTTTAACGTTTCAAAAGCATCCAGTGCTGGACATTACATCAAGACGGCCACGGCCTTGGATAACCAGTTGTGAACTCACTGGTTGCAGACCTCTGGGATACAAACCCAAGATGTGCGGGTGAGAGGACAAAGCACTAACCACTACACCACGGAGGTCTGTTCTTAAGAGTATGTGGGAAAATAGGTAATTTTCTTGTGAATTGTCAGTGACACCATGAACGATAATGATTATGACATTTTGATTGCTTTTTCTGATAGGTGCCACTTGTAATAGCAACTGAGCCCATTTCCTTTTGAATGTAAATTTCACCTAGTCAGACCATTGAACCAACTATACATCAATAGTACACCCTATTATCCTACTTGTATAGCAACTGAGCCCATTTCCTTTTGAATGTGAATTTCACCAAGTCAGACCTTGAACCAACTATACATAAATAGTACACCCTATCCTACTGTACTTGTGATAGCAACTGAGCCCATTTCCTTTTGAATGTGAATTTCACCAAGTCAGACCATTATAAAACTATACATAAATAGTACACCCTATCCTACTGTACTTGTATTAGCAACTGAGCCCATTTCCTCTTGAATGTAAATTTCACCTAGTCAGACCATTGAACCAACTATACATCAATAGTACACCCTATTATCCTACTTGTATAGCAACTGAGCCCATTTCCTTTTGAATGTGAATTTCACCAAGTCAGACCTTGAACCAACTATACATAAATGTAACCAACTACTGTACTTGTGATAAATGAGTACTTTTGAATGTGAACCCTAGTCAGACCATTCCTACTGTACACCCTATTATCCTACTTGTGATAGCAACTGAGCCCATTTCCTTTTGAATGTGAATTCACCATGTCAGACCATTGAACCAACTATAAAATACACTCTATCCTACACTGTCAGAAAGGACTAAAAAATTTCTACTAGATATTCATCATGTCAACATTTTTAACCCAACTGTTAAACATTTGTAACATCAACAAAGCTTACTCATATGTATACAAAATAGGTTGCCATAGTAACATCACATATAGCTTTCGAACCAACCTCCATCATCAACCTGTTTCACTTCTCAGCTTTCCTCACCTTCATCAACAAATCACAAGAAAACTTGTGCCAAATAAAATGCAAAAGAGACTCAATGTTTACATGATCCAAGATTGCAACAATTTACTCTGCATTCTATCTTTCATCGCACAAAACTCTTTACATTCCTCTCTCTCCTAACATCCCACACTAATATGTCCTGCCCATTTCCACCCCTGTAAAATCTATTCCTATCAACATGTTTGCAAGAGACTAATTCATTACCCCCTGATAACAACACTGCAAGGCAATGAGGGAGAACTTCTTGATCTAACATCACAGTGATTGATTGTGATTACAATATCTGACATTTTTTTTTGACAGGAGCCATCTGTCTGTTGAATTCATAAAGCCCATTCATGCCTCTGTAAATGGTTTGCATTTTATTGGTCACAGTAAAATGAAAATGAACACAATTTTGTTATGTTTGTAGAATACCACTGAAGTTAATTCATAATGTGAAATAATATGAAAATTAAGGCTGCCCGTCAATTGTGATATCGTGAGTGAAACTTTGATTTAATAATAATAATAATAACTTAACTTAATAAGCGCCGAAATCCAGAAATAAATATAAAAAAACATCTGTTCACGGCGCTGTGCAAAATTAATTGTTCGAAAAATGTAGATCAAAAAGTTTTCAGTAGTCTTTTAAATGATTCCAGTGTTGGAGAAAATCTCAGGTGGCAAGGCAGTGAATTCCAAAGCTTGGGTGCAGTGGCAGAAAAAGAAATATCACCAAAATGTGTTCTTGCTGTCAGCTGTAATAGTTGACAAGAGTCACCAGAACGTAGGGTGAGACTTGCGGTATATTATGAAATGAGATTGGAGAGATAAACAGGAGCAGTGCAATGAACAACAGATCGATAGGTAAAAAGGAGAATTTTGAAGATGATACCAGATAGCCAGATGATACGTTTTTCAACAGGTAGCCAGTGTGAGTCTTTCAAGTTAGGTGTGATATGCTCAGTTTGTCTTGAATTAGATATAAGCCAGGCAGCTGAGTTTTGGACTAGCTGAAGTTTGTGCAAGAGTGAAGAAGAACATCCATAAAGAAGAGAGTTGCCATAGTCAAGTCGCGATGTGATGAAACAGTGAATAAGTTGTCTGAGGACTGGTTGCGAGAGATATTTCTTGAATTTAGCGATGCCTCCAAGATGGAAAAAGGCCGATTTGCATACATTATTTACATGAGCTCCCACAGACAAAATGGAGTCTAAGATAATGCCAAGATCACGAACATTATCACTCGGTTTAAAAGTTTGAGAAGCAAATTCAAAAGAAGGGGTAACATGGATATTTTCAAGTTGGTGGTGAGATCCAAACATGATGAACTCAGTCTTGCTGTCATTTAGACACATCATTGAAGAGTGCATCCAGCTGCGAATGTGATCTAAACAATGCTCAATGTTTCTCAATTTATTAGAAATAGTGTTGTGATTAGGTTTTACCGATATGTATAGCTGAGTATCGTTAGCATAGAAGTGATATCTGAGATTGTGGTGTTTGATGACTGCAGCAAGTTGGGATGTTTATAACGTGAACAAAATGGGACCTAGCACAGATCCCTGTGGTACGCCGTGACTCACTGGTTGTCTAGGTGAACATTCGCCATTTATGACAGTTTGAAAAGTTGTGTTTGTAAGGTAAGAATTAAACCATTTAAGGGCAATACCGGAGATTCCAAAATCATTAATGATATCAGGCCACCACTGAGGTCATTTGATGAACAATTTAAAAAAAAATTCAAGTTGGGGTATAATTCATTTCTTCCTTAAAAGGCAAAGAAAATTAGGATACTTAAAATAGGAATTATTATTTTGAAATCAAGTTCCTTACAGAAAAACTAGCTTGCAGCAAGCTTGCGACAAGGTAACAATTTTTAGTTTGCGCAAACTTGCTGCAACCTTGCGCAAGCTTTCTGCAACCTTGCAGCAATCTTGCGCAAGCTTTCTGCAACCTTGCAGCAAGCTAGTATTTGGGACAAATGCAAGCTTGCGCAAACTAACATTAGTTTGCGCAAGCTAGCAAAAAAAAATTGTTAGCTTGTGTAAGCTGGCATAAAGTTTTTGCAAGCTTGCGGAAAGGCTTGTGCTAGCTTGTACTAGCTTGTGCAAGCTAACAAGTTTACATTATTTTGTCCCAAATACTAACTTGCTTCAAGCTTGCCGCAAGGTTGCAGCAAGTTTGCACAAGCTAAAAATGTTAGCTTATTGCAAGCTTGCAGCAACCTAGGTTATCTGTATGGGTTTAAATAGAAGTAAAAGACCAAAAAGAGGACAGAAATTTGGTCGAAAATTAAAGTTTTTTTTTTTGCTGATTGATGGGAATTTGTTTTACTCATGTTTATACAAAGTTGGCGCCCTAATTTTTTAATTGAACATTGATGTATGTTTCATTACTCAGCCTCCATCATCTTCACTAGCAAATCACATGGTACCCGTCAATATGTCCCATCAGGCACTCATAGTACCCATCAGTATAACCCATCAGGCATTCATGGTACCCATCAGTATAACCCATCAGGCATTCATGGTACCCATCAGTATGATCCATCAGGTATTCATGGTACCCGTCAGTATGACCCATCAGACACTCATGGTACCCGTCAGTATGACTCATCAGGCACTCATGGTACCAGTCAGTATGACCCATCAGGCATTCATGGTACCCGTCAGTATGACTCATCAGGCACTCATGGTACCCATCAGTATAACCCATCAGGCACTCATGGTACCCATCAGTATGATCCATCAGGTATTCATGGTACCCGTCAGTATGACCCATCAGACACTCATGGTACCCGTCAGTATGACTAATCAGGCACTCATGGTACCCGTCAGTATGACCCATCAGGCACTCATGGTACCCGTCAGTATGACTCATCAGGCACTTATGGTACCCGTCAGTATGACCCATCAGGCATTCATGGTACCCGTCAGTATGACTCATCAGGCACTCATGGTACCCGTCAGTATAACCCATCAGGCACTCATGGTACCCATCAGTATAACCCATCAGGCACTCATGGTACCCATCAGTATGATCCATCAGGTATTCATGGTACCCGTCAGTATGACCCATCAGACACTCATGGTACCCGTCAGTATGACTCATCAGGCATTCATGGTACCCATCAGTATGACCCATCAGGCATTCATGGTACCCGTCAGTATGACCCATCAGGCATTCATGGTACCTATCAGTATGACCCATCAGGCACTCATGGTACCCGTCAGTATGACCCATCAGGCACTCATGGTACCCATCAGTATGACCCATCAGGCATTCATGGTACCCATCAGTATGACCCATCAGGCATTCATGGTACCCGTCAGTATGACCCATCAGGCATTCATGGTACCTATCAGTATGACCCATCAGGCACTCATGGTACCTATCAGTATGACCCATCAGGCACTCATGGTACCCGTCAGTATGACCCATCAGGCACTCTGGTACCCGTCAGTATGACCCATCAGGCACTCATGGTACCCGTCAGTATGACTCATCAGGCACTCATGGTACCCGTCAGTATAACCCATCAGGCTTTCATGGTACCCATCAGTATAACCCATCAGGCACTCATTACCCATGGTGATCCATCAGGTATTCATGGTACCCGCCAGTATGACCCCATCAGGCATTCGTGGTACCCGTCAGTATGGCCCATCAGGCACTCATGGTACCCGTCAGTATGACCCATCAGACACTCATGGTACCCGTCAGTATGACCCATCAGACACTCATGGTACCCATCAGTATGATCCATCAGGTATTCATGGTACCCGTCAGTATGACCCATCAGACACTCATGGTACCCGTCAGTATGACTCATCAGGCACTCATGGTATCCGTCAGTATGACCCATCAGGCACTCATGGTACCTATCAGTATGACCCATCAGGCACTCATGGTACCCGTCAGTATGACCCATCAGGCATTCATGGTACCCGTCAGTATGACCCATCAGGCACTCATGGTACCCATCAGGCACTCATGACCCATTGACTCATCAGGCACTTATGGTACCTATCAGTATGACCCATCAGGCATTCATGGTACCGCCAGTATGACCCATCAGGCACTCATGGTACCCATCAGGCACTCATGGTGTCAGTATGACCCATCAGGCACTAGGGACAGCATGGCCCATCAGGCATTCGTGGTACCCGTCAGTATGACCCATCAGACACTCATGGTACCCGTCAGTATGACCCCATCAGGCATTCGTGGTACCCGTCAGTATGGCCCATCAGGCACTCATGGTACCCGTCAGTATGACCCATCAGACACTCATGGTACCCATCAGTATGATCCATCAGGTATTCATGGTACCCGTCAGTATGACTCATCAGGCACTCATGGTACCCGTCAGTATGACCCATCAGGCACTCATGGTACCCGTCAGTATGACTCATCAGGCACTTATGGTACCCGTCAGTATGACCCATCAGGCATTCATGGTACCCGTCAGTATGACTCATCAGGCACTCATGGTACCCATCAGTATAACCCATCAGGCACTCATGGTACCCGTCAGTATGGCCCATCAGGCATTCGTGGTACCCGTCAGTATGACCCATCAGACACTCATGGTACCCGTCAGTATGACTCATCAGGCACTCATGGTACCCGTCAGTATGACCCATCAGGCACTCATGGTACCCGTCAGTATGACTCATCAGGCACTTATGGTACCCGTCAGTATGACCCATCAGGCATTCATGGTACCCGTCAGTATGACCCATCAGGCACTCATGGTACCCATCAGGCACTCATGGTACCCGTCAGTATGACTCATCAGGCACTTATGGTACCCGTCAGTATGACCCATCAGGCACTCAGGGTACCCGTCAGTATGGCCCATCAGGCATTCGTGGTACCCGTCAGTATGACCCATCAGACACTCATGGTACCCGTCAGTATGACCCCATCAGGCATTCGTGGTACCCGTCAGTATGGCCCATCAGGCACTCATGGTACCCGTCAGTATGACCCATCAGACACTCATGGTACCCATCAGTATGATCCATCAGGTATTCATGGTACCCGTCAGTATGACCCATCAGACACTCATGGTACCCGTCAGTATGACTCATCAGGCACTCATGGTACCCGTCAGTATGACCCATCAGGCACTCATGGCAGTATGACTCATCAGGCACTTATGGTACCCTGGCCAGTATGACCCATCAGGCATTCATGGTACCCGTCAGTATGACTCATCAGGCACTCATGGTACCCATCAGTATAACCCATCAGGCACTCATGGTACCCGTCAGTATGGCCCATCAGGCATTCGTGGTACCCGTCAGTATGACCCATCAGACACTCATGGTACCCGTCAGTATGGCCCATCAGGCACTCATGGTACCCGTCAGTATGGCCCATCAGGCACTCATGGTACCCGTCAGTATGACCCATCAGACACTCATGGTACCCGTCAGTATGGCCCATCAGGCACTCATTGTACCCGTCAGTATGACTCATCAGGCACTCATGGTACCCGTCAGTATGGCCCATCAGGCACTCATGGTACCCGTCAGTATGACCCATCAGGCATTCATGGTACCCGTCAGTATGACCCATCAGGCACTCATGGTACCCGTCAGTATGACCCATCAGGCATTCGTGGTACCCGTCAGTATGACCCATCAGGCACTCATGGTACCCGTCAATATGACCCATCAGGCATTCATGGTACCCGTCAGTATGACTCATCAGGCACTCATGGTACCCATCAGTATAACCCATCAGGCACTCATGGTACCCATCAGTATGACTCATCAGGCATTCATTGTACCTGCCAGTATGACCCATCAGGCATTCGTGGTACCCGTCAGTATGACACATCAGGCACTCATGGTACCCGTCAGTATGACTCATCAGGCACTCTGGTACCCGTCAGTATGACTCATCAGGCACTCTGGTACCCGTCAGTATGACCCATCAGGCACTCTGGTACCTGTCTTAGGATTACATTACAGATACAAGAAAACATCAAAACAAACTACACAGCAAGAAACGTTCTTAATATTAGTGCTGTCACAACATGGCTCAAGTATCGCGATATATCGTAGTATCGTGATATATCATAGTATCGCGATATATCGTAGTATCGCGATATATCGTAGTATCGCAATATATCATAGTATCGCGATATATCGTAGTATCGCGATATATCGTAGTATCGCAATATATCGTAGTATCGCGATATATCATAGTATCGCGATATATCGTAGTATCGCGATATATCATAGTGTTGCGATATATCGTAGTATCGCGATATAACGTAGTATCGCGATATATTGTAGTATCGCGATAATTTTAAAGAAAACTGACTAACGACACATTGTTAATATCACTAACGTCATAATTGATCATGAAGTTACAATTTACTCCCATGATATGATAAACGCAAGAAAAAATGATTTGCAGATCTAGAAGACAACATGATCGCGTGACTAGTGACTATTCATCATCACACATCACGCACATGTTTGGTAATTCAGCCAACGTGACCATGAATCATCAAAGTGAGAGCCTGAGTGGCACATTCTGGACCATTTTTTTCTTCTTTTTGCCAACTTACATCGGCACGTGCCAGTATGTGGTGACGGAGCACAATTTTTAATTGGTTGTTTTTATGTTTCACGATTATTTTGCTTGTTTTTAATGGCCTAAATTGACTTTTAGATTTAGTACTGAACGTTAGAATTGTAACGTATGAACTAGCCTAGCATAATTGCGCAAAAATTTCTTAGTTGAGTATTAGTTTAAGTTTTTTGGTATCGCGATATGTCGCGAGAGACATATTTCATGTCATGGGAAAAGAGCTATCGCGATAACCGATATGTCATGACAGCACTACTTAATATGGCATTCCTTTCTTATCAAGAAAACATAAAAAAGTCTAAATCCTCCTTAGTAAAAAAAGAATTAGAACAGAAATTTAATTAAGACTGAAGACTCCACTCTATAACATCCCTTCCTAAAAAAAAAAGGTCTTGGAGTTTTTAAGGAAGTCTTGTACTTCAACTTAATGTAATTTCCTCTTTACATCCATTTTATCTGTTCTTAGCCACATGTAGCATTCAATGACATTTAAAACCAGATAATTATGTCATTCTGAAATGTCTGATCGTCAAAAAAAAATTGTTAGAAAACTAATGCGCTCGGGGATCTGCAAGATACGTTATGACTGCAGTCGGCAAAGTATGTAAAATAGAAAAATGTAATGTTTTTTTTTTTATTCTTCCTTTCTTTATTCAATGTTCTCTCACTCAAGACAGATGCTTTGATTACACCAAAACATCAATGAATTAGTAGCTCAACATATACTGTACATCCCTTACAGAAATTGTAGCTTGTAGCCTTAGTTACAGTGTGATGCAAGGTAATATTTGAAACAAATTAGCTTGCTCAAGCTAGCAAAACTTTCTGTACGCTTGTGGAGGCTAACAAATATTTTATGCTAGATTGCGCAAGCTAAGGTATTTGTTCCAAATACTTTTTACATTTTTAGCTGGCGCAAGTGTGGTGCAAGCTTGCACAAATGTGCTGCAAGCTAGCTTGCAAAAGCTAACATTAGTTTGTGCAAGCTAGCATAAATTATTTGTTAGCTTGCACAACTTGCAAAAGTTTTGCTAGCTTGCACAGTTTTTGCTAGCTTGCGCAAGCCAATTTGTTCCAAATACTAGCTTGCAGCACGCTTGAAAACGCTTGGCAAGCTTGTAGCACGCTTGTGCAAGGTAAAAATTGTAAAGATTTTAGTAAGGGACATGTTAGGGCAGGTAAATCTCAGTGCATTGTAAAATGGGTCATTTATGTTGAGGCAAGATTTACACATTACAGTAGATGCCATACCTTTTTTTGAATGTAATTTGAAAACATTTTGTTAGCAACATTTTAATAACCCTTACAGAAAAAACTAGCTTGCAGCAAGCTTGCGGCAAGGTAACAATTTTTAGCTTGCGCAAACTTTCTGCAACCTTGCGGCTAGCTTATAGCTAGCTAGTATTTGGGACAAATGCAAGCTTGCTAACTTGCGCAAACTAACATTAGCTCACAAAAAAGTATTTGTGAGCTGGAGCAAGCTTGCAGAAAGTTTTTGCAAGCTTGCGGAAAGGTTTGTGCTAGCTTGTGCAAGCTAACAAGTTTGCATTTGTCCCAAATACTAGCTTGCTGCAAGCTTAATTGCAGCAAGTTTGCACAAGCTAAAAATGTTAGCTTATTGCATGCTTGCGGCAACCTAGGTTTTCTGTAAGGGAACATCTGTTAATGATATATCGCTTTTCCTTCTAATGTTTGCTTCTATTTAATCTTTATGATCTTTTATTCCTAGACTTTCACATACATTTATTTATTTTATATTTATTCCTTATAGTATGCTACAGTATAGTGTAATTTATTTCAACAATCTACATTTTGTCTGTCTCTTAGTTAAGTAATATTTGTACTATGAATGTTGTTTCAAAGGCACCAAAGCTTTAGAGAAACAGCTTTGTGCACATATCTTCTACTGCATTAAATTCAACATGCATTTTAAAAATGCGCTGTACAGTACAGACAGTCAATAAATAGCAACTCCCTGCTTAAATTAAATTTGGAATAGTTCAGCTTTCCAACTTTCAACAATTTTTCACCACTTGTCAACGTTATCTCACATTATGATTCATCACTGTTAGTCATACTGCTCGTCCGTCCATACCAGTGTGACCGACGCTCCAACACTCCACATTTCCACACAAACTTCAGACACATAAATCTTATCACTGCACAAAATTCTTCACAAGGAATATTTTCCATCCAGAGATACATCGGTGCCTGAGCATCAGTTGATGTACAGCGCTGTACTGTTCAGAATATGTAATACTGTAATTAATCTCAAAAACTTTCAATATCATACGCTCCTGTCCGACCCATGATTAATTAAAAAGATATACAATCCCTGCACTTCATTTTGACGCAGAAGAAAAGGGTGGTTTAATAACAGCACAATATGCAAAAAGAGCAAAGGCACTATATGCAGGGCTGTGTATTACACAAATAGAGAAAACAATTTGGAATTCATTCTGTATTTATACAACTGAACGTCAAAGATAGCGTATCTGTCATTTGCTTGGCCTTTGTAATTGTTCTTTTCAGTACGTCGATTTTCGAAGTAAAATACAGATTTTTGCCACATTAAAAAATTATTTGTATATGAATTAGTCAAACAGTTAGGCCAAAACAAGATGTTAGTTTGAAAGTTTCAGTATCATAAAATAGCAATAAAACGCATAGATCAGCTCCTGTCCTACCCACCATGATTAGAAAAAGAAATACCATCTCTAATGTTTATTGGCAGAAAAGGGTGCTCTAATATTACAGCTCACTATGCCAAACGAACAAATGCACTACTAATATGCAGGGTGGTGTGATACAAACAGAGAATAAAAAGCTTAAACGAGAACTCACTTGGTTCAAAGTTTGATTTTATGAGTAAAAGAAAGTAAAAGATAGTTAAAGGTGTACATTATCTTGAACAATTTTACGTGATAAAATCAAATGTTTAACTTAGTTCTGCATTTACACAACTGAGCATAGTGTATTGGTCAATTGTTGGATGTTTATATTGTTCTTTTCAACCCCTTACAGAAAAACTAGCTTGTCACAAGCTTGCGGCAAGCTCACAATTTTTAGCTTTGCTTACATGCTTGCTGCAACCATGCGGCAAGCTAGTATTTGGAACAAATGCAAGCTTGCTAGCTTGTGCAAGCTAGCACAAACCTTTCCGCAAAGCTAGCAAAAACTGTCTGCAAGCTTGCGCAAGCTAAAAATATTTTGCTAGCTTGCGCAAGTTAATGTAGTTTGCGCAAGCTAGCAAGCTTGCATTTGTCCCAAATACAAGCTTGCAGCAAGCTTGCGGCAACTTCCTTGCTGCAAGGATGCAGCAAGCTTGCAGCAAGGTTTGCAGCAAGGTTTGCAGCAAGCTTGCCACAAGGTTTGCAGCAAGCTTGCCGCAAACTTGCCCCAAGGATGCAGCAAGCCTGCCGCAAGGTTGCAGCGAGCTTGCCACAAGGTTGCAGCAAGCTTGCCGCAAGGTTGCAGCAAGCTTGCCACAAGGTTGCAGCAGCTTGCCACAAGGTTGCAGCAAGCTTGCCACAAGGTTGCAGCCAGCTTGCCACAAGGTTGCAGCAGCTTGCCACAAGGTTGCAGCGAGCTTGCTGCCCACAAGGTTGCAGCGAGCTTGCCACAAGGTTGCAAGCTTGCCACAAGGTTGCAGCGAGCTTGCCACAAGGTTGCAGCAAGCTTAAAATTGTTACCTTGTCTGTCGTAAGCTTGCTGCAAGCTAGTTTTTTTCTGTAAGGGATATGTAAATTTTCGAAGTAAATAGAGATTGTTTCCATATGTATCTTTTCTTTGATCCAACAACTGTCCAAAATAAATTATCAGTTTCCCAAGTTTATGTTACCAAAATCTTTGGGTCGGGACCCGGTCCCAACAGGAAGGAATTGTTTGATATTTTGGAAAAAACTTCCATCCCAGTTCAGACCCTTAGCTTGATTTAAAAAAGGGCAAGGTGCTAGATTTGTTGAAAAGCAAATGCATGTGTGAAGCACTGCATCTTTTTGGTGTGGAGTCCAGGGGTCCCCTTAAGGCTCAATCCCATGGTGAAGAAGCTCTGGGATTTTAGCTATAATCATATCTCAGAATGAAACTATTCTGACTGATATTGATAAGGACCATTCATGAGCCAAACAGGACAAGTGCTTACTATGCTATCATTCTGTGTTCTGTATCCATGTAAGGTATTCATTGATGAGGTCAATTCAGATTAAGTTTAAAAAAAAAATATAAATACAAAATATATAATATATATATATACAGTATATATATATACATATATTAATACAGTATATATATATATATATATATATATATATAAATATTCTCATGAGTGGCAGGGCAGACCCCAGGGAGGCAGGGTGGGCCAATGGAGGGGCTGGGTGGGCTGCCTCGTAAACCAGCAAAGCTAGGGGTCGGCAGTTTAATTGGAAAGGGTGGGCCAATGGAAGGGCTGATGAATAGGCCACTAACTGACATTCTTTTTTTAAAGTAACATTTACCAGCAATTGCTCAATATGTGGGTAAACTCTATGGAGAATTTGTTTCCAAATCTATTCTTTGATATGAACCATCAAACAGCTAAATAATTTAAATTATTCGGTGTTCTTTAATGGCCTAAAAACGGCTTTTTGTAAGTGGGAATTAAAATCCAAATTGCAAAAGATTTCAAGCACTCTTGTCCTAACCGTGATTAATTAAGAAGATATACAATCTCTGTCATTCATTTTGACACAGAATAAAAGGGTGGTTTAATAACAGCACATGTGAAACGAACAAATGCAGCACTACTAATATGCAGGGCTGTGTAACACACATACAGAAATCCATTTTGAATTCATTCTGTATTTACACAACAGAGCATTGCGCATCAGTCAATTGTTTGACCAATATCCATTATAATTGTTCTTTTCAATATTCGGATTTTTAAGTAAATACATTACTAATATGCAGGGTTGTGTTACACAAAGAGAAATTCATTTTGAATCAATTCTATATTTACACAACTAGGCATCGAAGATCGAGTATTCAGACCCCTAGCTTTAATTAAAAAGGGGCAAGCTCAACTTAACTTATTGCAAGCTTGCACAAGCTAACAATCATTTTATGCTAGTTTGCAAAAGCTAATGTTAGCTTGTGCAAGCTTAGTATTTGTTCCAACATGGAGCAATCCATGGTTCCGAGTACTAGCTGGCAGCACATTTGTGCAAGCTTGCAGCACGCTTGCACAAGCTAAAAATTGTGAGCTTGCCCCAAGTGTACTACAAGCTAAAATTTCCTGACATATCCATATCCACAAAATCGCAGAACAAGATATGATAGAATACATCAAGACTTTAAGGAGTCTGAGGTTGTGCATCACCACTAGTCTGATTTCAGTCGCTTCTATACAAATGATACCAAACTTAATCAACTTAAATATCTCCTTAACAGAATAAGATTTTAGTTTGCTTTCTTCACCATTTTGTTTCTTTTTAAGTCCTCTTTCATATAAGATGAACATGCTTGACCACTGAACCGATCTTTTAAGTCCATTGGTCTACACTACATAGTCACAATACCTTAAACGATTAATTCAATTACAAGCAAGTTTTTCTTAAATGAAACAAAACTTTAAAAAAGTACTCTTACAGAAAAATCTAGCTTGCAGCAAGCGTACAACAATCACAGATTTTTAGCTTGCGCAAGCTTGCTGCAACCTTGTGGCAAGCTTGTGGAAAGTTGCTGCAAGCTTGTGGAAAGTTGCTGCAAGCTAGTATTTGGAACAAATGCAAGCTTGCTAGCTTGCACAAACTAATATTAGCTTGCACAAGCTAGCAAAATATATTTGTTAGCTTGCAGAAAGTTTTTGCTAGCTTGCGCAAGCTTGCAAAGATGCTGTCATTCCACTGTTCTGTATCCATGTAAGCTATTTTATTTATATGAGGTTAATTAAGATGATTATTATTATTATTATTATTTTTATTTTTCTCCTTCACATTTTTTTTTGAGGGGGGAGTGGGCGAAAGGAGGGGCAGGAGCATGCGAATGGAGGGGCAGGGGCGTGCAAATGGAGCAACAGGGGCGTGCAAATGGAGCGGCAGGGGCTTGCAAATGGAGCGGCAGGGGCGTGCAAATGGAGCGGCAGGGTTGTGCAAATGGAGGGGTAGGGGCATGCAAAAGGAGGGGCAGGGCAGGGCAAGCCACCCCTCTGAAGCAGCAAAGGTAGGGCCCTGAAATGGTCAAGGTCGGTAACAACGTTTGTTGCTGTCATGTTAATAATGCATTTTAAAGCAATTTAGTTTAATGTTACCTTTACGTCCATAAGCCTTTAAGATGCATGGGTCGATTTTGTCGCTGTTCGCGAACAGTGCTTTGATGCAGGAACAGTGAATTTTCAAACATCACTACTCTAGCGAACAGTTTTCATTTCACAGGCATCAATTATCAATAACTTGATTTCTGATGCCAAAAAAATTCAAAAATACACATTGTCAAACAAGATTATTACAAAAGGCATCCCAGACAGAAAGAAAAAAGGAACTTTCCACCTTGTCTGCAATTGCCAGCATAATTAATCATGAATACATATAAGCAGGGCTGCTTGCACATGTATGACTGCACATGATGATACATCATGATCTGTACATGTACTACTAATAACTGACATACATATTTGCACATATTAACCAATAAAGTACTTGCAAATTAAGCCCATTTGAAAAAGGAATTTGTCATATTATCACCAAAAAGTTGGAACAGTAAAATCTGATCCAGAACATAATTATTTGAGAAAGTACTGTTCCATGGAACAGTGGCAACAATTTAAATTGAGACCCCTTAGCAACAGACTCCTGGTCCATACAGACCAAAATACCAACAGCTGCAGTATATATCTGTATATGCTGGTATACAACAGAACTCATACAGTATGTCAGCATCAAAATGCCAACATTTTTCAATTTCTATATCAAATCTGAAATATTCTGAAGCACACAATAAGTGGGATGGGAAGGTGACCAATAGAAGCATATATATATATATATATATATATTAAGTCAAAGGTCAAGAGCAAGGGAGAAAGTATCCATGGTAACAATTGTTATAGTCCTGTACAGCAGGGAACAATTCTGTCTACAGGCAGCACCAAGTTACACCTTTCAAAACACACAAAA
The DNA here is from genome assembly GCA_020152595.1 of Chiridota heheva. Classification (NCBI taxonomy): domain Eukaryota; kingdom Metazoa; phylum Echinodermata; class Holothuroidea; order Apodida; family Chiridotidae; genus Chiridota; species Chiridota heheva. Next base: position 250,186 of record JAIGNY010003164.1, read on the forward strand.
AAGCATAAAATAACAGCAGGTACACTTGTTGAGTGAAATCTAGTTTTGATCTCGTCTTTTATATCATTTTTTTCTTCACTTAGCTTTTTTTGCTACAAAAACATTTTGACCTCTGAAGGAAGTTTCCATCTTTAAGACAGTCTGCTTTATTGAAATACCAAAACCAAAAACATACTTGGCCCGAAATTCAAACATGGTCATTAACCCTTACTCTACCAGAATTTTTTTTTAACGCGCTTGGGAGGCGAGTTTTGACACCCAAAATGGCGATAATATCACTGAGTGGTAATGTAAGGGTTAAGCACAGGCTAATTACTGAAGGGTCCTCTGTCTTCTGAGAAGCAGAGTCAGGCTTGTTCCGCTTCAGTGACCTGGTGGGCCGCCCACCGGGACCATACTGCATATATCTTTGTGTTGGCACACTTGTCGCGGGTTGATTAACCCTTACTCTACCAGCAGTTTTGTTTTGATATCTTTTTCTTCTCATGTCTATTAGACTACCCACTAAGTTACGATCTTCACATTTCACCCAGGGTCCATATGCATAATACTAAACATTTCCATGGTAACTGAAATCGGGTGGAACGCAGCTAGCTTGCGCTAATAAAAAGGCCCAGGCTAACGTTCATTACAGTGTAACATAACCCATCGACTACAAACACAAGAAATTTCTGGCCATATCCATTCACTATCGAATCACAGTACATATCTCCCAACCACTGACCGGTCCACGTGCAAATCTTTTGCTCACAGCCACAGCTCCTAATAAGGTCATGGGGATACTGCACTAACATTTTTACATTCCACGTGGAAGAATCATTGAGTGGGCCACGCAATCTTTCAGGGGAATCTCACATTAAATCCGAACTGCATGTCTTAAACACCCTGGATATCTCAAGCGCGGATATTGCAGACTTGCTGTGTGTGTGAACATGTGCAGTATATTTTATGGTGGTTTTGGCCTACTTAACTGCTTAATTTTGTTGACAGTGCTTGGGATTATTATCGGGATTAATGAAAACAAAGTTTTGTTTTAAATTAATTTGTAGGATTGCTTACGGTATGTTCCTTACATATTTTCTTCCATAAAAAAATTAAGTTTGTTAGTGTGTAGTATTGTGTTTTTTGTAGTTGTTTTTATTCTCTTCAAGACATTCCATCATGTGCAATGAAAATGATTAAACCCCGTTTTTTTCCTAGGCAGATCAGCTCACTAATACAATCCTGGCTTATGAAGTAAAATGTTATCTTTAGGTTCACTATAAATTATGCTAGCAACTTGTCAAAGGAAGGTGGATAAGAGAACCGCTGACATCTGCGTACATCCTTCTAATCGCACACGCTCTCCACTTGTTTGTATTCAGGGATTGTTTTGACAGATTTTGTTTGTCATGGTTTTGCCACACAATTGACCCACGGCCTGAAGATGTTGTGAAATAATGGAACTTCCATAAATTCAATTAAGAACCCTTGGCCTACAGAGTACATATTCCTTCTGGCCCAATCCAAAACCTTATAAAGTACATCATTCAATTTTTTTGGGGGAAAGATATTTACTTTGCAAAAACAAAAACAATTATTGATCTATTTCTTTCAGTGTCCTCCATAAGACCCACCCCCTTCCCACTCAGGAAAACTAAAAAAACATGGCAATATAGTGTATGTCAGAGATGTCAAAGCTATACTGTATGTCAGAGACCTTTAAAGATATGCTGTTCACATGCTGTCATTTACCAATTAATGGTCCATGCATTGCACCAATGTGAAAATCTTCATGGAAACTTTATGAACCACTGACCTGTAGGTTAGCTTAAGGTTTATAGGTAAACTCTGGGCATCACCTTTTGCATGCTGATAAAAATGTATCATATTTATATCTTATTTTTTTTTATATATATTATTTATATATGGGAGTTTTGGAATGATGATGAAAATGGTATTTTTTTAATGGTGATACAAACTGATGATATTTTGTGAATGGTGATAACAACAGTATTTTTGGAATGATGATGGAAATGGTATTTTTTGAATGGTGATAACTGGTATTTTGTGAATGGTGATAACAAACTGATGATATTTTGTGAATGGTGACAACAGTATTGATAACAATGTATTACACGTTATATTTCAGTGTCCCCAGACCTTCTCCCACCCCTTGTCCCCAACACCTAACAAAACCCAAAGCATGGTGATATATGGTCTGAGGGCTCAGAGTCACTGTTTACCTGCTGTCATGTCATGCTATAAATACCAATTAAACAGTCCATGCATGCATGGTATGCACCACTGTGGAATCTTCATGAGAACTTTATGAACCATGCTGATATTGTTATTTTCAGGATGATAAGGATGCTATTTTAGAATGGTGATAACAATGGTATTTTCAGAATTGGTGATGGCAATGTTATTTTCTGAGTGGTGATAATGATGGTATTTCTGGAATAGTGATAACAATGTAATAGATATCTTTGAAAGTGTCTCCATGAAAAACTTATCCCCCTCCCCCATCCCCTGAAAACCCAAGATATGGCAATATACTGTGCATGCCAGAGAAGTCAATTATGCTGTTTAACCAAGGACTTGCTAAATAGCAGGTCCCTGGTTCACCTGTCATGTCAAGGTATACCAATTAGCAGTCTATGAATGAACCAGCTGTGAAAATCCTCATGGGAACTTTCTCTGAACCATTGGCCCTCATTGTATCCCAGGTCAGCTGAGGTTTATGGGGTTGCTCCAGGCATATCACCTTTTAAATGGGGACTAACAATGGTATTTTCTAAACGGTGATAATGATTATCCCTTTCTGCAGGTATATCACTTTTTGAATGGGGACTAACAATGGTATTTTCTAAACGGTGATAATGATTATCCCTTTCGGCAGGTATATCACTTTTTGAATGGGGACTATGGTATTTCCTGAATGGTGATGATTGTCCCTTTCTCCAGGTATATCACCTTTTCAATGGGGACTAACAATGGTATTTTCTAAATGGTGATAACAATTTTCTCTTTCTCCAGGTATATCACCTTTCCAATGGGGAAAAACAATGGTATTTTCTGAATGGTGATAATAATTTTCTGTTTCTCCAGGCATATCACCTTTTCAATGGGGACTAACAATGGGTTTTTTCTGAATGGTGATAACAATTTTCTCTTCCTCCAGGCATATCACCTTTTAAATGGGAACTAACAATGGTATTTTCTGAATGGTGATAACAATTTTCCCTTTCTCCAGGCATATCACCTTTTAAAAGGGACTAACAATGGTACTTTCTGAATGGTGATAACAATTTTCCCTTTTTCCAGGCATATCACCTTTTCAATGGGGACTAACAATGGTATTTTCTGAATGGTGATAACAATTTTCCCTTTCTCCAGGTATATCACCTTTCCAATGGGGACAAACAATGGTATTTTCTAAATGGTGATAATAATTTTCTGTTTCTCCAGGCATATCACCTTTTCAATGGGGACTAACAATGGGTTTTTTCTGAATGGTGATAACAATTTTCTCTTCCTCCAGGCATATCACCTTTTAAATGGGAACTAACAATGGTATTTTCTGAATGGTGATAACAATTTTCCCTTTCTCCAGCATATCACCTTTTAAAAGGGACTAACAATGGTACTTTCTGAATGGTGATAACAATTTTCTCTTTTTCCAGGCATATCACCTTTTCAATGGGACTAACAATGGTATTTTCTGAATGGTGATAACAATTTTCCCTTTTCTCCAGGTATATCACCTTTCCAATGGGGACTAACAATGGTATTTTCTGAAAGGTGATAACAATTTTCCCTTTCTCCAGGTATATCACCTTTTCAATGGGGACTAAGAATGGTATTTTCTGAATGGTGATACTGATTGTCCCTTCTGCAGGCATATCACCTTTTAAATGGGGACTAACAGTGGTATTTTCTGAATGGTGATAACAATTTTTCCTTTTTCCACACATATCACCTTTTCAATGGGGACTAACAATGGTATTTTCTGAATGGTAATACTGATTGTCCCTTTTCTCAAAGGCAGACAGGTGCTGTTTGTTTGTTTAATGAAGGCTGAACAGCACCGGGACAACAAGGGTCAAATTGTACACGAGAGGTTAGATCATTCCAGAGGTAGGAAAAAATGATATTAGGAGAAGCTTGATAAGACGGGGGCTAATAGCCAGGAAGCTGGGACTGAAGGAGGAAGTGCAGGGGTGTAAAAAAAGGCAGGCAAGTGCTGTTACTGAACAACTAATCTCTCCGATTAAGGAAATAAGCCACACCCACCATAGCAATGCAGTAAATAAGTGGGAAAAACAACTCAGATCTGCAATCGTGCATGACTAATGCATTGACATTTACATGTTAATGACTCCTCATGATGAAAATTTTGTTCTCGAAAGTTTGCAAGACATTTTTTTCAGATCATGGAGCTATCATGTTCAGATGAAATGGCTGAACTGTCTAAGACTGCAGACAGTTGATTAAACTCCTTAATGACTTGTTTATTCATCATGCCTGAATGTACAAAGCAGTTGCATCCAGAATTACTCTTTGGTATCAGTTACAGTTCATCAATCAGAGCAGGCCTGAGCTCACCATGGAGCCATTAACTGTTAACATGGTCTCACAAGATCAGTGATATTTGTAAATTTGATTTCTCTCTGAAAACAATTCATTATTTTAAAATGTTAGATACTGTGTGTTATGCACTAGTCAGTTGTATGACTCATCCCTACTACCCCGGGCAGTTTCAATCAAAGGTGAGTCAATGACATGTGAAAGTGACTCACATGTGCGTCATTGTACCAAATTGTCAGTCACCAGATTGACTCTGGGATGGGTCAATCTACTTCTAACCCATTGACTTTGTACAGGTGATTAAATTGGGGTGAGTCATTTCACAAAAAATGTCAATCACTTAAGTGACTGAGGGGTGCATTAATGCACAGGTTTTGTCCACCCACTTTGGTGCAATGACTCACCTTGTCCGGGGGGTGTAGGGGTGAGTCACACAAGTGACAAGTGCATTAGAAACAAAGGCCATACTGGAATTTCTGCAATATATGAATTTATGCAGGGAGTTGTATAGTAGCAAAGACAGTTCTCTGCATGTCAAGAAAATTTAGCACGTTAGACAGTGGTGTCCATAAAGGCTCATATAGCGAGACTTAATTGCCCAAGCTAGGGCCTACTCTTAGGCCTACTATTAGTTTAGAAAGAGTTTTGTCTAAAAATGTACTCCCCATGTCAGAAAAGTTTATTAAAGAAATATTTTGGCCTAAGTTAGTTTTTGCCGCCACTGCCTCTATACCCACCCACCAACAGATTTAGAGTTACCCAATCCCTACTTTTTCTCAAAATATTTAACTTTTTCCTAAAAATCTTAAATTTTTGCTGATATATCTGACTTTTCCCTCAAATTTTCCAGTTTTTCCTCAAAATATCTAACCTGTTTCTCAAAATATCTGAAGGATTTTTCAACATATCCAAGTTATCTTCAAAATATCTTAAATTTTTGCACAATATATATCTGACTTTTACTTTTATAACATTTCCAAGATTTTCCCTCAAAATATCTGAAGGATTTTTCCTCAAAATATTTGAAGGATTTTTTAAAATATCCAACTACCGGGAGAAGGTGAATAAGGGAAAAGTGTTAAGGTAATAAAAGGAAGGTGAGGAAGGTATGCAGAGGAGGGAGGGAAAGTTTAGATCAGGTGGAATAAATTGCTGTTGCGGAGAAAGTTTATCTGAATATGATGAACACCCGAAAAAATCATTTGGTGATCCAGCTTGTGCGAAACTTGTTTCTTTACTAAATAGTCTTCAATCAAGTTTTAACGTCGCGCAAAGGTAAAACTTATGTTTATTTGAGGGACACTTTCTGAAGAAAAAATGCAGATATTGCTCTTTGACCTGCCAAGTCATTTTAAAGGGACATCTAATCTTTTTTGAATTCTTTATTTATACAGACCTGGGATATGTGTGGATAAAATATATTTAATAATACCTCCCCCATTTCTTCTCCATCAAATGGATAAAACAGCCTGAAAATTAACATCCTCTTTTACCAACATAACAGTAGAAAATCAGTTCACCGTCTCATCATCATCTCTTAGAATCTGATGAATATCTTAAAACATCGCAATCTCTAATTGCAAGAAACTTAATTCCAACAAATTTCTCTAAATTAAGTCTTGAAGCTCGAGCAGAGGGGGAAATTATGTTAATTTGAGAGAAACTCACTGAAAAAACTGCATAAACAGAGGAAATTGCTCAAAGTCATTCTCATGCAGTCATTTTAAAGGGACATATATAATATATATATATATATATATATATATATATATATATATATATATGTATGTATATATACATATATATATATATATATATATATATATATATATATATATATATATATATATATATATATATGTATATATATATATATATATATATATAATATTTATTTATCCGAGCAGCATGTGGTATGTGTGGACAAAATATAATTTATAACAAAAAACACACCCCTTCCCCACCCCACCAAATGGATAAAACAGCCTGGAAATTAGCATCCTCATTATGGCAGAAAACCAGCAAAAATTAAGTTCACCGTCTCATCATCATCTTTTCAAATTTGATGAACATCTTAAAACAGAGTATAGCTACTTTTTGGCAGGGGAGGGAAGGGACAATAAAATGGAAACTGCCTATAAGTGTGATGTTACAGACACTAACCAGCATTGCCAAATTTTGTCTGAATTTTGTTCACATGTACGTGAAAATATTCTATGAGGGTGATACTGCCCCATGGGCCCCTGCACCCTTGCCCTTTAATAAAATTTTTTTAATTAATTTCATTTTCAGTATAAATTATATACAATTTTTAAATAGAAAAATACAATAATTTTAATGCAAAACAATAAACGAAAAGAAAGTATGTAGAAAATGAGACTATAAAACGTTTAAAGATATGAAAATGAATACGAAATGATTAGGTAAAAAGGCCTATAATAAGGGCTCTAAAATACCAAAAATGTATAAAAATTGCAGCTTTATATACAAATGAATTTTTTTAAACTGTTGTTCTAAAACTTGGGATGGTGGCTGGGTTTCTCAGAATATCATTTGTTTTATTGCACATGGATGTAATCTTTAAATTTGATGGGTGGTCTTTCATTGCAACTATGTTTTGTTTATGTTATGAGTTTTACCCCTATCTTTACTACCCTAACTTCCTAGAATATCTTCAAAGCATTCAAGCATATGAGATACATGATGATTGGAATGCTTGTTAATCTACTGTAGCGTGAAGTAGCACTTGGTGCAATCTCCACATTTGTCTAATGCAGTACAACGAGTATGGGATGGGCATTCTCATATTTCCCTTTGGCTTGCTAATTTACATCTTCATTTTGCAGGGTGGGATGTAGGAAATGGAAATTTCCCAAAATGTCACGTTACCGACAATCAGCCATCATAGTAAATAGTGTTTACACAAGTACCCGCAATATCCGCGTACCCGACCGATTGTGTTGTTACCCGGTTCCGAAAATACAACCCGGGTATGGATCAGCCATCATAGTAAAACTTAGCCAAATTTTGTTCACTTGTTTATCTAAAAATGTTTGTCTTTGTGCATAAACCCCCTCCCCCTTCCGCCCCCCCCAAAAAAAGAAAATTTACTATAATTGGGTGGAAATAAATATACTATTTGCGGAGAATGGGAATATTCCTTTGACAGTTTTCCTTAAAACTAAGGCTTCAGTTTGAAAGTTTACCACCAAGCAAAATCAGAAAATGAGTTACCTCAGGCTTAAGCTACAGCAGAAGACTTTCGTTTCTGACACACACTTCACTTTTCTAGAATAAAAAAATGCCCCCAGAGTTTTCGACCAAGACCTCTTTTAAGCCATGACAACACACTGCATAGCAAAACCCCTACACTACATATACGCCTTAAACCTGGATTCATTGAAGCACCACTTCAAAACCTTCCGCCGTGCTCCCACGTACAGTATTTTATCTATGTCCCATTTGCGATCAAGTGTTTTGGGAACACTACAAATTCCAGAGGAGTTTGGCTGTCAGCGCAGTGTAAGTCGTACAAAGCTGTGACTTAACAGATCATGAGTATCTGTTACCTCTCTGGGGTGTTAATGAGGCAAGATGGAGAGATAAGATAGATTTATGCACTTAGAGATGTGATGAGCTGTTCTGACAAAATGGTAGATTGCCTTACAAGGGTTATGGGTAGCAGGTAGTGGAGCTTGCCTCGCAAGGGGAGGGGGAGGGGGGTAAGGTGTAAATGAAGTAAGAAGAATATATATCAGACAGAGTACTTTGATGTACACTACTGACAAAATGGCACAAAGCAGATGCATTAGAATGAGTTGGGGTTTAGCTAGTGAGATAAACATCTCACTCAGTATGCCCTACATGCTACACACTACTTGCAATACTGAGTGAGACAACCTAACACAAACTTCCATTGGGATTTTCATTTTGACCTATCATACGACCAACACTTTTACAAATTATGATGGCAATACCATTACAAATAGTACTGATGAGCTATCAATTTGATGACAATAATATTGTAAACTTACTAAATATAATTGTATCTCCTTATACATGTATACAAAAAAATAAGAAGAAATTGAATGATTTTCGGAGCTAATCGTTTACCTTGACAACTTTGTCCGTCTGACTCGTGACGGGCGTACACAAGTAACTCACAGCTCAGGCCAGATTACGCTGGCAAGTGTTAGTTTTTAGATATTCGCACTTTAAATGATCTTCCTCGAGAGACGACAAGTCACAAGCGTGAGAAAATGTTTACATCACATATTACAATGGAGGAGCATGTTTGATATGCAATAAAATATCATTTGAGTGAAATAAAATATATGTGGCAAAACGGTCAAAAAATATTCGGGAAACAGCTAAAAGAAAGTCTAGCTTAGTCAATAATTGTTCTTCAGGCACTTATTGCATATTTGTTTTAATGAATTTCATGTCCATGTCGTGATGCTCAATACATAAGTGTAGGAACGGGGAGGACAGGGAACATGCCCCCCCACACAAAAATGAATGAAGTGCCCCTTTGAAAATGAAAGGTTGACCTCAATTACTGTCAAAGGTGCGAGAATTTGTGGTGGAATTTGCAGACTCTTTTAATTAAATATTACAAAATTGCCTTCTCAAAATGTATACTGCATTAAGGGAGGGGGAGGAGAAGATTTAAAAAAAAATGAAATTAAGACGATAACTGTTTTGTCAATCAAATTATAGACCTGTAATAAAATATTTCGTTCAAACAAAATTCATATAATTTGGCTCAGTAATTGCCATACTCCTTTATACCCCGGAACAATTCAGCCTCATGACGCATACCAACATGAAAAGTGGGCAGTATTTTCCTACCGAAAGTGGGGCAAAGTCAAAAGTTTGGGGGGACAAAATCATGCTAAGATGCAGAAAATAATCTTACAAAAGGTATAAATTCAGGAACAGTGTGAGTGGGGGGAGGGGGGGTGGGGGAGGAGGATCTGATATACATTAATGTTATATGGGATGTTATACAATTCCTATGGAGCATTTGCATTGCTACATGACCCATGCATTAACATGCACGACCATCATTATTGGTTCACTGCATCTCAATACAGGTTCTTTTTTAATCAAGTGATAAAATCTCAACTTTTCCCGTTTTTAATTATGTTTTGTTGTTTTTCATGCATTTTAAACACAAAAATTGTATAAAAAGATCAATGTTTGGCAGAGGACTTTGCATACTGTAATCTCGCAAATGAGCCTCCTAAAGTGGGACATTTCACTCAGGATATCCTTTGTCCCATGCATCAACGCATATACACTCTGCCTCTGCCTCTTTAACTAATGTACTGGAATGTCTACAGTAGATTGTCTATGGTACACTGCCCTGGATAAATGCAATCATTACTGTTATAGACATTTAGTAATAAAGTTTTTAGAACCCCCTTCCCCCCTTCCCCACACACGCATTTGCATGTGTGCGAAATTGGAGTGTTTTTAATTACCATATCTTCCCTAATAAACACCTCGGAGGTCGTTATATTTTTAAAATGAAGGGGGGGGATATTTGAGGTTAAATTTCAAGTAATTTTTTAGCCAGTTCTTGTGTGCATAGCAAGTTCAAACTCTTTTGACTGCATTTTTCAGGCAGTTTTACAGTTTTTAAATGAGTTTTTGCTGAAGCCTAGTGTTAAATCATGCTGTGTATTTCATATTACGATAGTACTAATCAATTTATGTGTGACTTTACGATTGTCACCACACAGAAAAACATGGGGGGGCATTTATTAGAGGGGGCATTTATTAGAGACTATATGTTAAGTGTTTCTAATTGAGCGAAAACAGGTAACTATTGCGATGGAAGGGTTTTTAGACATGTTTTTGAAGGTACTGTAGTTTAACTATTTCCTAATATAAATAAAGTTACAAAATTCCCCTTCTGGAAAGCAGAATGCATTCTGCAACACTGTACATTTATACTCCTGAATAATGTGATATACGGGCCATTGTTCACATTCACATATCATCAAATTCCCACTCAAACAAAATCGAAGGGAGGGGGGGGGACATTTTTTTGACCTTTTGGGGTATTTTGTGGCTTTTCCAAAAACAAAAAAAATACAAAAGAGGAGAAAATCCCCCCCCACCTTCTAAAAAAGGAATTTGAACACGAGTGTAAATTTACAGGCCAATCCCTCCAACCGGAAGGTGCTTTAGCCCTATACCAAAACTAATCATTGGAAACCTGCGATATTACTAGCTATGAGCCATTCATGTAAGTAATATCGGACGCTAATGCACTGGAATTTCTACAGTAATTTCTTTGGTACACCACACTGCATTTCATGCACTGCATTTTATGCACTCTTTATTGTAAATTCCAGGCCAATCACTCAAACTAGACATGTGCCAAATCTCCACCATAACTAATCATATGAAAACCACTTCAGATTCTATATTACCTACACATGAGCTACCTGATATGCATTAAAGAATTCTACTGATTGGAATTTCTACAGTAGATATTCTTTAATAGCTGGCACTGCATAATGCAAATGCTTATAATGCAATCATTACTGTAAACAAATGATTGATGCAGAGTAAACCTCCCCATGCATACACTGCATGTGTGGGAAATTGTGTATTTCTGAGTGCTTTTTGAGACCATATGAAAAACATTTCCAGTAAGTTAAATCAGCGAAATTATGGCACTTCCCTGGTTAAACGCTTTCCAGTATTTGAAAAGAATTTTCATTTCCAGTGCATTTAAATGAGCGGAAACAAACAATGTGTTATTGCAATGGAATGCGTTTGATATATTTTTAAGGTTAATTCTCTTAATCCTAATTACAAATAAGGATTATGGGTAAATTGCAGGCTGTACTGTACTTATTTCATAGTCCAATAATTTGATTGTTGATATTCAGAATTTTCCCATGGCATTATGAGGCGACATAAATTCATAAATTTATCAAACTTTACTGACATGCAACTGAAATAATTACTTTAAAGGAGCTGGTGACCTACTGTACATGTAAAAGCAGGTGAATATTTTTCTGAGGTCTCAAGATAAATCGACGGCGGTACATAGAATATCATAAACGCTACTAAATCCCGGCATGAGTACTCACAATTTGTATTTGTTTTCCTATTGACTTTTGAATGTGCTCGCTGCGTGAAGTGCGTGCGCAATGGGTTAACATTTCTCTATGCAATAACAGTACAAAAAATGGTTAGAGACCGCATATTTGATTCTATTGATTGGAATCAGACCCCTAGCTAGATTTAAAAAGGGTGGGCCCATGGAGGGGAGGGGCAAGCCACCCCTGTAAAACAGCAAAGCTAGGAGTCTGGGAATTTTTACAGTACGATTTTCTTTGTACACTTTGCAATCATTCATTACTGTAAATAGATGATTTTTTAGCTTGCGCAAGCTTGCTGCAACCTTGCGGCAAGCTAGTATTTGGGACAAACACAAGCTTGCGCAAGCTAGCAGAAACCTTTTCGCAAGCTTACAAAAAATTTCTGCAAGCTAACAAATATATTTTGCTAGCTTGTGCAAGCTAATGTCAGTTTGCGCAAGCTAGCAAGCTTGCATTTGTCCCAAATACTAGCTTGCTGCAAGCTTGCCACAAGGTTGTAGCAAGCTTACACAAGCTAAAAATGTTAGCTTGTCTCTCGTAAGCTTGCTGCAGGCTACTTTTTTTTCTTCTCCTGTAATGGTACATGCTTGCAAAATTGTGCATTTCTAAGTGCTATTTAGACCATGGAATTCAAAGCTCATATGAAAAAAATTCCCAGTATGTTAAGTGCTTTTAATTAAATGAGCAGAAACTGTGTAATAATAATGGATGTGTTTTATATTAGACCAAGGAGGTACCTCCTTGATTAGACACCTTTGTGAAGGTTGCTTGGCTTGTTCCTAATTGCAAATGGGGATTGTGAGTGATTGCAAAGTTAAACCAAATCAGGATGTACTTTACAGTAATTAGCCAGGGACTTCATCACGTGATTCTAACTCCACTCGGAGCATTTTGCAGAGCAGAGCTTTGAAGAAAGCATTTAAAAATATTATTCTGTTAAGGAGATATTTGAGTTTGAAGTTTGGTATCATTTGTATAATCTGAAATCAGACTACAGTAGTAGTAATGTCACAGCCCCAGATTCCTATTTCTTTTCTTTTTTATGTATTCTAGATTTTGTCCTTCAATTTTGTGGCTTAAAAACCATTGGATATGTCAGGAAAGTAGTAAAACAGAATCTTGTTTGTTTGTTTGATGAGGGCTTAACGGCACCACTACAACGAGGGTCAAATTTTGCCTGAGAGGTTAGAACATTCTAGAGGTAGGAAGGGAAAGGAAACGGGGAGAATGAGCAAAATACAAGAACAAAAAAATAAGAAAGCTGGGAACGAGAGATGAGGTGCATGGGTGAAAAAAAACAAAGTAGAGAGAGGGGTCACGTGGAAGAGGAGAATCAAATATGGTTGTAGAGGGAAGCAGGATGAAGAAAGGAGATAATCTTATCCGAAGGGTTTTTTGGAAGAACTCAGCAATTGAGTTGTGGGGAGCGAGGGAAGCTCTGGGATGGTTGTACAGGGGGCAAGCAAGGAAAATGTGATGGACTGTGAGGGTGCAATGGCAATTGTTGCAGAGGGGTTGGGGGCAATAGGGAGGAAGTGAGTGAGGTGGGTGTGACCTATTCTAAGACGGGAAATACGTAATTTACCACCTGAAGAAAGTTTGAGGGAAAATAATCGAAATATGAAAAAAGTGTAATATTTTTTTTTAAATAAATTAACAATTGTTAAGAATGTGAGGATAAAGGTGCCAACCTTCCATAGTAGACTTAATACACCAGTCATTTCTACAAAGATGAGACAGAGCTTTAAACCTGAATATCTCCCTAATGAAATAAGATACATGATTTTTTTTTGCCGTCACCAGTTTGTTTGTTTTAAAGTCCTCTTTCATAAAAGATAATCTTGCTTGATCACTGAACTAATCCTTTAATATTCGATGATATATCTCTTAAAGAAAAAAACTAGCTTGCATCAAGCTTGCGACAAAGTAACAATTTTTAGCACAAGACTGCTGCAAGCTTGTGGCAAGCTTGCAAGCTAGTATTTGGGACAAATGCAAACTTGCACAAACTAACATTAGCTTGTGCAAGCTAGCAAAAAATATTTGTTAGCTTGTGCAAGCTTGCAGAAAGTTTTTGCACGCTTGCGGAAAAGTTTGTGCCAGCTTGCATTTGTCCCAAATACTAGCTTGCTGCAAGCTTGCCGCGAGGTTGCAGCAAGTTTGTGCAAGCTAAATTAATCATTGCAAGCCTGCGGCAACCTGAGTTTTTCTGTAAGGAAAGCCTATAAGGCAAAAATGATTAAAGGTTAGGTAATAAGGAAAAATTGATTGAAGTTTAAAGTCAACAACGAAAATACCATTAAATTATTTTGGAACTTTTTGAATCTTCATGTCTCAAGTTTTATGCAAATTGGTCATGCAAACCTATAGCTTTGCTGTATTACAAGGGAGCCCACCCCACCCCCGGGTCCACCATGCCCTTGGGGTCCACCCTGCCCCCTTGGGGTCCGCCCTGCCCCTTGGGGACCACCCTGCCCCTTATGAGAATTTTTTTTACCTTAACAACCTTAATCAATCTCATAAATAAATACAGAACACAGAATGATAGCATAGTAAGCAATTGTCCTGTTTGTAAAGGGGCCCCTGGACTCCATGCCAAAAAGACGCAGCGCTTCACGCACGCATTAGTGTGCCCCTCAACAAGTCTAACACCCTGCCCCTATTTATATCAAGCTAAGGGTCTGAGTACACTTAATTGTCTTGTATTCAATAAACTTTTTTATTTGTATTAAGACAACCTTCCTATTATGACAACAAGTGTTTGGGACTCATGCTATTTGGCCGAACGAAAATATGCATGTACACAAATAAGTTTCTAGTTGCTGACCCACGGACATACAGAGCTGATCATACAAATTTCATTGCCATTTTTATCAGCAAGAGCCTACATGAAAACCTGAGACTAAATGATGTCATCAAAATTATTTATAATACTTATTTATTTGTTTATTTCAGTAAGTCTCTAAGCAAGCAAGTTTTGAATTACATAAGTATACACATTTCCTTCGTACCAACCAGTATGATCGGAAAATTAACAATCGAAAACTCGCCGCAGACAACGAGTGAACACACAATTACAATGACAGAGTCGTCGCCTGCGTAATCAGTTATGATAGTAGCAATAGTAACATTGCTATCACGTAACGCTTAATACGACCCGGACAAGAACACAGGTAGGACGTATGGACAGACATAACATCGACAACCAAGTCAATGTCCATGACCTTTGATAGCCAGTTGTGGTGCACTGGCGAATCAGGAACTAATATTGTATTCTTTTTAATTTTTAAATCCGGTTCTTAGCTAGTTAATGATCTTCACACAGGTAGAACTAATGCTTGACCCTAGCTTGATCTGTAATGAATTCCAATCTGCAATATGATGGTTCCTTAGTGTATACGCACAATGGTGATCTTTAAAAAGGAAAACAACATCTTTTGATGCCTGGATATATTGATTAGGCTAGTTGGTAAATATTAAAGGATTAGTTCAGTGGTCAAGCATGTCCATCTTAAATGATAGATGCTTGGTTTGGTGTGTTGATGTTTAATGGCACTGCAACAGTCAGAGTCAAATGTGCCAAGAGGCTGTTAATAAATAATGGTGTAAGAATTTGTTTGTTTGTTTGATGAGGGCTTAACAGCACCACGACAACGGATAGTGAAAAGACAGAAGGCTTGTAAGGGAGATAAAGGGGAAAAGCTGAATGTGGGAGAAAAAGTTGGGTGAAAAGAAAGGGGTGTGTAAGGTTAGGTGTAGAAGGGGAGGAAATTATATGTGGTGGAAGTTGTTGTGGAGCAAGGTGATGTTTGAGGAAGAATCATTTTTGAATAGGTCCAAGATTGAGGAGAGAAAGCGGACTTAAAAATAAACTAGACATCAATGATGTTATAGTTCAACCCATAGCATTGCAAAAATCAACTGACTGGTTTTATTTTAAAAGGAATTTTATTTTTGTTATATCTGATATTTGTAAATGAAATTTAGAGATTTCCTTGAAGTATTCTCATTTTTTAGGCAATTTTCAATATGTGTTTTGTAACAGCCTTAGAGAACAATAATCCCAATTGTGGGTATTAAATGGTGGCCCTAATGGTGTGTTTGCTGATATGCTGGATTCCATGTTGAGTCTTATTAGAGATCCAATTAGCTGATTTCTATGGCATTGCAGACAGATAACGCTGAAATTGAGGATAGCAGTATGTTATTTTTGCCACTTCTATCAACGAGTTCCTTTCCGAGAAGTGGACAATTGTGGATGTTGGTCAATCTATGGATGTGTGGATGTTAAATTGTGATCTTAACTGCTGTAGGTCAATGTCTGCCTCATTGTTTGAGCACTGTATGATAGGTGTTAACAAAATGTGTTTATTCACTTGTTGGCTATAGGATGATAGTGAAACAAAGTTAATTTTGTTTGATGCGTGTTATTAAAGTACCATCCAAATAGAAATTTGTTTAAAGTAAGTTATGAAATAGCCCCATTGCTCAGTCATCTCACTTGTTAGTTTCTAAGAAAGTAAATACATTCTAGTCCCAAAAACCCCTTTATCACTGTCTTTGTGAAATAAGAGTTATTCCATTACCTTAGCTGCAAACTTCTTAGATAGCTTAAATCTGTTTACCTGTAAGTTGTTGATAATCATTTCCATGACAACCAGATTTGGCCAAATTTTGGTCAATTTTAAAGAATCAAGCATTTTGAAAGCATAATAAATGTTTTTCCCCGTAATGTTCATTTTTTTGTGATAAATTTGTGTAACCTTGTCTATTTCATGGTTTTACCCTCCTGGTTTCGGTAAGCAAATTTAATTTTATGACTTTGCTATCGCATTGTTAATTGATATTAGAGCTGTGACCGTTTAGCGTGTACACGCTACACGCTCGCAAATCTTGTAAACGTTTACTAAATACTTCATTGCGAGTAATCGTTTTTTATAAATCGGTGTCTTGCCGTTGAAAATTAATATTCATGATTCAAATCACACACACATTCGGCTGACAAAATTCCGATCAATGACATTTTACAAACTGTAAACCCGATTAGCATAATCCTTTTTAAATGTGCGAATTACAAATGCGCAGTAATCAATAATGAATGGGAATATTATGAACATTAATTTATTAAGACGATGATCTATTTGTTGGAATTATAAAATAAGAGAGTGAAGAAGTTTAAAATCAGCAACGATCAATATGTTCATTTTTTTAAAGCAATTCATCAAATCCTGGGAAACAATTTTAATGTAGGGCCTGCTGTACACTGTTTTAAAAGAACCATCATATTGAACTTGTAACATAATATAGCCTATCGTACACACCAGTTTTTACTGCAGAAAGTCAAATTCAAAACAAAATCAATAATTTCTCCAACAAACCATGGGCAAACAAAAGCAATTATCTTTTGCTGAACTTTTACAGAGTTAATCCTCATTCTTACCGAGATGAACACAGAAAGCTCACACACATTGTACAGTACATTCAGTGCATGCAAACTAAGAGTGAATGTGTGGACCCGTGTTTCTTGTATTGACATTGATTCAATAAGCAACTCTGTGCTATTTTTGAGTCAGGCTCCGTCCGTGACAGGTCACCTGTCGGTCGGGTGACGGTCGCATAAAGCATTAATGACGCGAACCCTTAGTGTAAAATTGGCTAAATTTGAGTTCAATGCAGTTTTGAAAATAAATAAGCTGTGTTTTTAGCAAATGGTTTAGCTATGTATAGAATTAGCATTTAAGGACATAATAAACAAAGGGAAAGTCTAATTAATGACCTAAATAATTAATCAACATTGACAAAAAGTGAGACAATTCACTGATTGGGTCAAAGTGTGCAAATCTGAAATTATTCAGTGTGCTTCAAATGAATAATTAAGCTGACAGTTTCTAGCTCAAATGTGTTTATAATTTAAATAACAAAACAAACCAACACGTAATTAAAAAATTAATGATTAATCATGTGAAATTAACTGGAATTTCCCAATTTGGGTTATTTACCTACTATGACATTGTTCAAAACTAGATGCATTTAATTTGATTAAAACCAATTTGAATGAACTTGTAATATTCCATTAAACTGTTGAAATAATACAAACATTTAACTACTGATTAACTGTTAAAGAACTATTTAATTATGAATATTAATCAAAGTGTTTAAAGTATGCATATATCTTTATGAAAAAAGAAGAAAAAAAAGTGATGAAATAAAAATGATTTGTATTTAATCCAAAGTTAACCTCTCTCAGCAATATCATTACTAAACAAATTATACACATAGATCAAGACAATTCATGATGGTACACACGCAATAACAGTGTACTTGTAATGTTCGGTTGATCAATAAATAAAAACTCTGGCACTTGCATGAAAACATAAATAAATAAGAGGCCATGGGCCAAGCTAGGTGGCTGCAAGTGATTGTGATGAAAGTTTAAAATTACAAAAAAGAAACAGTATCCGTAATATGTTCAGTTTATCAAGAAATGTCTAACTCACCTAAAAAACGATAGGCCCTAAATAGCTGCACAGTGATTGTTGAAAAATAAAGTTTTTTAATCAAAACTTAATTTTCTTTCAGCAACATAGATCAAAAAAATTCATGATGGTACATACAGCATACCCTCCATGTTCAGTTGATCTAAAAATGACAACTCTCTACCCCCAACACAAAAAACAAAACAAAAACAGGCCTGGGCCTTTGCGAAGCTTAAAACAGCATCAGAGATTGTGCTTTTTTATTACAAAAAAATCTTGATCGATGGGCTTCTTAAAAGTAAATTTCCTTTCAGCATTATTTAAGATGGTCTGTACACAATAACTTAACATAAATAATTACTTAATCACACAGTAGGCCTACACTATAGATTGCAGTTGAAAATGGCTGCTACAGTATTGCTAGTGCAGTACTACCTGACTACATAGTGTATACATTTGTGTACACTAACACTACATTAGTTACGTTACAAAGGTACTGTACAGTACTGCATCATGCATGCTGAAATCCCGGCCGACTTTGGCTTAAAATTACTCTAAAACCAGCTGAAAAATCATTTAATTAAGCTTACCTTAATATAAGTATGTTATGCTTAACATTACGTACGATTGGAAAAGGCAAATCAATACAAATTGTCCACGAAATACGGGAATTCCAGCTTTAGCTATAAGTAATAGAAATAACCATGGGTCAATTTACAAATGAGTCGCTAGCCGTGTAAATGGGGCATCGTGAAGAATTATATCTCATTTCAAAGATTAAATAAATTCTCTTTCAAACAAAGTTTAAGTCTTTCGCAATTGCATTTTAGCATTTTAATTAGCATGCTTCAAAATAAAAATAAAATGGGTTTTCATCTTTTGTTCAGTAAAAAATCATCGAAAACTTAAAACTCGGGTATCAGTACAAAGCTTGAGATATTGTCTTTATTTCTGGCCACATATTAGATTCGACGATTGTTTTTTGTTTGCACATACTGTAACACAAAGTCACGAATCAGAAATTTCACACTGCTTCAAGTCTCCGATATAGCATTTTTTTTCATCATCCCGTAATCACTCAAATTTTCATCAAGACGCATAATTTTGGTCTTATATGAAAAGTACTACTACACAAATTAATACTATTATACCAGGTTATAGATGCAAACCATTGCACAAGCACATATGGGAGTTCACATACGATTTCATGTAAGCTTCACTCATTACACCCTTGTGTAAAATGGGTGGAGCTAACAAAATGGTGAAAGCATTCAAAAATCTTATTCCGTTAAGGAGATATATAAGTTTAACGTTTGGTATCATGCAGACCCCTAGCTTTGCTGTTTTACAGGGGCAGCCCGCCCCACCTGCCCCTGGGTGTCTGCCCTGCCCTCTGGGATCTGCCCTGACCCCAGGGGATCTGCCTTGGCCCCTGGGTCCCTTCCCTTCCCCCTGATGTCCGCTCTGCTCCTAATGAGAACAAAATTAAATATACATACAATCTAAATTAACCTCATAAATGAATACAGAACACAGAATGATAGCATAGTAAGCAATTGTTCTGTTTGTAAAGGGGCCCCTGGACTCCATGCCAAAAAGACGCAGCACTTCGCACGCGCATTAATGTGCACCTCAACAAGTCTAGCACCCTGTCCCTATTTAAATCAAGCTAGGCTTCTGCCATTTCTGTAGAAATGACTGGAATCAGACTAGTTGTGACATCACAGCCTCAAATTCCTCAGTCTTTATGTGTTTCAAAGATAGTTTATTTTTATTGTTTTCACTATTTAAAATAATTTTTCTTCAAACTTTTTTCAGGTGGTATATTATAAATACCCTTTCTAGATTGTTTTAGTACTTTTTTGACATATCCGATGGTTTAAAAGCCACAAAATTGCAGGACAAAATATGATAGAATACATAAAGACTTTGAAAAATCTGAGGCTATGACATCATAACTAGTCTGATTTCAGTGTTTTTATACAAATGATAACAAACTTTAAACTTGAATATCTCCTTAACGAATATTTTTTGCCACCTAGCACAAGCTGATGTTAAAAGCTTCCAAGCTAGTATTTGTTCCAAAAAATGCCAACAACTGGACTATGTAATTGATTACACACATGATTAAATTACACACATATTCAGCCTCCAAATTTGTTCAGCTATTTGGTGACAATTTCATTCATTCATTCATAATTCAATAACTGGTTTAGTTTGACACCTTTTCCACAAAACAAGGGGATGCAAAAAATGAGAATCATAAGTGTATGAAATCAGTGAATGGAAGTATCAGATCCCATATGGTTGTGTATGGTAGTAATCAGGGCATTATATGTATTGAAAGACATCAGCAGGTGCTGGAACAGAAGTTGGTGTTTGATGACAAAAATATGTAATGGAAGAACAGTTTGTTATGTACAGTATGACAAGTATCATTTGATAGGTATATATACCAGACCCCTAGCTTTGCTGTTTCACAAGGGCCCTACCTGTCCCTCATAAGAAAAAATGGAATTATTCTTGAAGAGGTGGGGGAGGGGGGGGGGGGAGTTTGGAAGTTTTTTTTTTTTTTTTTTTTTACTTAATAATCTGAATTAGCCTCGTACACAAAATACTTTACGATACAGAACCCAGAATGATAGACTGTTTCTTATCAGTCAGACTAGCTTCATTCTCAGATGTATGATTATAGCTAAAATCCCAAAGCTTCTTCACTAGGGGATTGAGCCTTAAGGGGGCCTCTAGATTCCACGCCAAAAAGACGCAGCGTTTCGCGTGTGCATTATTGTGCCCCTCAAGAAGTCTAGAACTCTGCCCCTTTTTAAATCAAGCTAGGGGTCTGTATACAGTATATACCGACCCATGGATTTAAAAAGGGGCTGGGTGATAGATTTGTTGAGCACATTAATGTGTATGCAAAGAGTCCAGGGGCTCCCTTAAGGCTTATGCACTTTGTGCGACTTACCCCTAAACCCCCTAACAAGGTGGGTCATTGCACCGCAGTGGGTGGACAAAACATGTACATGTACAGTACATTGACGCACACCTCAGAACTTACTGTAGGTGACCGAAAAATGACTTACCCCAAATCAATCACCTCTGTACAAAGTCAATGGGTCTCAAGTAAATTGATCCACCCCAGTCATTCTGGTGACTGACAATTTGGTACAATGACGCACATGCAGGTCACAATTTCTTATGTCAAAGACTCACCTTTGACTGACATTGCCTGGGGTAGTAGGGGCGAGTCATACAATTGACAAAGTGCATTGAGCTACTGGGGTGAAGCTCTGCGATTTTACCTATCATACCTCAGATTAAAACTATTCTGACTTTCATTTCATGGGCCAAACAGGACAATTGCTTACTATGCAATAAACTGTATCCATGTAACATATATCATTTTAATTCAAATTATTTAATTCTAAGAAAAACATTTTTTAATCTAAATATTTCTTGAAAGAGTATATTTTCAAACCATATGGCTCTAAACTATATCAGTATTTGCCAACCCTTCAAACAGCTGTACCATATAGAATCCAATAAGAATCAAGCATGGCACTGCCAACCATTTTCTTTTTAATCAAGCAAGGAAAAGGTCAAAGACCCAGGAAAAAGAACAGCTGCCACTAATAAAGCATACAGTTGCTGAAAGTTACAGTGTTGATTACAGTTTAGAGCTGTGAACGTTTAGGGGATTCTAGTAAACGTGTACACGCCAAAAAAAGTGAGCGTGTATCGTGTACATGAGTTTAGTACCGTAATTTTCGAAAATACACCAAAATTGCTCTAAAACTACGAGACAAAGTAAAAAAATCGCGCAACTAGTATGGCAAAAGTACTGACTGCGTTGCCCAAATAGACGCTGAGTTTTGCTTTCCAAATTGTAAAAAGTTTACTTCTACAGTACAAATCATCATTTTTATGGAAAATATTCATGGAAATTCAGTTTGGAAAGAACAGATACATGTAATTTACTTTCAATGTCATTTAAACTCAACATCGCGTAACTTGTTTGTCCTATTCGCTACAGCTTTTAAAGTTCTGTGAAAATCTTGCATACCGAGGCCTATGATATACCTCGCCGTAAAACATTTCAAAACTACGCCACCACCACCAGGAAGTTCTGAAATATTAGCCCTCTCGAGAAAAAAATGGCCGCCTTCTTTGCGGAGCATGCATAATTTCAGCTTTGTTAAAACCTTTTTCTGTTTTTTTATTATGCAATATCTTTTCTTTCTTGCAAAATGTATTTGACTCATCAGGTAATATTTACACGTAAATGTACTGATTGTCACGATTCAAGTGTTTTTTGGTCGATGAAAGGGGCCTTGATTGCGTGGGATTTAAAGCCTTATGGCCTAACGTTAGGCCTATTGTTAGTTTCACTGTTTACTGCTGCACATTCGCGGTGCATGTTACAAGTTGGATTACTCAGTTTTCGGCGAAATCAAAGTGCATAATATCCCCATTTATTGGTGATTACTGCGCATTTGTGATTCGCACATTTAAAAAAGATTATGCTAATCAGGTTTACAGTTTGTACAAAATCATTGATTGGAATTTTGTCAGCCGAATGTGTGTGTGATTTGAATCATGAATATTGATTTTCAACGGCAAGACACTAGGCCTATAATGTATGAAAAACGTTTACTCGCAATGAAGTATTTAGTAAACGTTTACAAGATTTGCGAGCGTGTAGCGAGTACACGCTAAACGGTCACAGCTCTATTACAGATATCTATATTTTTGGTCTTTGCCAAAAAGTTACCTAATACACCACTTGATGGATCAAGAAAGGGAGAAGCACCATTAGACCTCTCACTTTATTGTGGTGTACTTTACACACACACATCAAACTATCACTATGTGGCACCATCTTTTTTAACTCCATGGTGGCACCGAATGGGGAGGGAAAAGGTTTACCTTTAAAAATCGATTATGATGGCCGTTTATTTTATATTTGTACATAAGCACTTTGTTTTAATTTCTTGCCAATTATTTTATAATTGTAAAGCACTTTGTTCTAATTTCTTGCCAATGGGCAGTCACTTATCATTGTGCCACCTTCACCTTTAAATCTATCACTGGTGGGATATGGCAATTCTCTAAGAGTTAAAGGGCTAATTCAGGGGTCAAGCATGTCCATCTTATATAAAAGAGGACTTTAACAGAAACAAAATGGTGAAGAAAGCATTCAAAAATCTTATTCCATTAAGAAAATATTCAAATTAAAAATTTGATATTATTTCTGTAGAATGACTGAAATCAGACTAGTTGTGACATCACAGCCTCAGATACCTCATAAGTCTTTATGTATGTTAAAGGAAGTTTATTTGATCTTTTCACTATTTAATTTTTTTTTTCTTCAGGTGGTGTATTATAAATACCCTTCCTAGATTGTTTTACTACTTTTTTGACAAATCTCATGATTTATAAGCCACAAAATCGTAGGACAAAATACATAAAGACTTTGAGGAATCGGTTTTATACAAATAATATCAAACTTTAAAATCAAATATCTCCTTACAGAATAAGATTTTTGAATGCTTTCTTCACTATTTTGTTTCTTTTGAAGTCCTCTTTCATTTAAAATAGAATTGCTTGACCACTGAACTAATCCTTTAAGGGAATATTCCCATGGATTTTTATTTTTTCATATATGATAGAGAAAACGTATAGAAACAAAGTGGTGAAAAAACTATGTTAATATCTTAATCCGTTCAGAAGTTTTAACAATTTAAAGATTAGAAAAACGTTCTACAAACATCATTTTTATGGAAAATATTCATGGAAATTCAGTTTGGAAAGAACAGATACATGTAATTTACTTTCAATGTCATTTAAACTCAACATCGCGTAACTTGTTTGTCCTATTCGCTACAGCTTTTAAAGTTCTGTGAAAATCTTGCATACCGAGGCCTATGATATACCTCGCCGTAAAACATTTCAAAACTACGCCACCACCACCAGGAAGTTCTGAAATATTAGCCCTCTCGAGAAAAAAATGGCCGCCTTCTTTGCGGAGCATGCATAATTTCAGCTTTGTTAAAACCTTTTTCTGTTTTTTTATTATGCAATATCTTTTCTTTCTTGCAAAATGTATTTGACTCATCAGGTAATATTTACACGTAAATGTACTGATTGTCACGATTCAAGTGTTTTTTGGTCGATGAAAGGGGCCTTGATTGCGTGGGATTTAAAGCCTTATGGCCTAACGTTAGGCCTATTGTTAGTTTCACTGTTTACTGCTGCACATTCG
Organism: Chiridota heheva; assembly: GCA_020152595.1. Lineage (NCBI taxonomy): Eukaryota > Metazoa > Echinodermata > Holothuroidea > Apodida > Chiridotidae > Chiridota > Chiridota heheva. Next base: position 274,620 of record JAIGNY010003164.1, read on the forward strand.
CGGTGCATGTTACAAGTTGGATTACTCAGTTTTCGGCGAAATCAAAGTGCATAATATCCCCATTTATTGGTGATTACTGCGCATTTGTGATTCGCACATTTAAAAAAGATTATGCTAATCAGGTTTACAGTTTGTACAAAAACACCTCGTAGAGTATGTCCTTCAGCTTGGTGATGTCATCAAGACAAATCAAGGTATTTCTTATACATTTAATCACAATTTCATTACATTATCGAACAGCATTTTTGGTTCATTATAGAGATAGGGTGGAATATATAATTTACAAGAAAAAATTTCTTGGTGTACATTATCTTTTCAATGAAAAAAAAAAAACCTAATCATTTTTAAAGATATACAAAAGATGTTTTGTCGAAATTGTCTCTATGACATCACAGATATTGCCAATCAGTCACTTTTCTCCAAATTGGAAAATACTTTAAATTTGCATAACTTCTGAACGGAATAAGATATTAACATAGGTTTTTTTCACTAATTTTTAATCTAAAATTGTTCTGTATCATGTATGAAAAAAAGGAAATCCATGGGTATATTCCTTTAAGGCTAAAATATTATATAAAGATTCAGCAAAGTATGCTGTACTGTAGATCAGCTCTAACAGAAAAAAAAAAAAATAGCTTGCAGCAAGCATGCGACAAGGTAACAACTTTTAGCTTGCGAAAACTTGCAGCAACCTTGCGGCAAGCTAGTTTTTGGGACAAATGCAAACTTGCTAGCTTGCGCAAACTAACATTAGCTTGTGCAAGCCAGCAACAAATATTTGTTAGCTTGCGGAAAGTTTTTGCAAGCTTGCGGAAAGGTTTGTGCAAGCTAACAAGTTTGCCTTTGTCCTAAGTACTAGCTTGCTGCTGACTTTCCGCAAGCTTGCAGCAAGTTTGTGCAAGCTAAAAATGTCACCTTATTGCAAGCATGCAGCAAACTAATTTTTCTATAAGGGCTGTTCCAAATTTTGTTGCTGATAACAGGACAAAGTTAATTCTTCAAAATGGGCAAATTCACAACTGCTTTTTATTACTACTATTACTAATAATATAAGCAAATATGTACTCTGTCATTAATAGTTTACATAATGTACAGTAGTATCCAGTTGCATAGTCGTACACATACAAGCAGCCTTGTAAATTTCATGATTAATTGTGCTCACAATTGCAAGCAAAGTGGTACAAGCGTTTTCTTAATAAAAAAATATTTTTCATGATAATCTTGTTTTGGAGCAGAAATCAAGTTATTGATCATTGATGCCACATGCTTGTAAAAAAACAATGTTCCACCGGAACAAAAATGTTTAAAAATTCACTTTCTTGCATAAAAAACATGCTCTCGGAACAGCAGAACAATGGGATATTTGATACCTGTAGATCTATATATGACGGAATCAACAGCACATTAGTGAGGGGAAAGATGAATTTACCAGGCTTTCACCCTATTTTATTAGAATTTCTCCTTCAACAAATTACGAAGAAGTTTTACTCTTAATTTAGCATATGACATACAAACCTCGGCATAAATTACTGACATACAAACCACAGCATAAATTACTGACATGCAAACCTCAGCATAGATTACTTACTCAAACAAATCATTATCCCTCAAAATTTATGTCCTAGTCATAAAATCAGAAACACTTTTGCTTTTTTTTTTAACCATTTACAAACACAGGCAAAGGGATTTCCCACTCATTCAAGCGTTAAGAGCTTATAAATCCAATTTTTAACTTTTATAAGTCAGAGGTTGCTTGATTTAATACTGTTTTATTTAGTGAGGTTTGCTTTAATCAACATACAGAAGAATCTCATATTTCTACTGTAGCTAATAGTTCAACATTAAGAGGAAAAAATCTACAAACATTGATGAAACATTAACATAATAAATGATAAGCCCTAGAGTCCAGTTATGAAGTTTGTCAATTGTGTGACTCACTCCTGGACAAGGTGAGTCATTGCACCAGGGTGGGTGGACAAAACATGTACATTGACGCACCCCTCAGTCACTTAGGTGACTGACATTTTTTGTGAAATGACTTACCCAAAAGTCAATCACCTCTGTACATAGTCAATGGGTCTGAAGTAAATTGACCCACCCCAGAGTCACTCTGGTGACTGACAATTTGGTACAATGATGCACATGTGAGTCACTATTTATGTCAATGATTCACCTTTGACTGACATTGCCGGGGGTAGTAGGGGTGTCATACAACTGACAAGTGCATTAGTGAAACCGGAATGTGTTCTGCAATAAATTCATACACAATTTGTTATACACTTGTCAATTGTGTGACTTACCCCTACACCCCCCGACAACGTGAGTCATTGCACCAAAGTGGGGAACTTAGGTGACCGACATTTCTTCTGTAATGACTTATCCCAAATCACTCACCTCTGTACAAAGGCAATGGGTCTGAAGTGAGTTGACCCACCCAAAGTCAACTCTGATTCACCTTTGACTGACATTGCCGGGGGTAGTAAGGGTGAGTCATACAACTGACAAGTACATTATGGGTTGGGACGGTAATTTTCATAAAACATGCATGCTATGAAGCAACATCTTTTCATTAGGATTTAGAGGTAATTTCATTTTTGTTTCAATCTGGATCAATAATAGGAGTGGGGGTAGTGAGGGTTGAGCACAAAGACAAAGTGCTTCCTGCCCCAAAATTTGAAGTACCTACTACCATGTTTTTAACTTAATGCACTTGTCAATTGTGTGACTCACCCCTACACCCACCAGACAATGTAAGTCATTGCACCAAAGTGAGTGGACAAAACATGTACATTGACGCACCCTTCAGTACACTTTACGTGACTGACATTTTTGCTGAAATGACTTACCCCCAGTGGAAAGTTTTCTCCACTCCAAAGATTTACCCCATAATTTTTTTAAACCTGGCTATTTACAAGTTTCATACCACTGTAATTTTTAATATATTTCTTTATAAATCTGAGAGAAAAGTATGCAAAATTTGGTCAAACTGACTAAGATAGACCTACACGCCAAAGATCTTTGGCGTACTTTCCAGACAGGACCCCAAATCAATCACCTCTGTACAAAGTTGATGGGTCTGAAGTAAATTAACCCACCCCAGTCACTGGTGATTGACAATTTGGTACAATGACACATATGTGAGTCACTCAATGACTCACCTTTGACTAACATTGCTGGGGGTAGGCTAGGGGAGTCCTCATACTCACAACTGACAAGTGCATAAGTCAACTGCTTCACAATAACTCATAACCTTTGATTACTATTTGTTATTTGTAAAATCATCAATATATTTCTTTTTTTCATTGATTAACTAAAGCTCATATTAGTTTTTAGTAGGCCTACATGACCCCATCAGTAACCTTGCCTTGTGCATTTACTCGTAAATGGTGAATGTAATATTGTATACCACGGCCAACAAGGTCCATGCATAATCCTAGGAATAATGCCCTGGATTTCTTGCAAACAACCACTGCAGCTTTACAATCCAACGAAAAATAAAACGTAGTTTAAAATGACAGTTAATTTCATATAAAGTAACTTACCCTAGGTACATTCCTGAATTTCCCTGTCGGAGTCGACATTTTTATTCCTAGTAATATTCACAAATTATTTCATAAAATGAAGTTTTTTTTTTATTTTAAAGATCGCTACGTAAAACCACAGGCACCCGACGTGATAGGTACGGTACGGTAATCAAAACACAAAATCAACGTGTAGATTCCGCGCGATTTGTTTCAGATCCTACCAAAAAAGATTCAGGAGTCCGTTACGTATATCCGATTAATTTTCCTTCACAATGGCGGCAAAAAACAAAGGATTAACTCTATTGTATTTTAATCCTGTTATCCAAACGGTAGGCTACCACATAATCCTTTTATTAATCGTCTTTGGAATTGAAAAAATCTAACTTAAGCGTCGCTTACATCCCTGTGATACAATAGATACAATTACAATACACGTTTCGCATACACACACCCACATTGAAAAGATCTCGCATTGTGCCATTGATAATCACGGCATTCATATTATGCTAATGAGATGTCTGGGTTGATCTAATTGTAATAAAGGGGCGCGAAATTAGAAAGTCTAGCGGGGATTAACATAATTAGAGTGGAAGGGTTTTACAGACATAAAATCGTTGAACTCAGTTTTTTTTGTTTATTCTCTAGGGTACTTAAAAAGTGTTTTGTTCTTTTCATTTAGAATCTTGAATGGGATGGCAACCGTGCCCGGCATAAATAAGTGTGTCCTAATGAGGACAGTCATATGGCTAATGTAGTATGATGATGGAAGTAGACTCAACTACTTCATAGTATGATTCATCTTCTTGCCGTGTAACATGATATACACACGATGCGCCAAAAGGGTCTGTTAGTAAATATGGAAAGGGTTTTCTTTCTGGTAAAAATAACATAGGTTTATTAGTTTATGTTAATGATGATGACGTCAACAAGAGGAAGGTTTATGCTCCCTAAAATTGTTGGTGCTCCAGATGAAGATTAAGTGCATGTTTTTTACACAATTAATAGGGATTTTTTTTTTTTTTTAGTGGGAAGGGGGAGGAGGGGGAGGGCTAAAGAAATATCAAAAAATTTATCAGAACTCATTCAAAACGAATCCAACTAAGATTTTTGCTCACAAGTTATGACTGACACTTTTACCTCTGTAATCAGAGAAATGATTTCGCCTTCAAAAAATCTTGATTGCCCACATCTAGATTAAATGCATTATTTCATCAATTTGTAGACAATGTTTTTGGTGCACTAGAATTGTCAAGGGTTTATCAAACTTATCAAAAGGGGGTCCAATCAGGAAGCAGGATGTGTATTGGGGTGGGGTCATTGGGGCGGGGTCATAAAAAAACTAAAATCCAAAAAACAAAAAAGGGAAAAAGTGGGGAAAAGCCCCTCTTGCAGCCAATATTCTGCCTATGGGTCCAATGAGAATTTTTCTCACAAGTTCAATGACTCGCTCATTTCCTTTCCAAAAGCATTAAAGGTGATAAATCTCCAATAAAAAGGGGCACTTCTTTGGATCCATGCCATGCATGTGCATGCTAGGAAGCTTACGCAAGCTGGGGAGCTTGAGCAAGCTAGGGAGCTTGAGCAAGCTAGGAAGCTTGAGCAAGCTAGGGAGCTTGAGAAAGCTAGGGAGCTTGTGCAAGCTAGGAAGCTTGCGCGAGGTAAGAAGCTTGAGCGAGCTAGGAAGCTTGCGCGAGCTAGGAAGCTTGCGCGAGCTAGGAAAGCTAGGAAGCTTGCACGAGCTAGGAAGCTTGCACGAGCTAGGAAGCTTGCGCGAGCTAGGAAGCTTGCGCAATTAAGCTAGGAATCTTGCGCAATTAAGCTAGGAAGCTTGTGCAATTAAGCTAGCGCAATTAAGCTAGGAAGCTTGCGCAATTAAGCTAAGCGCAATTAAGCTAGGAAGCAATTAAGCAATCTAGGAGGCGCTTGCTCATCAATTAATCTAGGAAGCTTGCACAAGCTAGGAAGCTTGCACAAAGCTAGGAAGCTTGTGCAAGTTAGGAAGCTTGCACAAGCTAGGAAGCTTGCACAAGCTAGGAAGCTTGCACAAGCTAGTATTGTTTCCAAATACTAAGCTTGCAGCATGCTGCCATAAGCTTGCAGCACGCTGGTGCAATCTAAAAAATGTTAGCAGTAACATACATGTTGCAAGCTAGATTTGTTTTGTAAGAGAAAAAGCTTGGCAGTCTCTTCTTCAAAGAATCAAACAAACAGTTCCGAAAGATACATTCGATTAGGATTAGGTAAGTACAGAATGCAGGTTCACTTTAGGAAAATACCCCATTATCGCAAGCTTCTGAGGTCCCTTAGATATAAAATGATGTAATATCATTACAGGGCTCCTGTGTAATTCATTTCATTTAAAGATGAGTCAATTGCGTTTAAAAACTTTGAAATATTTAAAGTCCAAACTATCCCCGGCTTGTGTCGCGAAGTCGCATTATCGCGAGGATTGTACTATAAGTTCGATTAAAGAACGATGCACATTAATATTGGAAGAACTTCTACAAATTATTACAAGCCAAACTATGGCTTATCCTCGGTTTGTGTCATGAGGATTGATGCATATTCATATTAGAAAAACTATTGAAGAATGATGCATATTCATGTGTGATAATGAGGTCAATGAAGGGTGACTTCCAGGTATATATTTCAAAGGAATTTACACTGGCTACCAATTTATCATAGAATTGTTTTTAAAATACTTGTTTTTGTGTCTAAGTGTACTCATGCATTGTCTGCCGCATATATTTCTGATCTTTTAATCCCATATAAGTCTCCCCACCAGTTCATGCGTTCTTATTTCAAAATTCAATTAGCTATTCCACGTACTAGAACATGGGGTAAACGTTCATTTTCTTCTGCGGCCCCCTTTTTATGGAACAGACTTCCAGACAACATCAAACTTAGTCCTTCCCTCAATTCTTTTAAATCATCATTAAAGACATTCCTCATGTGTTCTGATTCTGTTCACCTTTAAGCTTATATTTGTTCTTGTATATATGTATTTTGCAGTGTTCTTAACTATTATTTCTTTTTTGTTCACATTGTTTTGCATTAATTGTTGTGTCGCTGCGCCATGAGCATCACTTTTAATGGACACTGGCACATAACAAGTACTCATTATTATCATTATTATTCTATAGTTGTACCTGCAACTATATACAGAAATCAGACAGTCCATATTTTTTAGACAAGATTTCGGCAACCATACATTTAAAACAAATTTCATGAGAATTTTTGTTATTTTAATGAGCTTTGAAAATTGTCAAAACCATTCAGTAGTGACATCATCTTCAAATAGCATCCAAATCATCAGGCAACCTTTCACACACTCTGAATTCTCTTTAAACTAATCTCCCTAATGAAGTAATAAATGCACTTCTGTATACAGTACATACCTCAGTGGCCATAGCTGTACTTCTGTAGTAGACTCTGATAAAATCCTATTAACTATCACTTCCCACATAAAATACACACCAATTGTGTATATATATATATATATCAAAAATGTTAAAAACAGATATCACTGTATGATCCAGGGATACTATACAAAAACAAATCCCTGCATGAACACTTTTGATAATACATATTGGAGCAAACCAGAAAAGAAAAAAAAAATATTGACCTAATAGGAATTCCTTCACAGATGGTGAAAAATGCAGAGAAACCAAATTTGCACAGACAGTGTGAACAAACAGGAGTGCCAGGAATCCAGTCAGTATGGAAGTTTGTTCACACCTGGAAAGATATCGAACTGCCCTGATATTACTCTAAAAGTACATTGAACACTGCAATTTTATTTTGGGAGGGGGTGTGTCATGTGACATAATCATAGGTGGGGCGAATAGGAGGGGAGGGGATTCCACAAAATATATTTTTCAGCTCACTATAATTAAACATATGCTGAAGCTAGTGTCGGTAACATTACATTTAGGGGCAAATTACATTTGCCACTGCCCCCCACCCCTCAGGGAACAAGGGTTAGTACATTCACACATGGGCAGAAATGTAGAGCAACCAAATTTGCATAAACACACAAACTGCCAGGATATGGATGTTGTTTACCCACCTGGGAAAATATGGAACGAGGGCAGTGACCCTGATTATTCCTAAAAGTAGGTAGAACACGGCCATTTTATTAGGGAAGGGGGTGTGCCATGAAACAGAATCATAGGTGGGGGTGCAGGGGGAGGCGGGACATTCCCCAAAAAGGGAGGCTAAAGTGAAAATTTAAACTAGCATGTAACTGTTTATAACTAGGATTAAATAAAAGATGGTGGTTGTACAAACATTTTATGAAAAGAATCGTGTAAATAGGTGACACACTTCTCAAGTTATGAGGAAAAAAGATGTCACT
>JAIGNY010003164.1:287500-352500 GCA_020152595.1 Chiridota heheva
GTAATGTGAAGGCTTTATTCCAGCTCATTTTGAAAATAGAAATCCATTTTGAAAATAGAAGCTGTTTGTAACAAATCATATTTGTGCAACAGAAAGTTGTATATTGTTCAACATGCAGGGAGGCTTTCAAGCTTAACCTATTATTAAGGTAAATAGAGGGCGCATGACACAAACAAATTCAAATTGAGTTTATAACTGTTTTGCACAGTTCTTTAAAGAAGCACTAGACCGAAAAGTGAGGGCGTATTTTTAGGGAGGGTCCCCAAAAAAATCCAATGTTTATCTGGAAAACAACGAAATTAAAATGTTCTGTTTGCTATAAATATTCAAGTAACCTTAACCCTTATGTCGTCTGTGGGCTATGAAGACATGAAGTTTATCGATCTGTTGTGGATGATATATTTGTGGAATTTGCAAAAACAAGCACCCTAAATTTTCGGTCTAGTGCTGCTTTAATATCAAAAACATGATATTCCATTAAAAGTCCCGAAAAGAAACCGTTTGCATGAAGAAAAAAATGAAACTAACCAAGCAATCAACGCTCCCCACAATGCAATAATTGAAAACGGCTATCCACTGTGTGACGTCACTCCCAGAACAATCTTGTCAGTGAATTCGAACATACATACAAGTACAGTGCTAATTCCATTAGCAAAGTTTCTCCTTTGCGACACAATTCCTGTTCTTCAGCAGACATTGATATATAAGCCGTTTCTGATGTAAATAAATGTTTTTAATATAGATGTCAATGTTTGCAATAATCAAAAGTTGAGTCAAAATTTTGAAAGCCCATCAAAATTTGCACCTTAAAAATATCATTTTGAAACAAATCAATGTACCAAGTCAATGGGTAATTTTAACCTTAGGTTTTGCATTAGGATTTACTATGTTAGGCTGCTGCCGAGCAGGAAAAATTCAGAATATAATTTGGTTTCAACCAATTATTTCTATTGTAAAAACTTATCCTGATAATTTTTACTGCATTTAAATTCTATGGCACAAAAGTACATACAATATATAATATTATCGTGTGAACTTGAATGTCAAATTAAAAAAAATAATCAATGCCGTCATGTTCAACTTCATAAACTTACAAGTTTCAGTTTTAGGCCTAAAATTAGACACAGGCTTTGCAACACTTAGGCCAGATAGATCATACAGCATTTCGAAAAGTGATGATAAATTATCAAGAAACTTGAAGATAAGACTTATTCGAATATGCCTATGTTTAAGAAAATAATAACAGCTTGGTAAGAAATGTATTGTTAAAAAATCTTTTTACACCTTGTGCAAATATGTCAGATTTCAAGGAATACATACGATAACACTAGGCTGATGTTGTTTGCGTGAAGTGAAAGTGTCGCAAGAAATTTCGTTCTGGGAGTGACGTCATTACAAGTTCACCAAGTTTTATGAGCAAGAACATGAGCTGATGAGAACGTATATTATATTTGCTTTTTTCTCCAATTTCTTTCGTTTATTGCCTGACATTTTTGGAAATTGGATGGACCTACTGGATGCAGTAGCATGTTCACTGCGGCTTGAAGCAAATTTGTCATTTCCAAAAGGCAGGTAACTCAGTCAGTTGAGCGTACAAAGCTCCATGGTACGATTGATATGCTGGAGGTCCCAGGTTCATCCAATGTCGTTTAAGCAGCGATTTATCCACAGATATGTAGAACAATTTAGAATGACATCAAGTGCAGAGGTTTCTCTTCTGCGTCGTCACTTTTCCCCCACCCGACCTTTGTCAAAGTGGCCAATGGTTGAGTGATGCTCACCCAAAGTTTAAGGAAAAGTAATTTAAATAGTGACAAATTTCAATAAACTTTCTTTAAAATACATAAAGACTTTGAGGAATCTGAGGCTGTGACATCACAACTAGTCTGATTTCAGTCATTTCTACAGAAATGATAAATAATTAAACTTGAATATCTCCTTAACGGAAAAATGCTTTCTTCGACATTTTGTTTCGTTTTAATTCCTCTTTAACATAAGATGGACATGTTTGACCACTGAACTAATCCTTTAAATTTCATGAAGTATAATGCCATGTACATATACCTCCCTGAGAAGATGGTTGTTTATCCTCAATCATAACTCACGCTACAAAATAATAATTTGATTAGAATTACAATACATGAATGACTTTCACCAAAAATAAAGTTTCAACTTTTTAAAAGTTTATCCTGAATATTTATTAATTTGGGGGAGATTTTAGTGAAAATATGAAAATGACTCATGTTTGGCTCTATATTACTCTAAAAATCTCAATATGACCCCCATCAAAAACGGTTAGAATATGAAAGAGGCAAAGGAGTTCTTTTAAATGATACACAAAATACCTCCGTATCACTTTGGTATGGTCCTGAAATTATTTATTGAAAATTGCAAATCCAACTCGATAAAAATCATGTCGATCCGGCGTTTAAGGCTTCCCTTACAGAAATTCTAGCTTGCAGCAAACTTGTGACAAGCTAACAATTTTTAGTTTGTGCAAGTGTGCTGCAAGTTTGTGCAAGCGTGCTGCAAGCTTGGGCAAGCGTGCTGCAAGCTTGGGCAAGCGTGGGCAAGCGTGCTGCAAGCTTGTGGAAGTGTGCTGTAAGTTTCCACAAGCGTGCTGCAAGCTTGCAGCAAGCTACAGTAGTATTTGAAACAAATACTAGTGCAAGCTTACATTAGCTTGCGCAAGCTAGCATAAAATATTTGTTAGCTTGCACAATCTTGCAAAAGTTTTGCTAGCTTGTGCAAGCTTGCAGATAGATTTTACTAGCTTACGCAAGCCAATTTGTTCCAAATACTAGCTTGTAGCATGCTTGCTGCTAGTCAGATAACATATGACTGTGTACTGTAGCCATATGCATCGGCTGTACAGTCAGAAGTCGTCATGCAAATTACAAGATGGAAAACGTTTGCATTGCTCAACATAATAGTGTAACCAAATATTGACGACGCACGGCTTAAAATAAGCTTTTCCGCGACAAATTTGTGGCTGTTGCCTTTTGTACCTATAAGTTAAAAAATTTGTCCTACTATGTAAAAATAGCATGAACATACTCAAAAAGACTTAATCTTAATAGGCACCTACGTTTTAAACCTCAATGGCTGTTGTAAATTGGCTAAAATAAGAATTATTTCACTAATCCTTCTCCGCGATGGTTCACTGTACAAAGCGTTTCTATCTGTACTTAATTAATTGAAAACACTGCGAACATCCAAGCGGCAAAAGAATCTGTGGGCGAACACCACTAAATCGAACAACTAGCGTGCATACCAATAATAACACAGCTTGGATGTTAAAAGTATAAACGAGATCTGACAACAATACGTAACATATAACACATGGTGAATGTAAACGAGAATATTAACCATACACACACTGTTCCCGAATTTGTACCTTTTGTAAGATTATTTTCTGCATCTTAGTGTGATTTTGTCCCCCCAAACTTTTGACTTTGCCCTACTTTCGATAGGAAAATTCCGCCCACTTTTCATGTTGGTATGCGTCATGAGGCTAAATTGGTCCGAGATAAGGAGTATGGCAATTACTGAGCCAAAATATATGAATTTTGTTTGAACAAAATATTTTGTTACAGGTCTACAATTTAATTGACAAAACAGTTATCATCTAAATTTCATTCTTTTTTTAATAAATGAAGACTCCCCCTCCCTCCCCCTCCCCCGCCAAGTAGATATAATCTCCGAGCCAAAGCAGTATTCATTTTAAAAAGGCACTTTTGTAATATTTGTTTTCAAGTATCCGCAAATTCCGCCACAAATTCTCACACCTTTGACAGTAATTGAGATGAACTTTTCATTTTCAAAAGGGGCGCTTTATTCATTTTTGTATAGGGCACGTTCCCCTGCCCTCCTCATTCCTACACTTATGTATTGAGCATCACGACATAATAATAAAATTCATTCAAAAGAATATGCAATAACTGCCAGAAGAACAATTATTGACTAGGTTAGACTTTATTTTAGCTGTATAGGCCTAAATTCTTTTCCCCAAATATTTTTTGACCGTTTTGCCACATATATTTTATTTCACTCCAATGATATTTTATTGCATATCAAACATGCTCCTCTATCTTATTATGTGACGTACACTTTTTCTCGCGCTGGTGACCTGTTATCTCTCGAGGAAGATCATAAGTGCGAATATCTGGAAACTAACACTCGCCAGCGTAGTCTGGCTTTAGCTGTGCATTACTTGTGTACGCCTGTCACGAGTCAGACAGACAAAGTTATCAAGGTAAACAATTAGCTCCAAAAATCATTCAATTTCATTCCTTTTTGTTGTATATAAGGAGATAAAAATGTATTTAGTAAGTTTACAATATTATTGTCATCAAATTGGTAGCTCATCAGTACTATTTTTAATGGTTTTGCCATCATAATTTCTTAAAGTGTTGGTCATATGATAGGTCAAATGAAAATCCCAATGTAAGTTTGTGTTAGGTTGCCTCACTCTGTATTGCAAGTGGTGTGTAGCATGTAGGGCATACTGAGTGAGATGTTTATCTCACCTGCTTGCTGCAAGCTTGTAGCATGCTTGTGCAAGCTAAACAGTTAGCTCGTTGCAAGCATGCTGCAAGCTTGCTGCAAGCTAACATTTCTATACAATGTAAGTTATCATTATACCATAGTTCATGCAGCGAAAAACATATAAACTAGAATATCTACTAAAAAGATTAGTTTAGTGGTCAAACAAAGATATCTTATATGAAAGAGGACTCTAAAAGAGAGAAAAAAAAAAAAAACGCTTATACGTTAAGAAGATATTTAACTTTAAAGGAATATTCCCATAGTTTTTGTAATATTCCCATGGTTTTTTGTTGTTGTAATACTCCCATGGTTTTTTACTGACTTGGATAAAATGTACAGAAAAAATTTCAATAAAAAATGCCTGAATATCGAATACGGCCCACACAATCTATATAATAACTGTTACAGCATGTTGTTTTACAAAAAGAAATACTAATCAAAAACAATCATGTATAAATGAGGTTACATCAAATTGACACTGTATGAGTTTAATTTATATCGCAGCCATTTTGTTTTCTTCTTGTGACGCATTATTCCATATGACCCATTTTGTGCAATGGTGCATGAAAGTGTATACTACATTCAGTATGTTTGATCTGTTAATGCAATAAAACGTGTCAGAAAGAGCACGAAAATGTGAGATGAAAATTGGGGCAGCATGGGGTGCTTACATTTATTCAATCAAAGCAATAACATCTGCATGCAAAGCACATAAAAAGGTAACCAAATATAACATGCTAAAGCAAGACACACATGCCCTTACAGAACGCTTGTGACAAGCTAAGGTTTTTAGCTTGCGCAAGCATGCTGCAAGCTTGCTGCAAGCCTGCGCAAGCATGCTGCAAGCTTGTGCAAGCATGCTGCAAGCTTGCACAAGCATGCTGTAAGCTTGCACAAGCGTGCTGTAAGCTTGCACAAGCGTGCTGTTAGCTTGTGCAAGCGTGCACAAGCATGCTGCAAGCTAGTCTTTGGGACAAATACTAGCTTGCTAGCTTGCGCAAGCTAACATTAGCTTGCGCAAGCTAGCATAAAATATTTGTTAGCTTGCGCAAGCTAAAAATGTTAGCTTGGTGCAAGCTTGCTGCAAGTTAATATTTCTGTAAGGGTGCACATTCAGTGCACATATCCTATTTATCATGGTATAAGCTACCCTTGAACAGGAGAAGGGGAGGGAGAAAACATCCCCCCTGAGAGGCTTTCACTTTCCTGGTTACATGCCTTCCTGGTTGCATGTAAAATTGAATGAAAATATGGTAAAATTCTAGTAAATAATTTGATACAATTTGTTAAAATTGCCTGAAAGTTGACAAAGGGAAGAGAACATTTTCTAAAAATACTAAAGTTACAGACTGCACTGGTGGATTCAATTCAAATTAATGATACAGCCTGCTCAATCCAGATGGGATCGGCTTAAACCCATCTAGATTGAGTCGGGGTGTATTAAGCTTTACCATGATTCTATAGAACCTGAACACTTCATAACAAAATACCACCAACATGCTTCAAATTAATGAATGATACAGCCTGCTCAATCCAGATGGGATCTGCTTAAACCCATCTAGATTGAGTGGGGTGTATTAAGCTTTACCATGATTCTATAGAACCTGAACACTTCATAACAAAATACCACCAACATGCTTCAAATTAATGAATGATACAGCCTGCTCAATCCAGATGGGATCGGCTTAAACCCATCTAGATTGAGTGGGGTGTATTAAGCTTTACCATGATTCTATAGAACCTGAACACTTCATAACAAAATACCACCAACATGCTTCAAATTAATGAATGATACAGCCTGCTCAATCCAGATGGGATCTGCTTAAACCCATCTAGATTGAGTGGGGTGTATTAAGCTTTACCATGATTCTATAGAACCTGAACACTTCATAACAAAATACCACCAACATGCTTCAAATTAATGAATGATACAGCCTGCTCAATCCAGATGGGATCGGCTTAAACCCATCTAGATTGAGTGGGGTGTATTAAGCTTTACCATGATTCTATAGAACCTGTACACTACATAACAAAATACCACCAACATGCACAACTTGTACAATATTGACCACAGGCAACACTCAGTTTCATACCGTGTCTTCAGTCTGATCCGTAAAGTCTCATCCACTACGATTGGCCCTCCCATCCAAGATGTAGGACCGCCTCCGCATGCTTTGCCACGCCCCCTCAAAGTAGCATCCTCCCTGCTCTCTCCCCTTTTAAAGAGTGAACTTGGATCTCCTGGTGGTCGGCCAGTATTGCTTGGTGTCTCCACAACGGTGAACACCGACTCTACCGGATTTTTTGACGGTGACCCCGAAAAATCGTGCAGGTCCTGAGATTGAGGGATCTGTATACTTCCAGATGGGGTAGGGCGTTCTGAATCAAACTGTAATGAGTTTCCACCACCTTCCACGGGCACAAACATCGATTCGCCCAACTTCTTCACCGGCGTCCCTTTCGGTGAGTCCGTGTCGTCATCTTTCTTCACTTGAGGACGACCCTCCCCGCGTTCTGACGGAAACATGAAAGTGTCCTGCCCGTGCTCGATGGTGTTGAACATGGAGCGTCCAAGGCGCGTCTTACGGGACATGCTGGGGGAGGAACTAGAAGAATCAGAATTACCGTTGCTTTCCGCGTTTCTCACGGCTGCTGCATTTCTCGCAGCTTTCGATTGCGCGGGGGAATCCTCCGAAAACTGGAGGGAATTCCCGCCGCCATCAATGGTATTAAACATGGATCCGGGTAAAAGACGAGGACGGGGGCTGTCAGCCATTTTGAGTTAGGTAAGAGTCTACAAACTACGGAATGTGCGGATTCTATGAGTGGATTCTACGAATGGTGAGGGTTAGGATGACTGGACAGCAGGTGCGTAATATCTATAAGGTAGAATATGTGCAAATATAGAAAAGAAAAGAAAATCATGGTGTTAGTTAGCTGAATTAGAAAAAGATTTATTTGATGTATATTAAGCTCTTTAGCCAGTTACCACTTATCCAATAATATAGCTTTATCTTTTGAGTATAAGGAGTCTACAAACTGTGGCGGTTATCATACATGTCTACAGACCACGAAGCCCTGGGTTTTAGCCTTGGTTGGATAGACCCTACAACTGGTTATCAAAGGCCGTGGACATTGACTAGGTTGTCGATGTTATGTCTGTTTATAAGTTGTACCTGTGTTCTCATCCGGGTCATATTAAGCGTTTCGTGATAGCATTGTTACTATCATAACCGAATACGCAGGTGACGACCCCGTCATTGTAATTGTGTGTTCACTTGTCATTATTAAAGGAGCTGGCTGCCAAAAAGTGAGGGCGTTAGTTTTGCCAATTTTTATAGATTTTAACCAATAGAAGTCGCATCACATGGTCTGTTTTTAACTTTTTACAGAAATTTTTACCCATCGCACACAAGCAAACAAACTCCAAAAAGTCAATGGGAAAACACGTACAAATTTTGAGTACTCAGATCGGGATTTAGTAATGCTTATGATATTCCGTTCCGCTGGGTATTCAATTTATTATGAGACTCCACTTAAATACTCCCTCCCTTTTCAGCTGCCAGCTCCTTTAAAAAAATGTTCAAATACAGAATAGAAACGAAAATCATGGTGTTCGCTGAATAAAAAAAAGATAAAAAATATCTATCTTTCATTAGAAGTTTCATATGTATTTTGTATATAAATGCTCTTCATCATTGAAGTAAGCTTTATTTTTTCAAAATTAAAAGCAATCCGTTACAGAAAAAACTAGCTTGCAGCAAGCTTGCGACAAGCTAACATTTTTAGCTTATGCAAGCAGCCCTGCAAATGTAAGCCAGCTTAATTGAATACACCTGCTTTAAAATATATAAGTTTAAAGAGGCTCGAGCTTCTGTTTCATAATATAAAAAAAAAAAAAGACCCTTATTGAAAAACTAGGTGGCCGCAAGCTTGCGATAAGCTAACATTTGTGGCTTGCGCACGCTTGCTGCAACCTTGCAGCAAGCTAGTACTTGGGATAAATGCAAGCTAGTATTTGGGATAAATGCAAGCTGAGCTTGTGCAAGCTAACAAAAACCTTTCCGCAAGCTAGCAAAAACCTTTCCGCAAGCTAGCAAAAACCTTTCCGCAAGCTAGCAAAAACCTTTCCGCAAGCTAGCAAAAACCTTTCCGCAAGCTAGCAAAAACCTTTCCGCAAGCTGGCAAAAACCTTTCCGCAAGCTAGCAAAAACCTTTCCGCAAGCTAGCAAAAACCTTCTGCCAGCTTGCCCCAGCTAGAAATATTGTTTGTAAGCTTGCGCAAGCTACTGTAATGTAAGTTTCCGCAAGCTAGCAAGGTTGCATTTGTCCCGTATACTTGCTTGCTGCAAGCTTGCCGCAAGGTTGCAGCAAGCTTGTACAAGGTTGCAGCAAGCTTGCATAAGCTTAAAATGTTAGCTTGTCGCAAGCTTGCTGCAAGCTAGTTTTTTTTTTTCTGTAAGGGGGAAGTTTACAAAACATTCATGCATCGTTTGCTGATTATTGTCTGAAGAAGTGTCTCTGATGAACCAGAAATGTGAAGTTAGTAAGTCTCGCACTCCCACCTGTCGTATATATTTTTGTTTTTCTCATTTTACAATTAGTAACAATGCATCTTTTTACAAGTAACATAGATTGGACAAAATTGTTAAGATTTTTATGACCATGTTTGGCAAATCATAATCATCGACCCAGGTAATTAATGATGCAAAAACAACCCCCAACCACACATATCTGACCTGGCTAAACCTGTTCCACAAAAACTCTATTGTTATGCAAATAACAAAATCAATATAAATACAACACTATAT
Source organism: Chiridota heheva (assembly GCA_020152595.1). Lineage (NCBI taxonomy): Eukaryota > Metazoa > Echinodermata > Holothuroidea > Apodida > Chiridotidae > Chiridota > Chiridota heheva. The sequence continues at coordinate 296,860 of JAIGNY010003164.1, forward strand.
CTAATTTACCTTAGTATAATCTGATTACCTCCAAACTACTTTAAGAGATATTCATTAACAAGTATTTAAATTGTTATGCGAATATGTTAATTTAAATTAACACAGAACTACCAATACTCATCCATACGATCCAATTCTTTCCATACCTGTGAGAATATCCATATGTAGAGCATTCCTAACTTAGTAATGAGCAGAGGTACAACATTTTGCATGAAATCTATTATGCAAATAACCTGCTTAATATGCACACACACATCACCACACCATTCAAAACAATTTTCATTTGTGTGAATGACAACAACTCATCCTAATTTAGGAAATATTAAAAAAACATAAATTTCATTGTTATGCAAATAGGCTAAAGAGTATGCACACACAGCCCCCTTCATAATTTAAGTAGATCGCACAAAAGTAAATTTCTATGCAAATAATTAAATTAATATGGACTCCACCAGTAAGTGTGAACAATCCTCTTCACATATATGATCTTTGGTGTAAACAAAACCCCCACACCCACCTAATTTAAGAGATATAGATACAAATATTTTCATTGTTATGCAAATAAGCTAATTAGTATTCACACACAACCCTCCAATCGTGCTCAATTAAACAATACCAAAGCTACTGTACCACTGTGCCAAGAACCAAGTTATTATCGCAGGTTAAATATTTTGTACGGAAGTCTATTGTTATGCACACTAAACCTCACCATTGAGTGTCGACAATGCTCTTCCATATGCTCATTTGTGTAAACAAAATCCCTACATCCATTTTAACTAAAGAGATATCATGATAATAATATGTTCATTGTTATGCAAATAAGCTAATTAGTATGCACACACAACCCCCCAATCATGCTCAATTGAACAGTACATGTACCAATGTCCTGTACCCCTGTGCTACGTCACATTATATGTACACTATTCATAACTTAAGTTATAATCTCAAGTAAAACATTTTGTACAAAAGTTTATTGTTATGCAAATAACCTAATTAACATGCACACTACATGCACCTCAACATTACGTGTAGACAATGCTCTTCACATATATGATCATTGTGCAATAAAAATCCAAACATCCACTTTAATATAAAAGATATCGTAGATACAAATATTTTCATTGGTATCAGCAATCAAAATAGTTGCGCTTTTGATGACTCCCTTCATCACCACACTTTGTTATTTCTATTACAAACATGATACATCTGCTACAATCTGACATTGCAGAGAGATTATTAGATAAAGGAGAGATTCAAGTCATTATTGGTTTAATGAGATTGATCGAACTATTTTGAAATTGGCATAATCTCATGAATATTTATATATTTTCACTATTTTTTTTTTTTTTTTTTTTTTTTTTTTTGGGGTTATGGGAAGAAAGTGGTGGGGGGTATGAGAAGAAAGGGGTGGGGTGGGGGGACAACTCCTGCAGTCACCCACTTGTTTACAGCTCGATTTCTATATACCTATATCCAAGCGAGAGATTTTTCGGAAAAACTATTCTTTCAATAACAGAGAAACAAATATTAAAAGCTGAAGATGTGTTTTCATAGTTTTTGAGATTTTAAATAATCGCTGTGTGCAATGGGATTTTCCATTAAGTTACCGCCAATTCCGTGAGTCACCCCTCCACAGAGGAAACTGTGCCCCCCGCCCAGGAATTCTCACCTTCTGAACTCCCAGAATTCCCAACTTTAAATCCCCACCTAGGAATTCCCACAGATCTTCAGAGCTCCCCACCCCTTCCCCCTCTCCCTCCAGAGGGCTTAAAATTTTGCAGAATATCCCACAACTCCTTAAATACTCTGTGGGGCCATCTCTGCACTCAAAATTACAAGACAAAGGAAACACTACCAATAAATTCGCCAAATTGAAGTATGTGAGATTATGACAAATATCCATCGCAAGCATGGAGCCACGGAGCCGCTCTGGGGTGTATGTATGAGATTATGCAAAATTCCCATAGCAAGCATAATTTTATCCCAAAAGTGGGCGGAGCCATGGAGCCACAATTTCATTAAAAAAGTAGGCGTAGCCAAAACAAGGATTGTCTGCTGGACTTCCCAGGAATTCCCACCCCCATAACCCTCCCCCTTCACCCCAATCCAAACCAGACAGCATACAGTTTGTAAAGTGTACACGCAAGATAAATTTTGGACTCAAAAATGTGCACCTATGTCTAGAAAATATGCGCCAAACTGTGCCAATGTACACAAAATGTACACCACTAATAATCTATTTGATAGTGGAAATAATACAAAATGTTTAACACAATACTGAAGTTGCAATATAAAAATTGTTTTCCTGTGTTAAGGCTATCCAGAACTTGACCTTTTGAAGAAAATTAAAATTTATTGAAAGATGTGCATCTAGAATCAAAAGTGTGTGCCTAGAATTACAACTGTGCAGCAAAATCATGAAAATAACTTCTCTCAATCAAAAATTAACACAGCTAGAGGATCTTACACACCCTTATAGAAAAACTAGCTTGCAGCAAGCTAACACTAGCTTGCAGCAAGCTAGCACTAGCTTGCGCAAGCTAGCGCATGCTTGCGCAAGCTAGTGCATGCTTGCGCAAGCTAACATTTAGCTTGCGCAAGCTAACATGAAGTTTCTGCTAGCTTGCGCAAGCTAGCATGTAATTTTTGTTAGCTTGCGCAAGCTAACATCAAATTTTTGCTAGCTTGCGCAAGCTAACATCAAATTCATGCTAGCTTGCGTAAGCTAACATCAAATTTTGCTAGCTTGCACAAGCTAACATCAAATTTTTGCTAGCTTGCGCAAGCTAACATCAAATTTTTGCTAGCTTAGCAAGCTAACATCAAATGTTTTAGGTTGCGCTAGCTAACATCAAATATTTCTAGCTTGTGCAAGCTAACATCACACATTTTGTTAGCTTGTGCAAGCTAACACAATTTCTTTGAGAGTTTATGCAAGTTATTACACAATTGCTTGCAAGCTTGTGTAAGCTAATATTTTGTACATGTTCCTAAACTAAATGTTACAAACTTAACATTAAACTTAATTGCTTGTGTAAGCTAATATTTTGTACATGTTACTAAACTAAATGTTACAAACTTAACATTAGACTTTTGTGAAAACTTGAGATTTTCAGTACTACAGTATGTCGGAACCTTAAGTGTGACTGAAATACTGTAGTGATGATAGCTAGGGTAATTTTACTTAATATAAAGTAATCAACTTGAAAGTCTTGAAAAGTAAATTCAAACATACAGTAACTTAATTAATTTCTGTGTGTGATGAAACATTCCCCTTTCTGCATAAGAATAAATGTAAGAAGACATATTCTTCAGAAGAAAAAAAAAGTCAATGTCAATTTATTTTGCAATTTTCAAACTTACTTTTCATTGTGATTCTGATTGGTAAATAAGTACATAATAACCTTGTTGAAGAGAGAAAATAAATAAGAGTTTTTGAAAATTATTACAAAAATGCATCACTTTTCTTTTACATTTAAGAATGTCCCAAAGACATAGCCATGAGCTAGCCACGAGCTGGTCAACAATAAGACGAGCTCGTCAACAAAAAACGAGCTCGTCAACGAAAAACGAGATCGTTGCGAGCTTGTTAGATTGTTGATGAGCTCGCGACGAGCTCGTCAAAACATAGATGAGCTCGTCAACAACTGGACAAGCTTGTGACCAGCTCGTTAATAATCTGACGAGCTCGTAAAATATAGACGAGCTTGCCAAAAGCTTGTCAACAACTGGACAAGCTTGTGACGAGCTTGTCAATAATCTGACGAACTCATCAAAAAATAGATGAGCTTGCCACGAGCTCGTCAACAATCTGACAAGCTCTTTGCAACCTCTATCAACAATTAGACAAACTTTCCATGTAAGAACACAAATTGAAGCCAGTCTCACATAAGAAATATGTAAGACACAAATTCAAGTGTAACTCCTATGTAAGAAATATTTAGAAATAAACACATTGTGGGAAATCTGTGGATAATTTTTCATCTTTAATATTCCCTTTCTTATTATTTCTACATTGATTTAGATGAGAAACCAAAGAGATATGACCATAAAATAATTATAAATAAAATCAAATATCTGAAAGTTCATCAGTAAAACATATATCATTCAACTTCCAGTTTAATAATAACTTGGTCAGATGTGTACTCAAAAGAAGCATGATTGTCACAAATGCAAAACTTGAGTGAGGGGTGCATTATACTACTCAAGGTTTTAATTGTGCTACATAAAACATTTTTGTTCATTGTGCAATATTCCTCAGTCTCCTCAAGCTCATTAATTTCTTTATGTTGACCAACACCTCAGTGGTGCTACAGTATCCCTTGATCAAATAACACACTCTTCCATATTCATTCTCTCCACATGCATGAACAAACTAAATACTGGATGTTATCCTTTCCCAAAAAACCAAACATGTTTAATGATACTATCTCCCACAACTCCTCATGTCACCCTTACAACCCCCCTGCCTCTGCCTCATGTTGATTCCTCTCCCCTTCATGACCAAATCCCTTGAAACTCATAAGTTCTAATATGCCATGCATTCAGCCCCATGATGTTGTATGTCTCATCCCCAATGTTGCATTTAACTGAACTCAGCATGGCCAAAATCTTCCCTCTTTTAATCCATTCCATTTCTGTATTAACCCATGGAGCTATAAACCACCCTCTGTTACAAATTCACACAGGCTTGTGTACATAACCTTTATGTAATCTCCTTACAGTATTTAGAGTATGTTACAGTATTTAGAGATTCCTAATACTCAAGTTTTCTTACTTTTCTTTACTAAAAAAATAAAAATTCTCTTTCCATCTCAATGCTCCATGGCTATACAAGCAACACTGTGTTTAAATGAAAGTTCACTGACATCAGATTTCTATCATGCGCACAAGTTGAAGGAAGTGTTATCCCTGTTAGCCAATGAAAACACAGGATGTTCTTTATGAAGGTCAAACAGTTTAAATTTAAAACCAGAGAGACGCCATTTTAGGCATATACTGTTCAAACTAGCAAATGTTATTAGCATGTCTACAGGAGTCAGGGTAGTGATTTCTGCTATAAATGTAAGTTCATTTTCTTTTATTTTTCTATACAATCTATTATTTGTATGATAAACATGTTTTTAAAACAAACTTAGGATTTCCTCACTAATCTTAGTTAAATTTTGGAAGTATGTATGGCCTCTAATCAAACAGTAATTAGGCCAAAGAGCTTAGGCCAAGCTTTGTTGTGTAAATTTCAAAGAGTTATCTGAGATCATTAATGCAGAGAATGTAGACAAGAAGTTCAACTAAGTTAATTTTGAGATCAGAGAATTTGGGGCATAATGAAAGACTAGTTCAAAGGACCAGAAAAAGGCAATTGTATTTGCAGTCATAATTGTAGAGAAAACTAATTTGTTTTAATGGAAGCTGGTATCTATTGCAGAGAAGATTAAGTTCCAGACAGCTAAAAAAGACATTAATATTACATTCATGGCCTATTTGATAATGTTCAGTATAAATGTTATTACTCAAATGGGGATTATTTTTTTTTTTTTTTTTTGGGGGTGATGGGTGGGAGGGGCAGTATTATTGGTATTTGAGAGGGATATCAGTAAGTTTGGGATTTAAAGGTTATCATTGAAATTTGAGGGGGCTGTCTATCCTCATGCCAAAGCTGGTGCTTTCCCTAGGATGGAATGGTAGAGGAATGGGTGAAAGATTAATATATCAGAGCATATTTAATAAGGTTTTCCAATCACTTGGTTGAAGTATTACAGTAGCTTACCATAATATTTCTATATTTGATAAATTTCTTTTTTCCAACAGACCTTGTTGAATTGTTTTCAGAGTAACAGAAGAAACTTACCAGTTGGCAATTGCTCTGATCCCTTTTTATGGCAGACTCAAATAAATGCACCTATTCTTGAAGACCAGCAGAACTCTCAGGACAAACATAACTGGCTTGACAAGATATAGTCTCCAGCAAACCCAATTATTGTGGATAACAATGCAATTGACCATCAATGTATGAAGGTAAGAACTATTTGTTGGCACCAATGACATGGCAAAATAAGTGGTGCAAGAAAACTTGACTAAATTGGATAAAATATTGCTTATTTCATAGTTTATTTGACAAGCTTTTTTGGGAAATTAAAACAATAAATTCAGTGCATGGTTCAGTGCATAAGTCCATACATGCAAAGAACTTTGAAAGGGACAGATGCTAAAATTGTAAACAACAACATGGCAAAGTCATATGGTGTAGTAACTTGTAACTTGCCCATTTTATAATATATTTTTTACCTGGTATAACTATATAAAAAGTGTAACAAAATTGTATAGGCCTATATTGGAGATAGGCCTATACTGGAGATGGGCCTATACTGGAGATGGGCCTATATTGGAGATGGGCCTATATTGGAGATGGGCCTATATTGGAGATAGGCCTATATTGGAGATTGGCCTATATTGGAGATCGGCCTATATTGGAGATCGGCCTATATTGGAGATAGGCCTATTTTGGAGATAGGCCTATATTGGAGATAGGCCTATATTGGAGATTGGCCTATATTGGAGATAGGCCTAATTTCATATTTTTGCTGATGTTTATCAACACTGATCTATCCATTGTAATTAGTAGCTTGTTTTCTTTATCTAATCATCACTTTAATTCAAATTATGGGGTGGGGGCAAACTCCATAAGAACAAAATCTTTTTATCAAAAGAAATATTCATTTTGATTCATATAATGTGTCAATGTTCAAAGCTTAGCAATTTATCTCTTTTAGGCTCTCCCATTTCATGTAATTTCAATTTGTTCAGTTGGCAAGTGGAAAAGTGTCAATTTTGTTCCCATTTGCTGGTCATGTATTGCTTATCTTTGAGCAAACCTGCAGCGCGTTTGCTTACCTGGTTTAATCCACCTGGCTGAAGGGGGGAAAATACTGAAGAAATTAGAGAGGTCCTTAGATTGTGACAATTTGTGCCAGAGAAGTCATGGGTTCCCAGCTGCAGGATTAATCATAGAAAAGCATTTGCTAAATGGCCTTTTTTGGCAGCAAGGGTGTTACAGGATTTCTCTGAGAATGTAACTTGCCTCTTTGACAAGATAAATCTCACTGGTTTCACCCCTTTTGTTTTCAGTAAATTTTCCAGACAATAAAGTAATCCAGATGTAGAGGTGCTAGACCGGAGGTCTTAGGGACGATGCTCCCTCCGCGTACCCCACTGGTGCTACCCCTGCCTAGCAAAGTCATGAACATGATTTCATTTTGTAGGAACATAATCTGTTTATTTATATAAATATATTTTTCATTCTTTCAGAATTTGTGCCAAGAGAAAGGAAACAGCAGGAGCACCAATTTATGAAAGTGACGGACTGCTTCCCATCAGAATGCTATTTTAGAAATTGACAGATGCTGCGCGAGGAGCAGTATACTTGATATATATACAGTATACTTATATCTTGCTTTATATATAAGCCTTATACATACCTTAGAATATTTTAAATATTTAAAATTTATTTGAAATGTGTTTGTTATCTTCAGAAAATTGTGATATTTGGTATTCACTTTCACCCTTAAACACATCTTTCATTCCATCACCTTGTTCTAGACAGAACATTGTTATAGATTAGATAAAAGTATGTATCTTAAAGCGTTATACCAGCCTGCTGTCTTTATTAGGTACAGTTTATTGCCAGGTGAATTTGATTGACCCAAAAAGTACAAGCAAAGGTTGCTGTTAACTGCTTTGTCACAAGAAACTAGCTTTTCAAGTTAAAAGATGAGAAACGAGCTCGCCGTGAGCTCGTCAGAGAGGTTCAATACGAGCTCGTGGCGAGCTCGCCATTTCTGTAAGGGATAATACCTTGATGAAGAGAGAAAAAAGTAAAAGTTTTTGAAAATTATTACAAAAATGCACCACTTTTCTTTTACATTTAAGAATGTCCCAAAGACATAGCTTGTATGTGGAGTTGATATACAAAGGTAAAACAAATTGACATTCCTCAGTTATGTGAAAAAAGAACAACGAAATAAATCATATGATAAAGGTTTATGCAAGAAAAATAAAAACAAACAGAAAGACTCAGCACTTAAATTTCAAGAAATAATATTCAATTCAAAAGTAATTACTGTAATCGGCATCTGAAAAATAATCAGTTATTGTACTAGGCAACTGATTCATCTGTGGGGCAATTCGGTGATGCATCATGCCACTATGTCCCTAACTCCTAGAGAATTTGCCTTGTACGAATTGAAATTGTAGCTGCTAATATACTGTAAGTCACTGCCAGTAATATTTAAAGGCCCATGTGGCACAAGCGGATGAGAGTCAACAACGATGGTTCATCACTCCCCAGCTAAGCTGGAAGCTTAAAGTGGAACTGTCAAAGGCAGGATGGATAAAGGGCCTTACCTACTGTACCGTAAGGACACACCACAGCTGCCTCTGCCTGGAATAAAACCTGGAACCTCTTGCTTGCAAAATCAACTCCTTTACAGCAGTGCTAAACAATCCTACTTCACGTAGTGAAATAAAATTTGTAAGCATGACTGAGCCAAAATACACAAAAATGGTGTATGTAGTAAATCTTTAAGTCTGCAAATAATACACAAAAACTTGTATATTAAACAAGTGCAAACAACTTCTACACAGATTAGATACAGTATGCTGTTATTTAAACTTTTGTTGATAATCATATGACTCATTGAGTCATGAGCATCCTTGTTAATAAGGCTTGGACATTGCCTCCACATAATCCTAACATTTTGTCCTGATCCTTATATGAATGTGACTTCTTTTTTTTAATTCTTTTGATCAATAAACATGTTTCTTTAATGATTGTTTCCCTTTTATTATTTTTTATTTGTCAATCAGGTAATAGATGTAGATTTATTCCCTATGAGGGGGAGTGTAGTGGCTAGGAGTCAGGGTTCAAATGAGACATTCCAGGTTTCATTTTTGGCTGAACATCTGTATTGCATCTGGACATGGCTCTCCTCTGCTTGTTTCACGGAAACCAGGGCTATCAGCTCATTAGTTTTATTGACTACTAAACTACCTACAAGCTAAATTTCCGCAAGCTAGTAGTTGGGAAACTTTGCAAGCTAACAACTAGCTGATGCAAAGTTGCAAAATGTTACCTTGGAAGCTAACAATTCGCAAGCATGCAATTTGCAATCTAGCGAATTGCTTATGCAAAATGTTAGCTTGTGCTAGCTTGCGCTAGCTTGCGCTAGCTTGCGCTAGCTTGCGCTAGAATAGCCCATGCAAAATGTTAGCTTGCGCTAGCTTGCACAAGTTTGCGCTAGCTTGCGCTAGCTAGCGCTAGCTTGCGCAAGGTAGTATTTGGAACAATTGCAACCTTGCGCAAGCTTGCAAGCTAACAGTCAGCTGCAAGCTTGCGGGATGTTAGCTAGCAAGCTATCTGCTAGCTTGCAAGATGTTAGCTAGCAAGCTAGCGCAAGGTTGCAAGATGTTAGCTAGCAAGCTAGCGCAAGGTTGCAAGATGTTAGCTAGCAAGCTAGCGCAAGGTTGCAAGATGTTAGCTAGCAAGCTAGCGCAAGGTTGCAAGATGTTAGCTAGCAAGCTAGCGCAAGGTTGCAATTGTTCCAAATACTACCTTGCGGCAAGCTAGCAGCAAGCTAGTTGCAAGCTTGCAAAAGTAGTGTGCTGCAAGCTTATTGTTAGCTAGTCTTTTCTGTAAGGGACTAGAAACAAACTATGCAATCTGGCCCCCAGATGGCTTAACAGCAGAATATCCTGCATTATTTAACACCTTAAAGGATTAGTTCAGTGGTCAAGCATGTTTACTTTATATGAAAGAGGATTTTAAATTAAACAAAATAGTAAAGAGACCATTATTTTTTTTTATTCTGTTAAGGAGATATTTAAGCTCAAAGTTTGGTTTCATTTGTGTAGAAACGACTGAAATAGTTGTGATGTCATAGCCTCAGATCCTCAGTCTTTATCTCATCTATCATATTTTGTCCTGCAATTTTGTGGCTTAAAAACCAGGGATATGTCAAAAAAAGTAGTACAACTGAATATAGGAAGGGTATTTATAATATACCACCTGAGGAAAGTTTGAGGAAAAATAATTTAAATAGTGAAAAAATTATATAAACTTTCTTTAAAAAGCCTATTTTTTTCGGGGGAGAGGAAGGGGGGAGAATTTCCACCCCCTCCCCTTCAATTGTTTTGAGGGGGATTTGATAATATGTGTAGGAATCCCGCAATCATGCACCTTAATGTGAACACTACTGATTCGTCTTTTATTTCTTCATCATTTTTCCTCTGTCATATTAGTCACACACCCCGGGCCACACATGTACCCATCCTTCTTCTACATTATGCAAACAGTTGCGATGCAAACCTCTACCTCCCTTATAATCAGCAATCAAAATATCTGTGCCATTGACTACCTTTGTTCCCCCCATCACAACGCACTTTATGTAATTTCTATTAAAAACATGACACATCTGCTGCAAGCTCACGTTCTACTTCTCATCCGCAAGAACGCTCATCGGTAAAAGGATCATCATAAATCAAGCTGTAATTGGTTTGCGCAAGCAGATGAGAGCTTGAGAAAGTTTATATTTGATGTTCAAAATATGACTAAGAGGTGTTAAAACATCTGCAGAACAGCTACTGTAAATATTGTTTTTTAATTCAAATTATTGCCGGAGAAATTCATACAGAGAAAGTCATCAAGTCATCAAAGGTTGCAACTGCTGTAACTGCAGTAAAAACAGGAACTAGCAGGATTTTTTTTTTATAGATTTCTTGAGTCAACCAATTGTATAATTTAATGTTTTAGCTGGTAATACGTCACAAAATTTGCATAAAATATGCAAATTTTGATTAAAATTTTGATTGCCTGAGATTAAAAAACACTCAAACTTTTGATGAAATTTGTTACCACTATTGATTATTCTTAATAAATAGTAAAGCTATTGAGCAAATGTTGCCTCCGTACACATGCATCCATATAGTAACCTTTCAAAATCAGAGCTTGTAGCAAATTCTATACCCGCCATGGGATTGCATTAGCATATGGATCCAAAATATCAAGATGCTCTGTTCTCTATTAGCATAAAAGAATCCAAAATATCAAGATGCACTGTTCTCTATTAGCATATAGATCCAAAATATCAAGATGCACTGTTCTCTATTAGCATAAAAGGATCCAAAATATCAAGATGCACTGTTCTCTATTAGCATATGGATCCAAAATATCAAGATGCACTGTTCTCTATTAGCATATGGATCCAAAATATCAAGATGCACTGTTCTCTATATAGCATATGGATCCAAATTATCAAGATGCACTGTTCTCTGTTAGCATATGGATCCAATGTTGGCAAATGTAGATTACTGGGATTAACACCCCTATGTCGTTATTGGGGGACGGATTCAGGATTTTCAAAAAAGGGTTCAACCCTTACAGAAATTTTAGCTTGCAGCACGCTTGCAACAAGCTAACATTTTTAGCTTGCACAAGCATGCTGCAAGCTTGCGCAAGCATGCTACAAGCTAGTGCAAGCATGCTACAAGCTTGTGCAAGCATGCTGCAAGCTTGCAGCTAGATAGTATTTGGAACTAATACTAGCTTGCTAGTTTGCACAAGCTAACATTACGTACATGTAGCGCAAGCAAGCATATAATATTTATTAGCTTGCGCAAGCTTGCAAACAGTTTTGCTAGCTTGCAGATAATTTTTACCAGCTTGCGCAAGCTAATTTGTTCCAAATATTAGCTTGCAGCATGCTTGCAACATGCTTGCGCAATCTAAAAATTGTTGGCTTGCTGCAAGCTAATATTTCTGTAAAGGAAGCCTTGCAATCCAGGTCAAGTCATGGAAGCATATGGCTTTAGTGTTATAAGTGTATTGGTGAAATTAGGGGGAAGGGGTGTCCGGACTCCCAACCCCTATTCTTTTCTACCCCCCCCCTCCCCCTCTCCTTTCCTCCCCTTTTTATAAATGGGTCTATTTGAAAATTATTGCTTTCAAAAATATTCAGGACAGCATAGCCCCTGCCCACTTGTGTTGAGTTCTGTCTGCTATGAGCTTATTGAGGGATGGAGGCAGCCTCAATGTTAGCAAAGGTAAAGGGGTCTAATTGCAAACCATTGCTTTATAAGTTATTAAGGATGACAGGGCCCCGGCCCCCTGGGCAATGAGTTATCTAAAGCTCTCCATTTTACAAAGAATATTTCCAAGTCAAGACTAAAAACTATAATTCATAAGGAAAGGATATCCTTCACAGCTCACAAAATGTTGATAAATTTTTGAAATTCTTTTCTTTCATGTTTGGTTTGTTGATGTTTAACAGCACTGCAACAGTCGTGACAACCTTTAATGTTTCCAATAAAAATGTTTTCCCCAAAGGATTTTGAAAATTTAATTCACTAATCTGAATTATGCACTATCCATTGAACAGTATATAACAAAAGAAACAAAGATAGACTGCATGTTGTACAAAGACTGTGAACCATTTAACGATAATTATAGCAATTAATTTCTAATCAGAATAGGGTATGGTTCAATGGTTGGGTAGCATCGTGCACTTTTGGTTAATTTCCAGGCATTTACTGATTAATGACAAATTACTGATTAATGACAAATTTGGAATGGCTCGACAATCTAATATCTACGGTATTATTATTCCATCTGAACTATTTAGATTCCATAAAGATTAATTTTGAGGAAAGGTTGACAACAATTATCACTTTGGAATATGTCCAAATTTGTTAGCAAATGGCTGATATGGTACAATGCATGCCCTAACAGAAATGTTAGCTTGCAGCACGCTTGCAACAAGCTAACATTTTTAGCTTGTACAAGCATGCTGCAAGCTTGTGCAAGAATGCTGCACCCTTGCAGCAAGCGTGCTGCAAGCTAGTATTTGTTCCAAATACTAGCTTGCGCAAGCTAACATTATAGCTTGCGCAAGCTAACATTATAGCTTGCGCAAGCTAACATTATAGCTTGCGCAAGCAAGCATGAAATATTTGTTAACTTGCGCAAGTTTGCAAACAGTTTTGCTAGTTTGCAGATACTTTTTGCTAGCTTTCGCAAATAACAATCTGTTCCAAATACTAGCTTGCAACATGCTTGCTGCAGACTTGCAGCATGCTTGCTGCAGACTTGCAACATGCTTGCTGCAGACTTGCAGCATGCTTGCTGCAGACTTGCAACATGCTTGCTGCAGACTTGCAGCATGCTTGCTGCAGACTTGCAGCATGCTTGCTGCAGACTTGCAGCATGCTTGCTGCAGACTTGCAGCATGCTTGCTGCAGACTTGCAGCATGACTGTGCGAGTTAAAAATTGTTAGCTTGCAGATAGTTTTTGCTAGCTTGCGCAAGCTAATCTGTTCCAAATACTAGCTTACAGCTAGCTTACTACAAACTTGCAGCAAGCTTGCGCAAGCTAAAAATTGTTAGCCTGTTGCAAGCATGCTGCAGGCTTGCTGCAAGCTAATATTTATGTAAGGGAGCACTTAGAGAGTAGATGAAAGAGTGAATCAGTAATGTAGTCTTACTTTTCAAACAAATTGTGATATATTTTATAAATCATTTGAAAATTAATTCAAAAGTGCTGGTAGAGTAAGGGTTAATGAACCCGCGACAAGTGTGCCAAGTCAAAAAATATATGCAGCATGGTCCCATGGGTGGCCCACCGGGTCACCAAAGTGGAACGAGCCTGACTTTGCTTCTCGAAAGACAAAGGACCCTTCAATAATCCGCCTGTGCTTAACCCTTACTCTACCACATGGCGATATTATCACCGTTTTGGGTGCTCCATCTTTGACTCCGCCTCCCAGGTGCATTTTCAAAAAGGTGCTGGTAGAGTAAGGGTTAAAGAATTAGTTCTGGGGTCAAGCAAATAAACCATCTTAAATAAAAGGGGATTTAAAAATACAAAAAATGTGGAAGAAAGCATTCAAAAATTGTGTTCCGCTACGGAGATATTCAAGTTTAAAGCTCGTCTTATCGGTGTAAAAACGACTGGTGTAGTAAGTGTACTATGGAAGGCTGGCGCCCTCATCCTCACGTTCTTAACAATCATTAGTGTATCTTAAAGAAAACTTATTTAACTTTTTTACTATTTGAATTATTTTTTGTTGAACTTTCTTTAGGTGGTACAGTATATTATAATTACCCTTACTACTGTAGATTCTGTTTTACTTTTTTCCTGATATATCCAAGGCTTTTTAAGCCACAAAATCACAAGACAAAATATGATAGAATACATAACCACTCTCAGGAATCTGAGGCTATGACATCACAACTAGACTGATTTCAGTCATTTCTACACAATTGATACAACTTTAAACTTTAACATCTTCTTTAAAATGAAATTAAGATTTTTGAATGATCTCTTTAAGCGAATGGTAAACTTTACAGTGAGTTTACAAGAAGTATGGGAGATTAAATTAGCTGTGTGGCTGCTTGGTGAATTTTTATTTTCCAAAAACTCTCTTCTCCATAGCAGTGCATAGGGAATGTACATGTAAGGAAATGTTATGTTTTAGGGCTTCTCCAAAAGTGGGGAATATGTCTGAATAAAAGGGTCAAAATCTTCCCACAAAAAATCGCAACAGAAATGATATTAATGTGGTGAATATAACTTTTTATACTTCCCTCTTTTACAATTAATTTTCACTGCATATTTACATAAGGGTATTTTCACTGCATATCTACATTAGGGATATTTTCGCTGCATATTTACATTAGGGATATTTTTACTGCATATTTACATTAGGGATATTTTTAGGGCACATATTTTGAACCGTAGATTTTTTTCCAGCTCTTGTGTTAATTTTTTATGATCCCTCTATCAACGATCGCTTCACTTCATTTACTCAATGTTTGTTAGTTTGATGAGGGCTTAACGGCACCACAACAGTGAGAGTCAATTTGGGCCTGAGAGGTTAGATTATTTCAGAGGTAAGAAGAAAAGAAAATGGGGAGATTGAGAGAAACACAAGAACTAAATGCCAGAAAGCTGGGATTGAGAGAGGAAGTGCATGGGTAAAAAAACAAAGTAGAGAGAGGGGGGGAGAGGAGGACTTAATATGGTTGTAAAGGGAAGCATGAAGGAAGGAGATAATTCTATCCGGAGGGTTTTTCTGCAAGAGCTCGGCTATTGAGTTTTGGGAGCAAGGGAGAAGCTCTGGGAAGGTTGTACAGGGGGCAAGCAAAGAGAACGTGATGGACTGTGAGGGTGCAATGGCAATTGTTGCAGAGGGGTTGGGGGAGCCAATAAGGAGGTATTTACTCAGCCCATCAGATCTCGATAGTTGCACTCAAGTGATTACACATGATATTGTTTTTTTTCTTCTTACAATCATCGAGCAAGGTTATCATCTGGGATTGTAATCCGGGATTAAGTGGGAATGCAACCCAAAGCAACCTGAGTTCTCATTTATCTCCAGATCATGATTCCCTGACGATGACCTTGCTGGATAAAGTAAATAAGAAATACTTATGTGTTCTCACTTGAGGCAAGCTAATGCAATTATATCCACTGTAGGTGATCTGATCACAACTCATGATGACTAAAAACATTAATACAACATTATTAACATTTTACAGGCCCCTAACAGGATATTGCATTCTATCTTTATTGAAACCCTTACAGAATTGTTTTCTTACAGCACGCTTGTGACAAGCTAACATTTTAAAGCTTGCATAAGCGTGCAGCAAGCTTAGCTTGCTAGCTGCGCAAGCTAACATTGGTTTGAGCAAGCTAGCATAAAATATTTGTTAGCTTGCGCAAGCTAAAAATTGTTAGCTCATTGTTGCAAGCTTGATGCAGCTTGCAGGAAGCTTGCTGCAAGCTTATATTTCTGTAAGGGGAGTCCACAGATCTGCGTTCACACATGGTTTGGGATCGGTGGATCTCATCGCCTGCTGCGGATACTACCCGCGAGGAGGATCAAGATTAAGTGACTGCGATCAGACCGGTGAGAGTTCTCACAATAAATTAATGGTGGATGTGATTGCCTGAGTGGGTGTGATCGCGAGCTCACGATCAAGTGAGAACACGCTCTACATCAGCATCACTAACAGTATACAGCTTGTAATCCCCTAATGGGATTAAGCCACACTCCTCAAGTCAATATTTCTTGGTACCATCTTTATGGCCATGCATGCAGTAAAATCAAATTGATTGTGTGAGTGTTTGAGGTGTCCGCTTTGCAAAATAAATGAAGTGATAAATATTTAATTTAGTTAGAAGCATTTGAGCTAAATACTAATTTTGTGCACACTATGGAGTCATTTCTATGCTGGTTGAAGGGGCACTTCCATATGTGAGGTATACTGTATATATATACACGTGTGCTGCCAGAGTAGGTGCCTTTTTTTGCATCATTTTCGTAGTGCAAGTGACTTTTTTTGCATCATTTTACAGGTCCCAAAAAAAGCTGCTGGTCCATTTTTATAATATTTTCATTGAATACTCACTACTGCAGGTATGAAACTTGACTTTTATAGTGTGGGTATCAAAGTTGTATCATTTCATACTGCAGGTACGAAAAAATCTGAAGCAGCATGGACCATTTCGGTTGATGGGCTGCACACCCCTTTCACTTCACTTTTAGTATGGAGTGACAACCCCATCCCCCCCCCCCTCCCCTACAGGCATGGGTTTATTAATATTACTAATAGTACCAAATTCTATAAATGTAGAGCTTTTCCACATGCAATTCCTCATGAGCCGTAAGGGCCATTAGACTCTGTGATGAAAATATTTCTACAACTTCACTGCATCAATTACAAATAAAGGTAGTCATGCATGCCCACTGCAGACAAATCCTTTAACTTTAAATACAAATAAAGAGCCAACTATTGTTGCTCAGAAAGCTTTATGCTCGACTATCCTGAACTAATATGGCAGCAAATACACTGCACTTTGTGTGATGAAGCTGGCTAACAATAGATCCTTTCATTGAATCAGGGAAGCGGAAAGTTCAGACACGGCTAATATCTCAGAAATGGTTGTGGTTTTTGACATGCAGGAAGATTAAGCTTTCTGAAATCCGCTGTACGCAGATATTTTGATCAAATGTAGTAACGGTATTTACACAGCATGTGCTTAAAGCACTTCACAGTGGAAATATCAATACTATAAGCAGCAGCCAACAAACGACGCACAAGGTATTATCACCATGCTCTGATTATTTACGCTGAGCACCGGTCAAGTTGGGGCAGCAGGCCCCCTTTTGGTATGACTTAACCGGGGATTGAACCCACGACCTTCCGGCTGGAAAGCGGGTGAAGCTACCAATTGAGCTTACCATCAGTGTCCTACATCTTGTCTCCAGTCCAATGCACTTTAGGTTCTGAATTGTCTAAAGTTCTTTAAACTGAATCAGCACTAACTACCAGCACAACTAAACCAATGCCATTCATTTCACCATCAATCATTGCAAAAGAGCAGAATAGTTCAGGTCTTCTTTTAAAGAAAAGATCGTAATTGCAATTTTACTCTTCGAAACTCTCTCTGCTTATAATCAGTTATTACTCAGTACATACAGTAGTACAAGTGTGAGTAACAGGGTACATAATTTATGCTACAAAATGTAAACATACGGTTGTTCTCCCTTGGGTATGAGCTCAGAAAGTGATATATTGCCCAACATACAGGGAAGTTTTGACAGTTTGATGAAACCACCCTGTATGTAGGGTAATATATCACTTTCTGAGCTCATACCCAAGGGAGAACAAACCGTACAGTATATTCAAATATTGTGCATAAATTATAATAATTATAATAAATAATTATAATAAATTACAGTAATAATTTACTTTCCTATGAGCTGATATGATCAGACCAACTGCCTACAGATTTTTTTTACTGTGCCCTAGCTGACAGAAAAATCTAGCTTGCAGCACATGTGCGATAAGCTGACATTTTCAGCTTGCTTTGCTAGTACCTTGGAACCAATAAAAGCTTGCTAGCTTGCGCAAACTACTGTAACATTAGGTCATCATAGAGTAGAAGGTTGCCTACCTTGTTGTGAGCAAATGTAACTTTATCCCAAACAAGATGACTGGAATTTTGCAGTGCAGACTTATTTCTATCAAAATTATAGTCATGGCAGTTTTACTGCATAGTCCACTCCTTATTAAATGTGTGCGGCAAATTGTAATAAAAAAATCCAGTGTTTTGAAGCAGTTCACTCTTGATATTGAATAATTGCTAGTTCTTTGGTCATAAAGAGCTTAAAGGGGCAAGGACAAATATTTACAAAGCAATCTGAGAATCTCTTAATAAAGGTGTAAGCAGAGAATAGTTTTGTTTGGTTTGTTGATGTTTAACGGCACCATGACAGTCAGAGTCAAATGTGCCAATAGGGTGTTAAATACTAAGGTGCATGAGCTAGGACAGAGAGGAAAGAGAGGTGGGATAGAGGAGAGGGATGGGAGAAGGTGAATAAGGGGAAAAGGTTAAGGTAATAAAAGGAAGATGAGGAAGGTAAGGCAGAAAAGGAAGGAAAGGGGGTTTAGATCAGGTGGAATAAATTAGTGTTGCGGAGAAAGGTGATGAAGTTGGAGATAGGATTGTGCTGGAAAAGATCAGAAATTGAGATGGAGGGGAGGAGGTGTGATCTGGAGTTCGGGTAGATGGGACAGGTTAATAGGATATGCTTGATTGAGAGGTCAGTGTTGCATGTAGGGCAGAGAGGAGCAGGGGAGCCAGAAAGTAGGTGAGAGTGGGTGAAAAAGGTGCGGCCGAGGCGGATGCGGGTGATGACAATGTCCTCCCTGCGGTTGCGACTGTACAGGGGATGTTGGTCCCAACCCTGGGTTTGATGGTGTAAAGTTTGTTACTGGTCTCGAGATTCTAGGAGTCTTGCCAGGTCTTACTGAGGTAGCTGAAAGTGGAAAAACGGAGGTCTGAGTGCAGGATAAAAAAAGGAGAAAAGTGATACGACAAAGCATTGTCGGCGGCTCCATCAGCTCTCTCGTTGCTGGGAATGCCAACGTGGCTGGGGATCCAGAAGAAGATAATTTTTTTCCCTAAGGAGAAAGAGCGTAAAGTTTATTGAGGATTTGTAGGATGAGTGGATTGGACCAGAGCATGTTGAGGATGCCAGAGAGAACGGATTTAAAGTCGCAGGAGACAACGAAATGGGGGTGGAATATTTCAACAAAATTTAAGGCCAGGAGGCTGGCCTTTGCTTCAGCAGAGAATGGAGTGATGATTGATGGCTTGTCACAAAATGTCATATCACAAAATTTCAAATTTGTCACATAAATGTATCAATTGTCAAATAATTTTTGATACCTTTTGCATAAGATGTCACATCAGTTTTGCCTTTGTCACATCTGATTGGCATAGATTCACACATCATGACCAGTTGACCGGTGAAGGATCATTTGTCGGTTTCATGAAAATGGATTCCACCACTATTGCAACACCAAATTATGAATGAGTGTGAGTGAAGGGGTACATATCACAAAATGTCAGAAAAATCTGTTTATGTTCAGTTTGTCACATTTTTTCAAAATGTCGCAGATTATCACACAATTTTTGGACAATGAAAGAAATTTTGTCACAAAATGTCACCAAGTCATGGACGCTCTATTCTCTGATGCATGGAAACCTATTCAGGGAGTAGGCCCCAAATGAGCCCCACCCTCTATAATCAAAAGAGGCACACGGTTCAAAGGTGAGGGTGTATTAAACTAGAGCCTCATAAATATTCAAACACAGGTTTCGTGCACGTGATGGTACCAATAACTGCTGGTTATTGAAATCAAATTGAAATGGTGAATGTTAAAATCTACTATATGACTATCCGTACAATTTTCTTAACTTGCAGGTTTGCGACAAGCTAACCTTTTAAGCTTGCTGCAAGCTTTGGAACTGCTAAGCTTGTGCAAGTTAGCAAGAACTTTCTGCAAGCTTGCGCAAACTAACATATAGTTTATGCTAGGTTGAGCAAGCTAATGTTAGTTTGTGCAAGCTGTATTAGCAAACTTGTATTTGTTCTAAATACTAGCTTGCAGCAAGCTTGCCATGAGTTTGCAGCAAGCTTGCACAAGCTAGAAATGTTAGCTTGTCACAAGCGTGCTGCAAGCTAATATGTCTTTAAGGTAAGCGTAAAGAATACAAACATGCTTGAATTGCATGTACAATTAAAAGATTATTCAATTTTTCCCCCTGCCCCTATCATAATTTTCCCTTGCCCCCATCATGATTTTCCCTTGCCCCCATCATGATTTTCCCCTTGCCCCCATCATGTTTATTGCCACTCCAACTAAAATATCTTTGGAACCTTTATGAGGTCTCGAGTTGAAATGAACCCCAGAACTAGGACGCTCTATAAGTTTGTAATGTTTAAATAATTCAGCTCCATGATTCCACCATTTTCCACAAAATCCAGGTTGGCACCACCTCTCCATCCCCAACCAACGCGACCACAACAATCCAGGTTGGCACCACCTCTCCATCCCCAACCAACTCGATCACAACTATCCAGGTTGGCACCACCTCTCCATCCCCAACCAACTCCACCACAACAATCCAGGTTGGCACCACCTGTCCATCCCAACCAACTCGACCACAACAATCCAGGTTGGCAACACCTCTCCATCCCCAACCAACTCGATCACAACTATCCAGGTTGGCACCACCTCTCCATCCCCAACCAACTCGATCACAACAATCCAGGTTGGCACCACCTGTCCATCCCAACCAACTCGATCACAACAAACCAGGTTGGCACCACCTCTCCATCCCCAACCAACTCGACCACAACAAACCAGGTTGGCACCACCTCTCCATCCCCAACCCATCCTATCCAGGTTGGCACCACCTCTCCATCCCCCCAAACCAACTATCCAGGTTGGCACCACCTCTCCATCCCCAACCAACACAACAAACCAGGTTGGCACCACCTCTCCATCCCCAACCAACTCGATCACAACTATCCAGGTTGGCACCACCTCTCCATCCCCAACCAACTCCACCACAACAAACCAGGTTGGCACCACCTGTCCATCCCAACCAACTCCACCACAACAATCCAGGTTGGCAACACCTCTCCATCCCCAACCAACTCGATCACAACAAACCAGGTTGGCACCACCTCTCCATCCCCAACCAACTCGACCACAACAAACCAGGTTGGCACCACCTCTCCATCCCCAACCAACTCCACCACAACAAACCAGGTTGGCACCACCTCTCCATCCCCAACCAACTCGATCACAACTATCCAGGTTGGCACCACCTCTCCATCCCCAACCAACTCCACCACAACAATCCAGGTTGGCACCACCTGTCCATCCCAACCAACTCGACCACAACAATCCAGGTTGGCAACACATCTCCATCCCCAACCAACTCGATCACAACAAACCAGGTTGGCACCACCTCTCCATCCCCAACCAACTCCACCACAACAATCCAGGTTGGCACCACCTGTCCATCCCAACCAACTCGACCACAACAATCCAGGTTGGCACCACCTCTCCATCCCCAACCAACTCCACCACAACAATCCAGGTTGGCACCACCTGTCCATCCCAACCAACTCCACCACAACAATCCAGGTTGGCACCACCTGTCCATCCCAACCAACTCGACCACAACAATCCAGGTTGGCAACACATCTCCATCCCCAACCAACTCGATCACAACAAACCAGGTTGGCACCACCTCTCCATCCCCAACCAACTCCACCACAACAATCCAGGTTGGCACCACCTGTCCATCCCAACCAACTCCACCACAACAATCCAGGTTGGCACCACCTGTCCATCCCAACCAACTCGACCACAACAATCCAGGTTGGCAACACATCTCCATCCCCAACCAACTCGATCACAACAAACCAGGTTGGCACCACCTCTCCATCCCCAACCAACTCCACCACAACAATCCAGGTTGGCACCACCTGTCCATCCCAACCAACTCCACCACAACAAACCAGGTTGGCACCACCTCTCCATCCCCAACCAACTCCACCACAACAATCCAGGTTGGCACCACCTCTCCATCCCCAACCAACTCCACCACAACAATCCAGGTTGGCACCACCTGTCCATCCCAACCAACTCGACCACAACAATCCAGGTTGGCAACACATCTCCATCCCCAACCAACTCGATCACAACAAACCAGGTTGGCACCACCTCTCCATCCCCAACCAACTCCACCACAACAATCCAGGTTGGCACCACCTGTCCATCCCAACCAACTCGACCACAACAATCCAGGTTGGCACCACCTCTCCATCCCCAACCAACTCCACCACAACAATCCAGGTTGGCACCACCTGTCCATCCCAACCAACTCCACCACAACAATCCAGGTTGGCACCACCTGTCCATCCCAACCAACTCGATCACAACAAACCAGGTTGGCACCACCTCTCCATCCCCAACCAACTCCACCACAACAATCCAGGTTGGCACCACCTGTCCATCCCAACCAACTCCACCACAACAATCCTGGTTGGCACCACCTGTCCATCCCAACCAACTCGACCACAACAATCCAGGTTGGCAACACATCTCCATCCCCAACCAACTCGATCACAACAAACCAGGTTGGCACCACCTCTCCATCCCCAACCAACTCCACCACAACAATCCAGGTTGGCACCACCTGTCCATCCCAACCAACTCCACCACAACAAACCAGGTTGGCACCACCTCTCCATCCCCAACCAACTCCACCACAACAATCCAGGTTGGCACCACCTCTCCATCCCCAACCAACTCCACCACAACAATCCAGGTTGGCACCACCTGTCCATCCCAACCAACTCGACCACAACAATCCAGGTTGGCAACACATCTCCATCCCCAACCAACTCGATCACAACAAACCAGGTTGGCACCACCTCTCCATCCCCAACCAACTCCACCACAACAATCCAGGTTGGCACCACCTGTCCATCCCAACCAACTCGACCACAACAATCCAGGTTGGCACCCCTCTCCATCCCCAACCAACTCCACCACAACAATCCAGGTTGGCACCACCTGTCCATCCCCAACCAACTCCACCACAACAATCCAGGTTGGCACCACCTGTCCATCCCAACCAACTCCACCACAACAATCCAGGTTGGCACCACCTGTCCATCCCAACCAACTCCACCACAACAATCCAGGTTGGCACCACCTGTCCATCCCAACCAACTCCACCACAACAATCCAGGTTGGCACCACCTGTCCATCCCAACCAACTCGACCACAACAATCCAGGTTGGCAACACATCTCCATCCCCAACCAACTCGATCACAACAAACCAGGTTGGCACCACCTCTCCATCCCCAACCAACTCCACCACAACAATCCAGGTTGGCACCACCTGTCCATCCCAACCAACTCGACCACAACAATCCAGGTTGGCACCACCTCTCCATCCCCAACCAACTCCACCACAACAATCCAGGTTGGCACCACCTCTCCATCCCCAACCAACTCCACCACAACAATCCAGGTTGGCACCACCTGTCCATCCCAACCAACTCCACCACAACAATCCAGGTTGGCACCACCTGTCCATCCCAACCAACTCCACCACAACAATCCAGGTTGGCACCACCTGTCCATCCCAACCAACTCGACCACAACAAACCAGGTTGGCAACACATCTCCATCCCCAACCAACTCGATCACAACAAACCAGGTTGGCACCACCTCTCCATCCCCAACCAACTCCACCACAACAATCCAGGTTGGCACCACCTGTCCATCCCAACCAAGACCACAACAATCCAGGTTGGCACCACCTCTCCATCCCCAACCAACTCCACCACAACAATCCAGGTTGGCACCACCTGTCCATCCCAACCAACTCCACCACAACTATCCAGGTTGGCACCACCTCTCCATCCCCAACCAACTCCACCACAACAATCCAGGTTGGCACCACCTCTCCATCCCCAACCAACTCGATCACAACAATCCAGGTTGGCACCACCTGTCCATCCCAACCAACTCGACCACAACAATCCAGGTTGGCAACACATCTCCATCCCCAACCAACTCGATCACAACAAACCAGGTTGGCACCACCTCTCCATCCCCAACCAACTCCACCACAACAATCCAGGTTGGCACCACCTGTCCATCCCAACCAACTCCACCACAACAATCCAGGTTGGCACCACCTGTCCATCCCAACCAACTCCACCACAACAATCCAGGTTGGCACCACCTGTCCATCCCAACCAACTCGACCACAACAAACCAGGTTGGCACCACCTCTCCATCCCCAACCAACTCCACCACAACAATCCAGGTTGGCACCACCTGTCCATCCCAACCAACACCACCACAACAATCCAGGTTGGCACCACCTGTCCATCCCAACCAACTCCACCCACAACAATCCAGGTTGGCACCACCTCTCCATCCCCAACCAACTCGACCACAACAATCCAGGTTGGCACCACCTGTCCATCCCAACCAACTCGATCACAACTATCCAGGTTGGCACCACCTGTCCATCCCAACCAACTCGACCACAACAATCCAGGTTGGCACCACCTGTCCATCCCCAACCAACTCGATCACAACAATCCAGGTTGGCACCACCTCTCCATCCCCAACCAACTCGATCACAACAATCCAGGTTGGCACCACCTCTCCATCCCCAACCAACTCCACCACAACAATCCAGGTTGGCACCACCTGTCCATCCCAACCAACTCCACCACAACAATCCAGGTTGGCACCACCTGTCCATCCCAACCAACTCGACCACAACAATCCAGGTTGGCAACACATCTCCATCCCCAACCAACTCGATCACAACAAACCAGGTTGGCACCACCTCTCCATCCCCAACCAACTCCACCACAACAATCCAGGTTGGCACCACCTGTCCATCCCAACCAACTCGACCACAACAATCCAGGTTGGCACCACCTCTCCATCCCCAACCAACTCCACCACAACAATCCAGGTTGGCACCACCTGTCCATCCCAACCAACTCCACCACAACAATCCAGGTTGGCACCACCTGTCCATCCCAACCAACTCGATCACAACAAACCAGGTTGGCACCACCTCTCCATCCCCAACCAACTCCACCACAACAATCCAGGTTGGCACCACCTGTCCATCCCAACCAACTCCACCACAACAATCCAGGTTGGCACCACCTGTCCATCCCAACCAACTCGACCACAACAATCCAGGTTGGCAACACCTCTCCATCCCCAACCAACTCGATCACAACAAACCAGGTTGGCACCACCTCTCCATCCCCAACCAACTCGACCACAACAAACCAGGTTGGCACCACCTCTCCATCCCCAACCAACTCCACCACAACAAACCAGGTTGGCACCACCTCTCCATCCCCAACCAACTCGATCACAACAAACCCAATTTACCTTCAACAGTTCGGTTCGTACTTTCCATCATGGGATCTCAGTCAGCGGCATAGCTAGGGCCCTACGAGCTGGGGGCAAGTGGGGCCTATGGTATATAGGTACAGTATAATGATTTTGTCTTCCCCACAAATAGGGCCAAAACCGGGCCTTTTTTAGGGGGAAACTTCTCCCTGCCCCCCCCCCCTCCCCTAGTTATACCACTGCTCAGAGTTTGCCTGTTCAGAAAATTGGAACATGCGCAATACAAGTCTATTCAATAACGAGGCTTCGTCATAGTCTTTGGTGTAGTCACTTTATGTGTGTATTATTTCTTAACATTCTGTTTTAGTAACATAAAATGATGATACTAAAGTTTGATTTGACTCTGATAATATTTATTACATTGTTTGTCAGAAATAATTGCGGAACAAAACTTCAAAATGTTTTTTTTTCTTCAGAAAATCTTGTTAAAGCGTGACTGCCTAATCGTAACATACAGTAATAAGAAGTCACCACTTTTCTTTAAAATTCTCTAAAATTCCACAGTAAATTTCAAAAGTGCACAGTGAAAAGATAATTCACATTATTTCATATCAAGAAGAAAAATTTGAACCTTTCGCAGTGGTTGAGTTACCCGGGCTCGAAATGTGTTTGATTCTTATATTATTCCTATACAAAATTTGAATTTGGATAAATGCATTGTGGGATACTTGGGTAAATTATCTCCTGATCGGGAAACCAAAACTGTTCTCCTGATCGGGAGTGCCAACCAACCCCTTACAGAAATATTAGCTTGCAGCAAGATTGCTGCAAGCTTGCTGCATGCTTGCAGAATACTTGCGCAAGCTTGCAGCACACTCACGAAAACTGAAAAATGTTAGCTTGTCGCAAGCGTCCTGCAAGCTAAATTTTCTGTAAGGGACCTGTTCAAGCAAAAGATCAAAAGATGAAAAACCAGGGTAAATTTCCCCGTCCCAAATTTGATCAAATGCAAGCTTGCAAGCTTGCGCAAACTGACATTAGCTTGTGCAAGCTAGGAAAAAATATTTGTTACCTTGCGCAAGCTTGCAAATACTATCTGCAAGCTTGCGCAAGCTAGCAAATATTTTATGCTAGCTAGCGCAAGCTCTTGTTAGTTTATTAGCTTGCGCAAGCTAGCAAGCTAGTATTTGTACCTACAGTACTCTTCTAAGTCTCTCTACATCACTGGCGGCATACACTACTTTCATTGGCGCCATACACTACTTTTGATACTACTGTATGTACAGTGATCACCTTATTTTTTTTTCCTCGGGTATCTGATAAAGAGGTCAAAATATTTTAATAATTTGTTTGATTTGGTATTGAAAGATGGTATTCCTTACAGAAAAACTAGCTTGCAGCAAGCTTGCGACAAGGTAACATTTTTAGCTTCCAAAACTTGCGGCAAGCTTGCAGCAAGCAAGTATTTGTGACAAATGCAAGCTTGTGCAAATTCACATTAACTTGTGCAAGCTAGCAAAAAATATTTGTTAGCTTGCACAAGCTTGCAGAAATTTTTGCAAGCTTGCGGAAAGGTTTTTGCTAGCTTGCGCAAGCTACCAAGTTTGCATTTGTCCCAATTACTAGCTTACTACAAGCTAAAAATGTTATAGCCAAACCAAATTTGTTATCACTGATAATACCTACAAGTAGTGTAAACTGGCCTAACCATACAATTTACCTTCTATGCAATTTTGCATTTGGTATATGTACATGTATGTCATGCATTTTAAAAGTGCTGTCAGTCTTTTTTTGCACATTTAATGAAATTTTCAAATATTTTTTTTTTTTTGCCTTGTGTCGTTGAAAAATTACTTAAACATTCATAAGAAATGATTATGATTAATCTAAGGTTTTCAGTACAGAGAGAGCTGAGATCCCATCTCAGTGGTGGCAGTGTCCACATTAAGGTGCGGGATTCCTGCACATATTATCAAATTCCCACTCAAAAATAATTAAAGAGGGAAATTCCTGGAGGAAAAATACGGCATAAAAAAATAAATCGGCCAAATTTGGGCATTTCTTGGTATATTATTTTTCAAAAAGATATCCACCTTTTTTTAAAACCCCCCCCTCCCAAAAAACATACACACTTTTGAATGTTTAAATTTTGAACATTTAGCTGCAAGCTAAGGTTTGAAAAAATACACAAGGGGGTTCAAATTTTAAACATTAGCTGCAAAAGTTTTGAACATTAGCTGCAAACTAAGGTTAAAAAATATACACAAGGGGGTTCAATTTTTAAACATTAGTTGCAAGCTAAGGTTAAAAAAATACACAAGGGGTTCAAATTTTGAACATTAGCTACAAGCAAAGATTAAAAAAACACACAAGGGGGTTCAAATTTTGAACATTAGCTGCAAGCTAAGGTTAAAAAAAATACACAAGGGGTTCAAATTGTTAACCTTAATGTGAACATTGAGTGGTGAATCTAATCGCCTTCTCCGGATCAGGATCCCACCTTCTCCTAGGATCAGGATCCTACCCTCTCCTAGGATCAGGAACCTACCCTCTCCTAGGATCAGGATCCTACCCTCTCCTAGGATCAGGAACCTACCCTCTCCTAGGATCAGGAACCTACCCTCTCCTAGGATCAGGATCCTACCCTATTCTAGGATCAGGATCCTACCCTCTCCTAGGATCAGGATCCTACCCTCTCCTGGGATCAGGAACCTACCCTCTGGGATCAGGATTATACCCTCTCCTAGGATCAGGATCCTACCCTCTCCTAGGATCAGGATTATACCCTCTCCTAGGATCAGGAACCTACCCTCTGCTAGGATCAGGAACCTACCCTCTCCTAGGATCAAAAACCTACCCTCTGCTAGGATCAGGATCCTACCCTCTCCTAGGATCAGGATCCCACCTTCTCCTAGGATCAGGATCCTACCCTCTCCTAGGATCAGGAACCTACCCTCTCCTAGGATCAGGATATTACCCTCTCCTAGGATCAGCGTCCTAACCTCTCCTAGGATCAGGATCCTACCCTCTCATAGGATCAGGATCCTACGCTCTCCTATGATCAGGATCCTACCCTCTCCTAGGATCAGGATCCTATTCTCTCCTAGGATCAGGATATTACCCTCTCCTAGGATCAGGATCCCACCATCTCCTAGGATCAGGATCCTACCCTCTCCTAGGATTAGGATCCTACCCTATACTAGGATCAGGATCCTACCCTCCTAGGATCAGGATCTTACCCTCTCCTAGGATCAGGATCCTACCCTCTCCTAGGATCGGGACCCAGTGACTATTATCAGATCAGATGAGCATTTTAACAAAATAAATATGAGGATCTGATCGTCTGCAGTAGGTGGTCTAATCACTACTTCCTACCTAGAATCTGCCCCAAAGTTCCTCTTCACCCTTACAGAAATTTTAACTTGCAGCACGCTTGCAACAAGCTAACATTTTTAACTTGCACAAGCATGTTGCAAACTTGGGCAAGCATGCTGCAAGCTTGCGCAAGCATGCTGCAAGCTTGCGCAAGCATGCTGCAAGCTTCAAGCAAGTGTGCTGCAAGCTAGTGTTTGGAACAAATACTAGTTTGCAAGCTTGCGCAAGCTAATGTTAGCTTGCACAAGGTAGTATGAAATATTTCTTAGCTTCCAAAAACTTGCAGAAAGTTTTGTTAGCTTGTGAAAGCTTGCAGATAGTTTTTGCTACTTTGTCGCAAGCATGCTGCAAGCTAATATTTCTTTAAGGGCACTGTAAAATGTAGCCTCTGGCGATTTATTGACCGCTACTTTGACACAATTTTGGAGATACATTTACGCCATTATTCTATTTTTTTGTTCTGTGAGCCCCCACCCCCACCCCTCCCATCTAATGCAACAGGTGGCTACACCTGAGGTACTGTACAATCTGACCAGGCCTGGTTATCGTCCCAAGCGCCTGAAGCAAAATCAATTTGAAAAAGTCAAAAAAGCCCAACTGTAGTAAAGACCAAAAATTCAAACCTTTGTTTATTTCTTTCATTCACACTATTTATTCCCCCCCCCCCCCTCCCCTCGCCCTGTTATTTTCCATTTTGATCCTTTCTTTCTCCTCCTTATCCTGTCTTTTTTTCCCTTTTCTCCCTCTTTT
Organism: Chiridota heheva; assembly: GCA_020152595.1. Classification (NCBI taxonomy): domain Eukaryota; kingdom Metazoa; phylum Echinodermata; class Holothuroidea; order Apodida; family Chiridotidae; genus Chiridota; species Chiridota heheva. Next base: position 326,313 of record JAIGNY010003164.1, read on the forward strand.
CTTTCAGATGGAAAATTTACTGGGTCCCCCCCCCTCCCTTCCTTATTCCACTTGAGTTTCAAAACACTGCATCCTCTCCTATCACCATCGATACACACCATTTATTGTTAGAAAATGTAAAATAAATAAATCTGTTTTTAAGATATGTCCTCCCAGTACACCCCCCTCCCCCACTTTTAACACTTCCCTTGCAGGCCTGAAGCCTCCCCTTTGTGAAGATGTGTGCCCCCGGGGCTGCAATGCCTAAATAGAATCAAACAAAAAAGGGAAGAGTACTGTATATGAAGAATCTGCCCACATGCACTCTCTTGAAGGGCTTGTGTCCCCCTCCCCCTGAGAAAAGGTCCTGGCTGCAGACCTGCTCCCCTTCTTTGAAAAATAATTTAAGATGTTTTAAAATGCATACATATAAATGCACAGATTCTGATACTGCACATATTGCATTGCTACTGTAGGGTCTAATCTGTTACAGTATTTGCCCAACACATTTACAATAAGCCCCTACCTCTCCTTTTTTTCTTTCCCTCTCCTCCCTTCTTTGGTCCCTAAAACTCCTAAGCAAACTTGCACATGTTAATACATAACTGTACATTAAAATTCTAATGAGATCTCTTCTGAACAAGAAGTAGAGAACAGCTTTTGCTCTTCACCATCAGATCTTTACCCACCCCCTTTTCCCTGTACGAGGCAAACTTTCAATCTGTTTTAACTTATACAAATTCCTTTTATAAATCAAAACTACTGCAGGGTCTATACAGAGGTGCATATGTACAGGAGAGTGAAATGTGTTTGTTTGTTTGTTTGTTTGTTTGATGAGGGCTTCATGGCACCACGATAGTGAGGGTTAAATTGTGCCTGAGAGCTTAAGATCATTCCAGAGGTAGGGAGAAAAGGAAACAGGGAGAGATTGAGAGAAACACGAGAACTAAAAGCCAAAAAGCTAGGATTGAGAGAGGAAATGCATGGGAGTGAAATAAGCTTGAAGTACATGAACATGTATGAGTATGCCCCCAGCTTTAGATCTACCCCCACTTCTAACCCCTTCTTCTTTTCCCCCTTTACCAGACAACTTTAAATCAATTCTACTTATAAAAATGCCTTTATTGATTCTAAATTAATCTAATGCAGGTATACACTAACAGATGAGCATCTAATGAAACAAGCTTGACATGGATGAACATACATGTCAGGATGTGTGTTCCTCCAACAACAATTCTACCCTCACCCCATTTCTATACCCCCCCCCCACTTCTAGCCCCCCCCACTTCTAGCCTCTCCCCCACTTCTAACCCCTCCCCCACTTCTAACCCTTCCTCCACTTCTAACCCCTCCCCCACTTCTAACCCCTCCGCCACTTCTAACCCCTCCCCCATTTCTAACCTCTACCCCACTTCTAACCCCTCCTCCATTTTGATCTGTTTTACTTCTAACAATGCCTTTATAGATTTTAAATTAAACCACTGCAGGTCTACACTTACACTGGAGCATAGTTAAATGCGATTGATGCACATGCAATATTTACTAATTATGAAATGTGCATAATCAGATATGTGCGGGATAGCAAGATTTCCGCACATATTATCAAATCCCCCCTCAAAAATTATTCAAGAGGGGCAAATTCCCGTCAAAAAAATAAACACAACATCGGCTAGAGAAATGCCAAATTTGGCCTTCTTCCAGTAATTTTTTAGCTTTTTCCAGTAAATTATGGCCTTTTTCCAGTAAATTTTGGCCTTTTTCCAGTAAATTTTGGCCTTTTCTAGTAAAATTTGGCCATTTGAAATTTCTATTTTTGGTATTTTGAGCCTTTTGTTTTTTGTTTTTTTTCTTTCTTTTTTCCCCAAAACAATGCCCACCTTATTTTTCAAAATTAAATTCCCCCAATAAAAATCCCCCATGATTGTTTAACTCTTAGTGTGGATACTGCCCCGTTTATGAGACAAACTTTCAATCTGTTTTACTTAAAAATATGCCAAGATTATTAAATCAATCTACTGTCTATGCTAACAGAGGTGCATAGTGTAATAACAAATAAGCTACATTAAGATTTACCACACCCCACTCCTAACCCCTCCACTTCTAATCCCTCACCCCCCCCCCCCCCTCCCCATCCCCCACTTCTAACCCCTCCCCCCATTTTGATCTGTTTCACTTATGAAAATGCCATTTATATATTATAAATTAAACCACTGCAGGTCTACACTCACACTAGAGCATAGTTAAATACTATTAATGTGCATGCAATATCTACTAATACAATGAAATGTTCCCCCAGAATCAGATCTACCCCACTCCACTTCTAACCCCTCCCCTTCCCATGTTACAAGCCAAACTTTCAATCTATTTTACTTCTAAATATTCCTAGATTATAAATTAATCTACATGCTATACCAACAGAGGTGCATAGTGAAATGAGCTTGAATTGTACGCGAGTGTTCCCCAGCATTACTGTATTACCCCCAACCTTAATTCTAACCTACCGCCACTTTGATCTGTTTAACATATAAAAATACCATCTATATAACATAAATCAAACCACTGCAGGGTCTACGTTTACACTGGAGCATCAAGTGAAATAATTTTACTGGGCATGAATGTTTTGTGTATTATTTACTAATATCAAACTCACCTATAATGGATACACTCCTTACACACAAAAATGTATTCTATATTGTTAACACCCAAATGCAGCAGCACTTTGACACAGTATCCTAACACAGGGTGTCTCCGTGCAAAAACACATTCAATAATCCTGCTCCAGACACACGTGTACGCTCAAAGCACCACAAAGGAGAATTTTACGACAAAAAAAAAAAAAAAAACCATCCAAAACAAGCAGATTCTCTGACGTTCATTAACTATGACCTGTACAGAGAAAATGAACACTAATTACCAAGCTGAGTTATTCAGGGATTTGAGCTAGCGCTACAGATGTGATTTCAAAGTTCATGTTTGTCGGTGCGAATCCATTTCAGAGGATTATTTTAATCGGACGCAAAATTATGGATAAATTATGATTATCTGAACTCCAGGATTAATTGTGTCTGTTTGGGAGAGGTATGAGGGACAATGAGAGGGTTGGTTTATTAAGATGTGGGCGGGATTAGATCTCTTTGTCGTTTAGTGTTTCTGAAGATCTATGACGTATTAGGTGATAAATTAGTCTGAGCAGGGAGTTGTTGTGAGTGAGGGATAACTTATGTGCAATGCTAGACCTAAACTGTCTACTAGGGACAACATAGAGTTGTGTACAGAAAAGCAGACATTAAATGAAACAATTATGTTTTCTCCTTTAATGACTCTTTTTAATAATAATTTAGGAATTTTGATAATAAAATATGCAATTTGATAATACAATATGCAAATTGGTATTTTAATTATTTTTTTTAATGACTTTTAATAATAACTTAGGAATTTTAAGGCCTCATTATAATAAGATATGCAAATTTTTATTTAAATTAGTGACAACAGAAAGTGAAAAACAATGAATTTCCTGAATTGTTTACTAACTGTTTCTCAATCCTTCACTAAGTGTCCTTTGAATGGGAGCAGTTGAATACATATTTTTTGTAATCTTCTGCAGTTCCCAATCAAAACTGAGTATAGCAGAAACCAAGTTTGATGATTCACAGTGAGAAAAATTTAGGACAGAAAGTTATAAGAAATACATTAAAAATGTTGAGATGTATTCTGAATCATGTAAATCCTCTCTCCCCATACATTACATCTATTGCATATTGCACATTATAGAAACCGTTCCAATTTTAATTTACCATATCTCAAAATTACTTGTGCTTTTGATGTATACGGATTGGAATTAATTATAAAATTTCCACAGTTCTGAATGAAGGTGTCGAAAATCTTCCAGCGAAAAATGGCGACAGAAATATTATTAATGTAGAGAATATATACTTCCCTCTTTTGCAATTGAAAGTACTTTTCATCGTACATTTGGGGGACGTTTTTAGAGCACATACTTACCGTACTAGTGTTATTTACTTAAGAAATCTACAAGAATATACAATTCCTAATTTCTACGCGGTAATTATTACTGCAGGAACCATATATTTTTCCAGCTCCTTATGTAATTTAAAGCTATTCTGTTAAGAATTTCAAATTCTTTGTGGTGCATGTACAGTAGGCCAATATATCAAATCCTCTACCTGCCCCTACAGAAAAAACTAGCTTGCAGCAAGGTAACAATTTTTAGCTTGCGCAAACTTGCTGCAACCTTGTGCAAGCTTACAGCTACATGTATATGTAGCTTGCAGCAAGCTAGTATTTGGGACAAATGCAAGCTTGCTAGCTTGTGCAAACTAACATTAGCTTGCGCAAACTAGCAAAAAGTATTTGTTAGCTTGTGCAAGCTTGCAGAAAGTTTTTGCAAGCTTGCGGAAAGGTTTGTGCTAGCTTGTGCAAGCTAACATATTTCCATTTGTCCCAAATACTAGCTTGCTGCAAGCTTGCAGCAAGTTTGCGCAAGCTAAAAATTGTTAGCTTATTGCACGCTTGGGGCAACCGAGGTTTTCTGTAAGGGTGTCCACAAACCTCTTAACCAAAACCGAAAGGTTTTGTGTTTCCGATGCTTTTTTCTTCTTCATATGCCCTTACAGAAAGTTTAGTTTGCCGCAAGCTTGCAACAATCTAACATGTTTAGCTTGTGCAAGCGTGCTGCAAGCTTGCTTAGGCATCAATTTGCATATTTAATGCAAATTTTGTGATGTACTGGCAACCTTAATATTGTAGTAAACCCTTGGCTTTATAAATATCTATTCTGTCAAGTGGTGCATCAAACTGTGACAATACCTATGTTTAATTCCTTACCATTCCCTCAATCAAATTAATCATTTTCAATGACTAAGATTCAACTGTAACGCTTTGAAAGATGGGAGGAAGGAGGGAGGGGGAAAGGGAAGGGGGGGGGGGTGCTAACATTTTAAACAAGATTGGTTGTTTTCTTACAACAACCTTTTGGTTTTGTGACATGTATGTTTGTTGGTGTATGTCATCTGCATGATAATGCATTAATTTGTTAGAATAATTCGATTTTCTTATTAATAATAATTTTACGTGTCTAAATGATACATTTGTAAGTTCAAAGTTGGGGGTCAAATACCCACTTCTGAAAATTTGGGGGCTACTGGCCCCTCCCCCCCCCCCCTCCCCTTCCGGCACCTATGCAAAGATTTAGGACAGAAATAGACAGAATAACATAAAGATGTTGCACAGTCTCCTCTCCCAAATTTACATGCTGAATATTAAAAGTAAAGGCCATCTATTGTGATTAAAATGTGGCGGCGAACAATCTATTTCAAAACGATACTGATTGGCTTATCAATGTAAGTCCACGCTGCACCATTGTGTTTTGACCAATTAAAACACAGGGTTTGAATTTCATTTACCTCGTACTTTAGAGACGACAACTGGCCTTTAAAGTTGATCAAACTTTGATCAGTCATATTCAAAACCTATTGTACTTTTTTTTTCTTTCAAACTTTGAAAACTGACCTGCTCAGACTTAATAATCTTTCAACCGATATTCAAATTTAATTCAATTAAACTTTATTGAGCACCTTAAATGGGCAATGACTGCTCGCAAAGATCAAACAATACAATGATATAAGGAGATTGATAAACATAAATAGATAAAGGAATTCTTTGAAAATCGAAAGAACAAAAATTGAAAATGCTACAGCATATGTCAATATACAGTACCTTTATATCATTTTATTTTGTGTTCTTAAGGCACCTTAAGATTATTTGCTTTCTGTCTGGGTGGACACAGATGCAATGACTATCATTTTACCATCATGTTAATGAACTAGGCCTAGTCAGACTTCATTTAAATAATGCCAACTTCAATTATTAACGTACCAACAGGAGAACAAAGAATGAACACATGCAGTGGTTGCCGAGCAAGCAGGTGACTCATAACCATGAAGCCTGAAATGGGATTTAGTCACCAGACATGACATCATCAATCAAGGCAGTGACATCATCAGAAAAGGTTTGGTTTGGTGATGTTTAACTGCACCGTGACAGTCAGAGTCAAATGTGCCAAGAGGGGGTTGATAAATTATGGTGTAAGAGTTAGGATAGTAAGGAAAGAAAGGTTTGTAAGGGAGAAAAGGGGTAAAAGCAGAAGAGGAAAAAAAGACTTAAAATCTGTAAGTTTACAGTATCCAAAAAAATATTGGCTTAAATTGCACATACAATTGCAATGTACTGTATGACTGGCAGATAGCCCAAAATAATAATACAATTTTGTAAATGTTTCTTACAAATTAGTGTCTTAAGATAATGGAAAGTACATTCCTTACCCCAGGAGGAGGGAATGAGGGGGTGCACTTTATACTAAAGGTAGTATGGATGTGCAGCCCCAAAAATGAAAACCATACACAGAGTATGACAGATATTTTGGTAACTGCAGTATAAAATTTACAGTAAATATATGAACAGCGGTGTTCACATTAGTGAAGAGGGATAGAGGCATAAAGTGAGAGGGATAAAATAATAGGAAGTCCTTCTACTGTACACTTTTTTAAAGGATTAGTTCAGTGGTCAAGCATGTCCATCTTATATAAAAGAGGACTTCAAAAGAAACAGAATGGTGAAGAAAGCATTCAAAAAAATTACTCCGTTAAGAAGATATTTATGTTTAAAATTTAATAATTTGAATAGAATTGACTGAAATCAAGACTAGTTGTGACATCACAGCCTCAGATTCCTCAAAGTCTTTATGTATTCTATTATATTTGTCCTGCTATTTTGTGGCTTAAACACCATTGGATATGTCAGGGAAGTAGTCAAATAGAATGTTGTAAAGGGTAATCATAATTTGCCACCTGAAGAAAGTTCGGGGCAAAATAATTCAATTTGTTTTTTTGTTTTTTTTTAAGATTGATTTTTATCAAAAAACATTTCATTTGTTAAGAATGTGAGGATAAGTGCCCCAACCTTCCATAGTAGACTTAGTACACCAGTCATTTCACATAGATAAGACATAGCTTCAAACGTGAATATCTCATTAATGGAATAAGATATTGAAGTAGTTTCTTCACCATTTTGTTTCCTTTGAAGTTCTCTTTCATATAAGATAAACTAGCTTGACGACTGTACTACTGAAAAACCTTTAAACTTCACAAAAACTTATAGGAAATCTAGTCCTGCTAGAATTTCAGTAAACTTCATAAAAAATTATAGGAAGGTTAAGTCCTACTAGAACTTCAGTAAACTTCACAACAAATAATAGGATGTCCTGCTAGAACTTTAGTAAACTTCACAAAAAATAATAGGAAGTCCTGCTAGAACGTCAGTAAACTTCACAAAAAGCAATGGGAAGTCCTGCTAGAACTTCAGTAAACTTCACAAGAAATAATAGGAAGTCTAGTCCTGCTAGAACTTCAGTAAACTTCACAAAAAATAATAAAAAGTACTGCTAGAACTTCATTAGTGGTAATCAAGAGTGCTAAAAGATTCAAAAAATTTGCCAGAATTTCCTTTATAGTTAGACAATTAGGAAACAAAGCATTAAGTAGAAAGTACAGTAGCCTACTCCTGTAATACCGACATTCATCATAAAAGTACAGTAGTCCACTCCTGTAATACCGTACATTCATCATGAAAGTACAGTAGCCTATTCCTGTTTGTTTGTTTGTTTGATGAGGTCTTAATGGCACCACGACAACGAAGGTCAAATTGTGCCTGAGAGGTCAGATCATTTTAGAGGTAGTAAGGAAAGAGACCAGGGGAAGAATGAGAGAAATTCAAGAACAAAAGCCAGAAAGCTGTGATCGAGAGAGGAGGTGCATGGGTAAAACTAAAAACAGAGTAGAGAGGGGGTGGAAGAGGAGGATTAAATATGGTTGTAGAGGGATGCATGCTGAAGGAAGGAGACTATTTTATCTGGAGGATTTTTTTGGAAGAACTCAGCAATTGAGTTGTGGGGAGCGAGAGAAGCTCTGGGAAGGTTGTACAGGGGCAAGCAAGGAGAACGTGTTGGATTGTAAGGATGCAGTGGCAATTGTTACAGAGGGGTTGGGGGAACCAATAAGGAGGTGGGAGTGAGTGAGGTGGGTGTGACCAATTCTAAGACGGGTAATATGAACGTTGTCGATACGAGAAAGGTTGTTGATGGTGGATTTGATCGGGATTGTGGGCTGGATAACATGGAGTTTGTTATCAATTTGGAAGTTCCATAAGGTTTGCCAGCGGTCACGAACAAGAGAAGCGATAAGCGGTTTGATGTCAGAGAGGGTTTTGGGAAAAGGGGAAGGGAGGAGGTTAAGGGCAAGCTTAGCGGCTGTATCAGCCCTGTCATTGCCAGGGATGCCAACATGGCTGGGTATCCAGAAGAAAAGAACACTTTTCCTGCAGAGGGTGGGAGAAAAGAGTTTCCGGAGGAGGAGGTGGCAGGTGAGGTTATCCCATTTAAGATTGAGTAATGAAGTAAGAACAGCCTTTGAGTCAGAGAAAATGGCAAAGTGACTAAGAGGAGAGTACTCAATAAAGTTGAGGGCGAGGAGAATGGCCTTAGCCTCGGCTGAAAAGATGGATGAGTGGTCAGGAAGTCTGCTACTGAGGGTGATGTCTTGGATGATGGCAGCAGCAGCTGTCTTGTTGCCTTCCTTGGAGCCATCAGTATAGATAGAGGTGTAATTTGAGAGTTGGTCTTTGATTTGGTTGTGGAGATTGATGAAGAGATTAGGGTGAGTTTGAGTTTTGTTATAAGTGGAGAGGTCTAGGTGGACAGAAGGAAGGGGGTGGCCCAAAGGCGGAAAAGTGGGCCAGGAATAGGTGCCGAGAGTGGCGGGGTTGATGCCAAGTTGAAAGAGGTCTGATTTAATGCGTAAGCTGAAGGGGGCGATAGGGTTTTAGTCCTATCAAAGAGGGAGGAGAAATTGGGGTACCTAATGAGGTTGTAAACAGGGTTCTGAGTGTTGGTGAGGACTCTAAAAGCATAGGAGAGGCTAAGCTTTTACATCTAAGTAGAAAGGGGGTTCGTTGGCTTCAACATGAAGGCTAGTGATTGGGGAGGTCCTGTAGGCTCTAGACAAAGCCTGAGGGCTTCATTTTGGATGGTGTTAATGTGGTTGAGGTATGAGTTGTGAGCGACACAGTAAACAATATTGCCATAGTCAAGCTTGGCACGAATGGTGAGCCTGAAAATTTTGAGGAGAGCATGGCGGTTCGCTCCCCAAGTAGTGTTGGAGAGCAGTCGGAGGAGGTTGAGGGAGCTATTGCATTTTAGTTTCAGGTTGGTGATGTGTGGCTTGTAGGTGAGCTTGGGGTCTAGAGTTAGACCAAGGAACTTTGTGTTTTCAACTTTAGGGATGCGATTCCCATTGAGCACAAAGTTCGGGTTGGGGTGGAGGTTGTTGAAATGACAAAAGTGCATGCAGACTGTCTTGTCTTTGGAGAATCTAAAACCGTTATTGTTGCTCCAGACTTGCAGCTGATTGAGGCTGGTTTGAAGCCTATTTTCAACAATAGGAAAGCTAGGGAGGAGTAGAAGATGGTGAAGTCATCCACGTGAGAGGGTACGTTTGATGCTGGGGCCAAGGTCATTCCCGATGTCATTAATGCTCAGGTTGAAGAGAGTGGGGAGAGGATGCTGCCTTGGGGGACGCCCTCTTCTTGGGGTACGGCTTGGAGAGGGTGTGGCCAATACGAACTTGGAACTGCCTGGGTGAGAGGAAGTTTTGAATAAAGATGGGGAGGTGGCCTCTGAGGCCAATGGTGTGAAGTTTCCGGGTAATGCCGTATTTCCAAGTAGTGTCGAAAGCTTTCTCGAGGTCAAAAATATGGCAATGAGGTGTTCCTTTTTGCAAAGGATTCCCGGATAGCGGTGTCGGCGTAATTAACTGGTCTAGGGTATTGCGACGTTTTGGAAGCCGCTTTGGTGAGGAGAGAGGATTCTGTTGGTCTCGAGGAACCAGTTTAGTCTCTGATTAATGATCTTTTCCATAATTTTACAGAGACAGCAAGTAAGGGCGATGGGTCGGTAGCTGGTGGGGTCGGTGCTATCCTTCCCGGTTTAAGGACGGGATGACAATAGCTGTCCTCCAGATAGGGGAAAGGAGTGTGAGGACCAAATGTGGTTGAAGATGGTGAGTAGGGTAGTGGTGGCTTTGATGGGGAGGTGTTTCAGAAACTGATAGGGGATGTTATCTGGGCCCTTGGAGGTGCAGCCAGCGTCGCTGATGGCTTGGTTTAATTCAGAAAGGGTGAGAGGGGTGTTGTAGCTTTGGAGTTGTCAGAGGGAAAAGTGATTCTCCGGGCTTCATCGCAAGCTTTTTGATTTTGAAAGCATTGGAGTAGTTGGTCGAGGCCGAGATGTTGCTGAAAGAGGCGGCGAGGTGGTCAACGATGTCTTTTTGCGGTGAGAAGGTCTCCATTCCAAGAGAGATGGGAGATGGAAGATTTGCCTACTCTGCCGTGGAAGCTGTTAACCATTCTCCAAATCTTCTTAGTGGGGGTGGTGGTGAGAGAAGAGATAAAGTTGTTCCAAGTGTTCGTTTTACTGTCCTTGATAGTGCGTCTGGCCTTGCACGGCTGATCGAAAGAGGTTAAGGTTATGGGTGGTCGGGTTAGTTTTAAAGTTCCTGAGGGCTCTTTTCCTGTTCTTGATGGCGGTTTTGCAGTCATCTGAGAACCAGGGGTTGGGGATGATTTGGGGTTTGGAGGTTTTGGGAATTGAGCAGGTGGCGATGTTGATAAGGATATTACTGAAGTTAGACATGGGATCCTCATCCTCGAGAAGATGGGGGAGAGGTGTGAGTCACAGAGGGTTTCAAAAGGGACCAGTCAGCCTTGTCGAGGTTCCAGTTGGGGTGTGCTCAGTGGGGATTTGAAGATTGGAGTGTATAAGAAGAGGGTAATGATCACTACCACAGAGGTCAGCAGTGACTCTCCAACTAAAGTCAGGGAGGAGGTTAGGGGAACAGATAGACAGGTCAATACAGGTGAGAGAGCCTGTGGCAGGATGAAGGTAGGTCGGGGAGTTAGTGTTCAGTAAGGACAGGCTGTGCTGACGGAGAGCGTTTTCGATGAACTTGCCTCTAGGGGTGGTGGTATTAGAGCCCCACAGAGGGTTGTGAGCGTTGAAGTCACCAAGAAGGATGAAGGGGTGGGAAGCTGAGAGATGAGGTTGTTAAGGCTGGTTGGTTGAATGTTGGTGTTGGGAGGAGATAGATATTGCAGAGAGTGAAAGTTTTGTGGAGGGAGATAGAAATACAGATGGCCTGAAGGTCGGTGTGCACACGAACAGGGCTGTGTGGGATATCGTGTCTAACGAGAATGGAGACGCCACCACAGGCCCTGTCAGCATCCACTTGATGTTTGTGATAGCAAGCAAAGTTGTTAAGGGAGTAATGGTCGGTGGTTTTCAAGAAAGTTTCTTGTAGGCAGAAGACGACCGGGTTGAAGGTGGAGGCCAGAAGGCCTATTCCTGTAATACCGTACATTCATCATAAAAGTACAGTAGTCCACTCCTGTAATACCGTACATTCATCATGAAAGTACAGTAGCCCACTCCTGTAATACCGTACATTCATCATAAAAGTACAGACAGTTGCCTACTCCTGTACTACCTACCATACATTTATCATGCAAAATTAATCTACTTGAGATTTTCAACAAACTCTATAATCAATTTGTATCATTGTATAAATTTTCATTTTCTACTAGATTTGAAAGGTCTATGGACAAGTAGACAAGTTTACAGTTCTATCACATACCGAAAAGAGCATTCAATTCTGAGTTACATACCCTTACAGAAAAACTAGGTTGCCGCAAGCTTGCAATAAGCCAACAATTTTTAGCTTGCGCAAACTTGCGGCAAGCTTGTAGCAAGCTAGTATTTGATACAAATGCTTAGTTATCTTGCACAAGCTAGCACAAACTTTTCCGCAAGCTTGCAAAATCTGGAAGCCATTTTGCAGGGGAGTTGAGTTTCACATGTCTTCACACAGCTCAGTCACATCACACGTACAACAAAGATACTGCCTGCTAACCTACCTACCAGTTCAGCGAATTGTATTGTTTTTGTTCGCGGAAGTACTTTTACTTCATATTCTTTTAATGTTTTATATATTCACTGGGTATACAAAGAGTAACTTTTAGGAGAACGCCATCTGATTGTACGTTATATGCAGACAAAGCCTACATACCTGGCATAAAGTGCTCACTGCAAATCCTATACCTAAGGTTAAAACTTGACGTCATGTCCTACAGCAGAAATCCACTTCAAACGTCAATCAGGATCAGATGGAGATCAAAAAACGTCTTTTTATTCCCTGGCACATGTATATTAGTGCAACCAAGGTCACAGCAAGATTCTGGCATATTTATCTAACAAAAATTATACTATATAACAACATGCAAGCGTTTGTAAGTCTAAATAAGTGTACAGCAGACAATCGTTCTCACCCGACAAAATGGTGATGTAAACAAAGTCACGTTAGCTGAAACACCCTAATTTGCACAAAAATCTTCAAAAAGTTGTAAAATGGACAATTTTTAACCAATTTTGATGAAATTTTTGCTTCATCTTTTTAATTGGATTTAAAATTAATTTGGCTAAGTTGCCTCTACCTGTCCATAACCCTTTTAAAACAAATAGCTTAACCCTCACTCTACCACGTAGCGATATTATCACCGTTTTGGGTGCCCCGTCTTTGACCCCGCCTCCCAAGTGCATTATCAAAAAGAGTGCTGGTAGAATAAGGTTTAATATAAAATGTATCTTGCTTCTCCACTGTCATATATACCAGTAAATGTGAAGACCAACTGTGTCTGGAGTTGATGTGATATGCTACAACAAAACCAATATCACACCTATACCCTAGATATTCCTGGTCATACATTACTAACAATTTTGGTGGGGTGATTTCAATTTGGTATGGTAATTCCAATTTGAAATCACTCAGACTTTGTGCTATAGTATAGGCCCTATTTAGAAATGCACAATACAGTACATAGGCAGTGGAGGTGCAGTGGCATTCTTGCTCGTATGTGAAAGGTACCGGGTTTGATTCCCACCTTGAGTGCTGCATTGTGTCCTTGAGCAAGGCACTTTACTTTTTGTGGTTTAAACAACAACAACATGTAGAGGCCTGCAGAATTACCGGGCTTGCTGTATGCAACTTTTGCAGATTGTCAAATCCTAGTATAGTGGTACAACTTTGGCAAAATGTGTTTCTTGTATTACAACTTTATTCCGTAATGAAAATAATTGACAATTTGAAGATTTTTTTATGGGTGTTCTGTACGTTCCTGATACAGTAAATTTTTGTGTTAAAATAAAATATTTGTCCAAGAATAGAAAAAAATTAAAAATGATAATCTCAGTAGCGCTGTCACGACATGGCTCTATTACGACATGGCTTTATTACAACATGGCTCTATTACGAAATGGTTCTATTACGACATGGCTCTATTACGACATGGCTCTATTACAACATGGCTCTGTTACGACATGGCTCTGTTGCGACATGGCTCTGTTGCGACATGGCTCTATTGCGACATGGCTCTATTGCGACATGGCTCTATTGCGACATGGCTCTATTGCGACATGGCTCTATTGCGACATGGCTCTATTGCGACATGGCTCTATTGCGACATGGCTCTATTGCGACATGGCTCTATTACGACATGGCTCTATTACGACATGGCTCTATTACGACATGGCTCTATTACGACATGGCTCTATTACGACATGGCTCTATTACGACATGGCTCTATTACGACATGGCTTTATTACGACATGGCTCTATTACGACATGCCTCTATTACGACATGGCTCTATTACGACATGCCTCTATTACGACATGGCTCTATTACGACATGGCTCTATTATGTATCGATTATCGTGGAGAAAAATATCGCGATATATCGTATATTGCGATACTTTTCCAAGAAAACTGACTCACAACACAAATTGTTAATATCACTAACGTTGTGTGATCATGGAGTTACAATTTACTCCATGATATGATGAATGCAAGAAAAAATGATTTGCAGATCTAGCAGATGACATGATCATGTGACAATGATTTGATAAAATCAGTTATCAGTTGGATGGGGGGGAAGGGGGGAGGGCATACAGACCTTCTGAGAAGGGGGTTTATTATCATGCTAAATCCTTTATACATGTTATATTTATTCTGGTGGGCTTCTTGTACAAGCTACGGCTTCCAAGCCCTTCCACCATTTTCTCTCAGTAATTTTCATTATATTTTCATATAATTTATTACTTATTTTCGTTGCATTGTATTGTCTTCACCGTTTTGTTATTATGTAAATATTATGAGAAGATGGAGAAGAAAAAAAAAATATATATATATATATATATATATAATTATTTTCATTTCTGTTATGTGTTTCATTATGTACATACATGTACTTTTTCCCTTTTTACAAATGTTTTAAATTTGTACTGGAATACAATAAATTGAAATTGAATTCGAATTGAATAACTACAGTGTATGTAGCTGCACTGGTCAATAACCACAAACTATTAAAACAAAAATACTTGGGTCTAATAATAATTATAAATGTTGTAAGCCTAGCAGGCCTAAGTTATGTTTTTTCACATACTGTAATAAGATATGGTAGGACATTACTGTCCAGCCTAGCTTTGCTGTTTCACAGGGGCAGCCCACCCCACCCCTCTGTGGGCCCGCCATGCCCCCTGTGGGTCCGCCCTGCCCCTGGGGATCTGCCCTGCCCCTCATGAGAAAAAAAATATTTAAAAAATATTTTTGTTTATAATTATTTTTTTAACTTAATGATCTTAATTAGCCTCATAAATGAAATACCTTACACGGATACAGAACACAGAACAATAGCATAGTAAGCAATTGTCCCGTTTAGCTAATGACTGGTCCTTATCATTCAGAATAGCTTCATTCTGAGATGAATGAGTGTAGCTAAAATCACACAGCTTCTTCACAAGGGGATTGAAGAATCAGCAGATTGAAGAATCAGCATGGCTTAACGAGTAGGGCACTCCCTCAAAGTAATGAGATAATATGACTTATTCTACTTAAAGTATATACATAGTTGTATCTAAGCAAGAATAGAGAGAAAACAAAATAAGCAACAAAAACGACCCCCACCCATAACCACCCCACCCTTAATACCACCCACCACCCGTGGATAAGAAATATAATATTTGAATCGTCCATTATGTGTATGATGAGAAAATAAAACTTCAGTAAAACAAATGGCAAAAAAATCAAAATTAAGTTTATTCTTATAAAGAACCCTATAAAAACTATAAGACATTATATGCATCACTTTAAAGCTGAAAATATTGTCTTTTTAATTAAGTAGTTTTTTTTATTTTTTGTTTATAGCAACGTAGATTGAGCGCACAGTGATTACAGTACATTACAGGCTTTCCACAGCAAATAGCATGCCACAGTGCATTTTAACAATATATCTACACAAGCCACCGAACAACTAGTGAGTAACTCGGAACACAAGCTACCGAAATCTCAAAATACGTGCTTCAATGTAGCGAGAAAAGGAGCCTAAACTATAAGAAATATACAAATTGATAACTTACATGTATTTTTCAATAAAGGTAAATATTTTAAGGAAACAATGTATATTTTATTAGTATTTTGGGTCCATTTTTTTTTTTTTTTTTTAAATCCATCGGACATTTTGTTCGTAGAGTACAAACACAGAAGTGAAAACCTGCATTGCATCTTTTGAAAAATGGTGACCATTGCAACCTTACTAACTATATACAAAAAGTACAAAATTATTCTATATTAAGTTTCGAATGCATATTTGAAACAAGGGAAAAAACCTCTGGAAATATATATGGATTTCAAGGTGAAATATTACAGAATTAAAAAACCGAAATTAAATAAAAAGTCCCACAAGGTCATTCTCAAGGTCAAAGGAAAGGTTAAAAGGCCATTGACTTTTAATTACCT
Organism: Chiridota heheva; assembly: GCA_020152595.1. Lineage (NCBI taxonomy): Eukaryota > Metazoa > Echinodermata > Holothuroidea > Apodida > Chiridotidae > Chiridota > Chiridota heheva. The sequence continues at coordinate 342,263 of JAIGNY010003164.1, forward strand.
GCTATGTTAAAACTGATTGCAATTTTTTTAGAATTATGGCTCTTTAAAAATTGTTGACCACGCCCAAAAAGTGACTTTCTGCCATTTTTTGAGGGCCGTAACTTCTGAACGGAAAGTCCGATTTCGCTTAAATTTAGGATTTTTCTGTTTCCCAAGATAAAAATCAAGCACACCAAATTTCATCAAAATCTGAGTCGGAGGTGTGTTATGCATTGAATGAATGGACACGGAATACCCCATAGCAGTCTTAAGTGTAGTACTAGTACAAGGGACCTAGGCCCTAGTACTGGCCTAGTACTCCCCGTAGTACCGTCGGACTGATGCCAGCCATGGCTGCCATTAGTGATGGCTGGTCGTCCAAGGGTACTACAAAAACCTATACTCTGCTGTAGGACCTACTGTTTTAAGTCATGTTAAAACATAGCAAAATCTCAGTTTTAAGATCTTTGTGAGAACGAAACCATTTTACCTTCTTTTTTTTCGCACACAATGCTCATTCATTATGTTTAAAGCCCATCCATGTCTTCAAAAACTATTTTTACGGTGATTTTAGTAACTTTTATCGAAGTATTTACTGGGTGTCTTTTCATTCCGTAAAAACTATCTGACAAGCTCTCCAAAGTAACGTCAAAGTTAAAAAAGGTGCTATCAGGGCTATAACATTTTAGCCTGGGTAATATGTTTTGTAATATTTGAGGGAAAGAAATAAGATAATACTTATACATGTAAGTACAGTACAATTGTATAATCTAAGCATTTCTTGGTATTTCATTTATTTGTTTTCACACAGTTTTCATACTAGAACTATTTAATACAAATTATGTAAATTAAAAAAATGTCGTCAGCAAAAAATCAACCTGCAGTTTAGTGGAACATCCTAAAACTAATTTGCGGACGTTTGAATAATTAGATCACAAACATGTGGTGACTAAGAAAGATGGCTACCAAATTATCGAATCTGAGAACTTAATCTCGTCGTGGTGCTAAAAAGGTAAAGATTTAGGAAAAGGTTTTTGAAAAGTGTATTATTTAGACTAATTGGTATAAGAATATCCAAAAAGTAAGCTATTTTTCCATCTTCAATTTTCTAGTGTGTGAATTTTACAAAACATGGGAATTGTACCCAATTAATAACAACCCTCATATGGCAATGGCTATGTCAAGCCATACTGAGGGATGTGTATAATAACTAACATTAGTACTGGCCCAGCCCAGAAGTGAAGTACTATGCCTAGTAGTACTAATAGTAATAAACCAGACTGCATAGTTTGCAAAGTGTGCACGGAAGATAATTGTTGGACTAAAAAATGTGAGCCTATATCTAGAAAATGTGCGCCAAGATCTAGAAAATGTGCAGGAATAATCATCCAATTTGACAGTGTTTAGTTGACTTTTCCAAACTTTTTAATGAAGAAAACTAAAATTCATAGAAAGATGTGCACCAAAAAATCAAAAGTGTTGGCCTAAAATTACAACTGTGCACCCAAATCATGCAAATAACTTCTCTCAATCAAAAATTAGTGCGGAAGATCTTCTGCGCTAGAAACAAACTATGCAATCTGGGTTAAAGAAGTGGCAATTAATGCTAGGGCCTAAGCCTACATTTGTGAGTCTAATAGTAAAAGGCCTATGTACGCCTAGTTATATTCATAACTCGCATACATGTATGTTATATTACTGGGACATTTGTTTTGTGTACATACTGTAGGTTGTTGCAGATACCGTGTTTTCAATTCCAGTCACACTTAAGCAAAATGTATTTTCCAAAATGCAATAACTTCACTTCCTTTGCATGCAGCTTGGTAGAATTTCACCATCTTCATTTGATTATCAGAAAAAAATATTCATTAGTTGCTTTTTACAGAAGAACTTTGCCAAAGTTAAATCCACCGATAGTTTGTTGGTCGCCATGTTTTTAAACTTTTGTTGAGTGTCACATCTGCGCATTTGTACTCCGGACTTCTTCATTGTACAAACAGTGAGTGTCACACCTGCGCATTTGTACTCCGGTCCTCTTCATTGTACAAACAGTGAGTGTCACACCTGCGCATTTGTACTCCGGTCCTCTTCATTGTACAAACAGTGAGTGTCACACCTGCGCATTTGTACTCCGGACTTCTTCATTGTACAAACAGGTGGTACAAATTTCTATGTGCGGTATCTACTGTATGTGTCGTCTTCAAAATCAGCAAATAATTATTCAACCTTTTTATGTTTTAGAGCTTTTTTAACGAAACTAAGTAAACAATACTGTACAGTAGCTGCATTTCTTTGCATAATTCAAATTATTCTTTAACGTACTACTTGTATTTCCATGATCTGACGAAAATTTTAAATGGACCCAAATAGAAATTGCAAATGACGTTGCAATTATTATCAGGCGGTAGCCACATGCTTTGACATTTTCAGAACAAACTTAACGCGGTAGAGTGCAAAGAACGGACAGACATGATAGAGAAAGTGTGCCAAGATTCATCTGATTTTGCCAAGGCTGGATCATATTTTGTCCGATTTTTGTTTGCTGGGACGTAGAAAAGAAGTTGGAGATTTCTTTAAGTGCAAAGCTGGACACCCAAAAGACAGATAATTTGAAAGAGACTTTTAGCCCGGAAAACGTCGCGGAGCATCGTAACTCGGTTACAATGAAATGTAGGCCTATTACATTGCTGCATAGGACTCTACCTTTAATCAGAAATGACAGCATCGCAATCAGTGAACGTCAGAAAACAGGGGAAAAACAGATCAGTGGGGAAGTAAAAGGCCTAGAACGAGGTATTCTGACGAATAACTAATAGAGGCCTAGCCTACCACTGGACACTAACCCAGGACAGACAGTACAGAGTAGGCCTAATACTAGCCTACAGCCTCAGGCCTACTAACATTAGGCACTACGCCAGATTGCATATTTCAGAGTTTGTATGTAACTTGTAGGTCTCGCGGAAGATGTTCCGCACTCATTTTCGGATATACATGTTTAATTTAGGTCGAAATTTCAGTTTGTGTTCAATTATTGCACTCCACGCCGCCGGTAATAATGCTACATTTATTCAACTATGCAATCTGGGCCCTACGTAACCATGGCTACACCACGCCACACTCACTGTATGGGAACACTACTGCTGACTGTAGCAGACGTTATTGCAGTCTGGCAGTACTGACTGACGGTGTGCCAGGCTGAGGCCCGGGAGTTGTTACAACTCCCGGTCCCTGGTAACTTAACCAAAAACGTCAACTTACCGCTGCCATGGCTGTGCTCATCTTGATAACTTGTCTTTCGTAAGTTTCACAACTTCGTGAGGAAGATTAGCTTGAGGGAAAATATTCTTGTTATTTAAGAAAATTGTTGACTTGAATATCCAACTGCCCAACGTGTGTTTATTGAATTATGCTGGGGTTTTTTTTTCTTCAATTGAATTTAGTCCGTAAATTCCACGTTGCTTGACCGACTATTTCGCGGGGTACGCTAACTCAGCAGTCCAGGGTTACAGGTGCCAGTGCAGTAGTACGAAAGACATCACAATTGAATGGACCAAGAACGGATCAAGGAAGTAAGCTGGACATAATCTCGCCGTCGTAAACCTAACAGACTTGTTAAAGTTGTTTTATTTATTTTTGTTACAAAATCTGTCGTTGCATTATAAATAACGTTTATGATGGGGATGATTTATCCGAAGACTTTAGTTATCGGAAGCCGCAGGGATAACATGTTCGATATATAATGATAAAATGCATACTTGTTTAGCCTATATTACACAATTTCTGAATTATTTTGTTGTTATTATTATTATTTGTTAAAATATTAATTAAGTATCAAGGGGAGGCTGGGGAGCGAAGTTAAAGATATCAGGAAAGTTACAAACAATTAACTTGAATTTAATTCGTAGATCCTAGAAGGATAATATGATGATAAAAATTGGTTACAATTTGACCATTTTGAATTTTAAGTGCCTATAAGATAAAATATGGCATCACAAAGATAAACAGTTGATCTACCTAGCCTGCATCCCATCCCCTCACACACACACCGACAAAATCGCCCTATATAGGCCAACCACCATCGAATTATAGTCTTCGAAACAATGTAACTAATACTTTATGACGTGATCATGAATCGATTTGGGACCGGGAGTAATTCGCTGAAAACAATTTTTGCTACAAGTGCGGGGCCGTGGGAGACTTCAAATTATTGAATGGGGTGGGGACAAGATGGCATCCATACATACACTAAGTGTTATAAGAAATTATGAAATCACACCTCAGTAGATTGTTCCCCCTCCCCCCCCAACACCTCCGCCACACTTTGGCCCCAATGTATAAATTACACAAAAAGACACCTTGTTTATAATAACGTTTTGCAAATTATTGGCCTAAGCAAATTCTTCAATCTGTTCTTGTCTCTTGCTACTACTGCAGCCTCTCCTCGGCTGTCCTATCCAAAACCGTATCTCTCCTTTTCTGCCACTTTTCTCCATATTGTTTCCTCGGCTTTTTCTTCTGCCTTCAGGTGATAGCGATAATTTCTTCGTCCTTTCTTAATACGTGACCCAACCATCTCCATCTTCTCTTAAATATCTCCATTGTGCCTGTTCTAGCTCTTAATTGGTGACTTCCACTGGCCATCTTATTTTCAAAATAATTCTTAGACATCTCCTGTGTAGTTTCATCTCATCAGCTTTGGTCAACTTCCAGATTTGACATGAATAGAAGAATACTACATTTGATCGAGATATTCCCCCATAATCGGTTATAAAGTGGCCATTTTACAGTCTTTTAACTCTTAATTTTGAGTCCCTATGTTATGGGTCATGTGACTCATCAAAGTTAAAGGATTTTCTATTTATGCCAACGGCACCGTGGGTTTGTCAAAAGTGGATGGCCATACGTGTGGCCTGAAATATTGTTAGCTTTGTCAACTTAAAGGAGATATAAAGTTTGACATAACCTTTATTTCATAATAATGAGAGAATTAAAAATAAACAATCTTTTGACCAAGTTTCATACCTCCCGAAGCAATCTGACACTTTTTTTTTTTTTTTTTTTTAAATTATCAAAATATTTTAACCGTTGAATGCTTCTACTAAATAGTACATATATGGGCGCCACTATTTTCATTTCAAAACATGCAGATTATGATGTCATCAGCCCAGCAGAATCTTGGAATGCCTTGTATTTCTTTATATTCCATCTCAAGTTTTCCAGCATATCAAAAAAAAAATTCCTTTTGTTAGGATTAAGGACATTTTTGTGCACACATGAAATTATCAAATCATGCTGTTATAAATTTGTGTCACATCATTTTGAAGAAAAAAACTAATAATTTTTAATAAAGAAAAACCTAAAATCCTTATGTCTCCTTTTGGGAAAATAATGTCCCCATGGAGGTACCACCTCCATGGTGTCACCATGCACAAGATTTCAATACATAATTGAACAATATCGCAGCCTCCCTTATGTCAGTATGTCGACTCGGATGCAGCCATGTGTCAACTTCAAGAATAACTTGAAATAGGAATAAGGTTTTGACATGCTTGTTTTTGATAGTTGGTTTAGATTGTTATCCTCTGTAATATGAAAGAGGAGGGGGGAAATTCATACTAAAAGTGGTATTGTAGTGGAGGACAAAACAGTACTACAGGCCTACATATATTTAATAACGATATATATTAGTCATTATCTCTGTGTATACAAGCACGTTAGGCAATAATTCATATTACAAAGTTTGCGTTGATTATACATATTGCAAAACTGTAATTTCTGATCAATGTTTGTAATATAGGCCTAATATGAATATAAAAATATATTTCAAATATTTGGTAAACTGTGTACAGACAAAATTTAATGAAAAAGGAATTCATGATGTCATTTTCACCTGTGCCACAACATGTTGAAAAGAAATGGAAAGTTGTATCAAACGGCTGCAGTACGACTATACTCTCATGCAATGTCAAGGTTCCTTCCCTTAATATCTTTCCCGCGGTGACCATGACAAGCGTCTTCATTTAAATAGGCATGATAACATTTGTTCTAAATCTACGTTGTAATCTATGAAAACATTTTCACCAATGCACTACAGTGAGGTGGAAGCAGACGCCTTTAGTCAGTTAGTAGATTTTTTTGACTACATGGTGGGATGTAAAATATCAGATTTACCGACGACCTCAAATTAACATGATAAACATATATCCCATTGTCGCAAAATATGATGAGAAAAACGGCTGCAGGGCGGCTAATATCTTAGGTATTTTTACAGGTTTCTTAAAATCGTACCTCTCCCAAACTGTTAGTGGACCATTTTGACAGGTATGTGTGTGTGTGTGTGTGTGTGTGTGTGTGTGTGTGTGTGTGTGTGTGTGTGTGTGGGGTGGGGTGTTGGATATGAGATTTACCGACAACCTCAAATTAAATAAATAACAAGGAGTAACATATTTGAAGAAAAAAATGCCTCCCTGAGAGGTTTTCACCATCCCGGTTATATACTTTCTCCCTGTTTGGGAGATAAAATTGATAAATTAATAACATATACTTGAATACAATTGGTAAATTTGAAGGAAAAAGTATTACATTTCTTGGAATTTTAAAAATAAATCGGTAAGATTTCCGGAAAATTTGCAAAACAATACCCCAAAATTAAGAAACATTCACGAAAATGAAGGAATTTCAGGAAAATGAAAGAATTTTCCCACCTCGGTGGAAGAAAAAATTGAGAAATTTTCAACCTCAACTTGGAAAGAAATTCGTAAAACTTTAAATTGTTAGAAATTTTGGAGGAATTTTGCAACATTTCCTGAAAATCGAAAACAAACAAAATTCCTGAAAATAAAACAAATTTCCGGGGAAACTTATACCGTGAACGGATTTCTCCTCAGTTGTGTGCTTTCAATACCTCAAATTTGACAAACATTTCCGAAAATGAAGGAAATTTCCCGAAAATAAAAGAATTTTCCCTGAAAAACTGATATATGATTATGTGGATATCACCCCGGTTGTACGCTTTCTTCCCGGTTTAAAGGTCAAATTAAGACATTTTTAAAGTTGGTCAAATTGAAAAGAAATTTGGTGAAATTATTAGAAATTCGGGTAAAATTTGGCAACATTTCCCGAAAATGCAGGAGACTTTTCGATGATTGACAGCAACGTTTAATGGAAAATAAAGCGATTTGCGCGCTTCTTAGCCTTAGGAATGTAGGTATTTCGTTTTCAAGAACGCTTGCCCAGCAAGTACTTTAATCCAAGTGCACGTAACTTCGGCACGGAGAAACTTAAGTTGTGAGTACGATACGCAGTTTATACAACACGATTTCGATGCAAGAAAAGCCGAAATATCTTTGTGTACATAGTATACAGATTAAAGGCCATATATCGTCATTAAAATGTGGCGGTGTACAATTTGTTCCAAAACGATACTCAGCGATTGGCCTATCAATGTAAGTGCACACTGTACCATTGTGTTTCGACCAATCAAAACACAGGATTTGAATTTCATTTACCTCGTACGTTAGAGACGACAACTGGCCTTTAAGTTAAAATTGCTATAAAGTTCAAATAATAATCCAAATCGAAAGTTATCAACTGATCAATTTAGCAACTTTACTTCAAACTGTCTCGTTTGTTTCGTATTCTAAACCTTTATTTTTTTCGACCTGATACCAGATTTACCGACTTATCTCGAATGTTAACTGACACGAGTCTCAATAATTGTGTGTGAGGAGGGGGTGAGACACCTGCACACCCCGGCATTTTTGCCCCTGGGTGGAAATGAATAATATGATGAAGCAGTATTGTCTGTGCTGAAATGATATCCTACAACGGAGTCACTGCGTACTGCATAGTCTCATTCCAAAATACTAAAACTGGAAAGATTTATCAAACGGCTGCACGAGGACTATCAATCACATTCGATGTAAAGTGCACGTCCATCTTATCTCAATCGCAGTGTTTATATTATCAAATTGTCACGTGTTCTTGATATGGCTAGTACTCCACGGCTAATAAAACGGCCGTGGGCGTAATGACGTACAAACTCCAAGGATACAGCCAATCAACATGCATATATCCTTGGTTTATTCGCCCATCTCCTATGTATTCCGCAGAAGTATCATCTTCACATTTGCAACGTAATAATGATGGAAGCGAAACGTCATAATGTATACAACTGTATAAGGGTGACGTTCTGTGATATCCAACAACCGATCAAGAGCTTCCACACATGGAGTACGGATGATCGTAAAACGTTTACATCAATGAGTGTAGCCGCCGTCGTAAAACTCCCTAAACAGCTAAATCACTTATCGGAAGTCATAAAAAAAATCCCGAAAAAACCCTCAATAAATCACTTCACAACACGCGCTTTGACACCGTTCTCGTGGAGATGGCCCGATTACGTAATAGGTGCGCCAGCCGGTGTGTAACAAGCTGGTGCGCCTATATATTGCACTGCATATTGAATAGGCTAGATCTATTGCAAAATGATAAAACTTCAATAAATCTTTTAGAAGGATAACTATAATCTCATTCGATGTAAAGGGCGCGTCGCTCAGTATCTCTCTCGTAGCGCTTATAATACTGAATTGACTAGTGTTTCGATCGTATATCGTATATACACAGTACATTTAATCAGTTTGTCTGTACTGTTAGAGACCTTCACTTTTTGGCAATGTTTAGTTGCCAAAGTGAAAGTATTAAGCCTTAAGAAGAAGAAAAAAATGGCGTACGGAAAAGAAAAGGTTTTGTCTTCTGACTCACCATATCACATGTACCCAGGCACATGTCCTCCTTCACTTTTCAACAGAATTGTAAATAATAAGTACATTTTGGGGAAAATTTGCCTGCTGTCCCCACACTTTTTGGATAAGAGACCATGTCCCCCCACTGTCCCCCCTTTGAACCGAGTCACTGCGTATTGTATAGATCTATTGCAAAATGATAGAAATTTAAATAAATCTTATAGTAGGACGACTATAATCTCATTCGAGGGCCGTCGCTCGGTATATCTCTCTCTCTCGTAGCACTTATAATAATGAATTGATAATGAATTGACTAGTCCTTCGATATGAATATGCATAGGTATGCTACCGAGGCAGGTGTTTCGATATGAATATGCATATCCTATGCTGCTGAATTTAAAGTTTTTTTATATGAATATACATTGCCTTTGCGGACTTGACAAGTGTTTCGATATGAATATGCATAGCCTATTCTACTGAATTGCCTGGCGTTTCGATATGAATATGCATATCCTCAGTTGGTTTTATTCGGCTATCTGCTTTGCATTTTACGAAAACATCATCTCTCCTCTGCACATAATGTTGTGGAAGCAAACGTTCGTATTTTATGAAGAAATGGTGTCCCATGAATTGAACTTGTGGTGGCCCTTTCTCTTGGGTATGTTTTATTAGGGACCTCATCAACATCTTCTTGTTGAGATATCGTGGATATCTTTCTCTTCGTATCCAGCTGAAAAAGAATTTTAACAATAGCTTCTTTAAAAGAGACAGTCTGGCTTTTTCTTCATTTAATATGACAGAAATGATAATTATAAACGTCATCTGAAGAATTTCTCATCGTTCAAAACAATTTAGCATATGTTTTCTAATTGATTAAAACATCAATTATGTCAATTTAGACTAAAAATTGATGTCATATACCAAGTACAGATTAGAATAGTAATGTATTTCTTTACAATCTATAAATCTACATTTCACTGCTAAACCTCAGTCATTGATACTGATGGGAAAATCTGATGGGGGGGGGGGGGGGGGGGGTTATAAGATTTTGGGGGGTATAAGATTTACCGATTACTTCAAATGAAAAATTTCCAGAAAATTGACGAACAATTCCAAAAAATTACAAAAAAATTGAAAATGAAGGAAAATTCGACAAATTAAATGAAAATATTCTGAAAAAAGAAAGAATCCCGAAAATGAAGGAAATTTCCCGGGAAAACTGATACCTGAGAGGATTTTACCTCGGCATATATGCTTTTTTCCCGGTCTGTTTCGGGCAGAAGTGGATTGGGGGTAGGCCTATGACAAAGACTCAAAAATGTTTGGTCAGAATTTACTGGCTCACTTCAAAGAATTATGACAGACAATTAAAAAACAAAGGACTTACACAAGGAAATACCAAGGTTCGTAACGAAATATAAATTCAAACTAAATCTTTAAAATTCAAAACCCTGTAGAATCGTCAATTTCGGATAATTTTGGATATTTTAATACGATAATTTTATGGTGTTTAAT
>JAIGNY010003164.1:357500-395000 GCA_020152595.1 Chiridota heheva
ATATATATTTTTATATATATATATATATATATATATATATATATATATATATCATCATATCATCATCATCATCATCATCATCATCATCATCATCATCATCATCATCATCATCATCATCATCATCATCATCATCATCATCATCATCATCATCACCACCACCACTATCACCACCACCATCATCATCATCATCATAAGTCGGCCATTTTGAATTTTGAAATTAACATTTTTAAATCGGTGCATCCAAAAACCTACATATAGACACCAAAATGACTTTCATCGGTAAGTTTTTAGCCATATAGTAAAGTGGGACCCCAACCCCAGAGGGTTTCCATGGGGTTACTTTGGGCACATTTGAGAATTTATCGATGTACGCCATCCCAATCAGCGGAAAAAAATTACTACATAATTACTTTTCTATATAAAGTGAACACCATTTCCCACTTCAGCCGCTCTGAGAGACGGACTACAGCAATGTGTCCTCAAACCACTTCACACTGGAAATTTCCAGGCTAAAAGCTGCAGGTAACAAACGGACAAGCCTGAATTATTACTCTACTCCGTCCCCTATGCTAAGCACCAAGCGAGAGGGCAGCAGGTCCTATGTTGGCTTTTTGTAATGATATATTTTGTTTATTAAAAGTCTTACCTCACGTTTAAGCTTCAAAGGATCAAATATCGTCCAGGCTGCCATTATAATAACATCAATCAGTACTAGAACCATTACAAAGATGATAAGGTGAAAATCCTTGATGAGCTGCAAACAAGATAAGTTCAGTATAGTACAAGATAAGTTTAAGATAAGTACAAGATAAGTTCAATATAAGTACAAGATAATTGCAAGTACAATAAACTTTCAATGGAGTTACTAATTATTTACCTCTTTCTATACTTTTTATTCCGTTTTGTCAAAGTTGAGACAGGTATATTCATGATTCTTTACAAAATCACCGGTAATGGTTTGCCCATTTTCTCATCTACCTAATTACAATTTAAGTAGAATTACAATATACGGTACTTTTTTTCAGAAAAACATAAGAAAAAATGTTTTGGATTTGTAAGTATGACATGACACTGTATAATGATTGGTAACTGATATACAGTGTACCAATAGGGATTTTCGCACATAACACAACACAATGATTGGGTTCATTTTTAAGTTTAGATACATGAAAGAAATGAAAAGCTCAGTAAAATACTAACGCTAATACTTATATTAATACTAATTCTTATATTAATGCTAATATCAATGATATGCTTATACTAATACTAATACTTGTACTAATACTAATAATACTAATGTTAATATTAATACTAGTAATAATAGTAATACTAATACTAATAGTAACACTTATGCAAATACTTATACTATGCAAACAATAATTATAATACTATTCTAAAACATACTAATAATACTAATGCTAGTCTTATACTATTACATCTTACTAATATTAATACAAATTTCTAAAACACATACTAATACTATACTTATACTATTACATGTTACTAATATTAATACGTCTTACGCGTCTCATGGGGTTCTTGATGGATATAACCCGAAAACTCTCCAGGTTTTACTGAACATTGCTCCGAACATCAGCACGAAGCCAACAGACGTGAGCCATGCTGTAACCTGTAAACACAGAAAAACGAAGAAGGAAAAAAAAACACAAATAAAAACAAAACTCAACGTTAACTAATGCTCCCGATCGGAAGAACTCCTGATTGGCTGATTGGGAGATCGAGATATGCGCAGTGACCATAATTCAAAATGTTGCTAATAAGTTTAGCCGTTAAATTTGTGTTGCTTTTCAAATTCTGGAATTATGAAGTTGTATACTTTACTTTACTTGATATATTGAAATTAATATTGCTGAATAGTTTAAACTTTTGCTGGTGACTAAAATGTTATAATCTGCTCTCCAGAAACTATTGAAATGAATTTTTTAAAGATTACTCTTAAAATTCCCTGGTGAAAGTCAAATTTGCGCCAGTGAAAATGGAGAAAATAATTTCACCATTCTGTTGCACCAATTAAATTAGGAAATTTCGCATGCATTTTTCCTACCTTTGGTTTAAACCTATATTACCGTTATGTATTTTTTTTTAGAGAGATTTGAATTTGGAAAAATGCATTGTGGGTTATAATGAAAAAAAATCTCCAGATTGAAGACCGAGCTGGTTAATAACGTTTTAATAACGTTATAAAATGTTATTAAAAAGTTGTCATAACATTGAATCTTAGCAGGTGTGTTATTTACATTGAAAGGTGTATAGAAAGTGTAACGTTCTATAACGATGCTATTTAAGCCGATCTTTGATTTTTCACTTATTTTTGAAAAAAAGATTTTTATTTTTTAGTTTTCATCATTGATTGCAATATTTGGTGATGGTTTTATTTTGGAAAATAAAGTTTATGATATTTGATGTTTAGAAAGTGTAATAAACAGATAAAGCCGGATCTATTTTATGTGATGTTCCGGGGTTGTAGGAAAATCTGCTACGTTTTCGTACGAATTGATACTATGTTTGTCTTTATGAATATCAATGTTTTTTCCGAATCGAAATGTAAATGCAAAATTTTTCCTGAAAACATATAAATTGTATAATATTAAAATTTGGGTTTTTATTTTATAACCAATAGGTGCATTATGTTCAGAACAACCATTTGAAATTCGCTAAAGGACATGGAGCGCGGGATGCATGGTGGGTAAAGATCTGAGTCATCCGTAATATAAAGGCTTGTTAGTATGCTCAGTCCAGGAGATTCCTTACTATTAAGATAGAAAATATCCCTAACTTCTAAGGAGTATTTATGTCGATGATATAACCTCATTCCGTGCTATACCATATGTACTGCTGAAAAGTTTGTGAGACGAATTTTTCGAAATATAGACGTTGAACCCGTTGTAAAGTCATTAGGTTTTTATGACGTGTTTTGTTTGTTAACGACTTCTATAGAAACCTACAGGGCATCGGAAATCCCTACACTAAACAATTACAATCAGAATGCTGCATTGTGGGTAACCCTGCTCATTGTCCGCTTTTATTGTGTTTTGATCCTTATTAGCAAGGGTTTCTAGTAAGAGATTCTGTGATCGTTATATGTAAGGGATCTCCTGAACTAATGAAAGCGGTATTAAAACCCGATGTCTACACCATAAAGATCGTAACACCGAACGCGACGCGGCGAGCGATTTTTTAAACAAAATTGATTCAAACAAGGAAAAAAAAACATTTTGTCATCTTGTTTTCAGAGAAGGTTCTTCATCGCTTGGCTATTCAGATGATAACTGAAAATTGATTGAAAGGGCGTTTCTTCGCCCATTAAAGCAAAATTCGCGTCGCGACAGAAATTCGCGCCCCACTAAAGTGAATTTCTCCACAGTTTGAAGAAAAAAACATTTCTAACAAGTTTTCCAATATCATCAAAAAGCCTGAATTGTAAACCTCATCGTGTGTAAGCAAAAAGTCTAAAGCATCTTATAATATTTGTTTCCTGTGTGATTATCTTAAATATCGCTCGCCGCGTCGCGTTCCGTGTGTAATGGCCGTAACTCCAATCATGGCATACTTGGCACAGAGACCCACACAGCTCGAGCGCATTTGAGCAGCAACATAAACGACAACAAACAGCCACCTTTCAGCCTATATTAGTTCCCAATGTTCATAGGAAGGTGGGGTGGGTAGACACGCCAGTGCACCACAACTGGTTATCAAAGGCCGTGGACATTGACTTGGTTGTCGATGTTACGTCTGTCCGTACGTCGTACCTGTGTTCTCGTCCGGGTCGTATTAAGCGTTTCGTGATAGCATTGTTTCTATCATAACCGATTACGCAGGTGACGACCCCGTCATTGTAATTGTGTGTTCACTCGTCGTCGAGGAAGGTGAAACTCACGTGACAAGTACTGGAAACTCGAGTATAATCCTCGGGTTGCCAATCCGTGGACTGCCAACTTGAAGCTCCATAAAGAAGGGCGTGGGCGGCTATATTTACGAACAGGCATCCAATCAGTATCAGATTGTTTAGATTTGGACTAGAAAGCTTGACAATTCTGAAAAAAGACACATTAAATACTGTTGAATACAACTCAAACTTTTAATGAGTGACACATTATTTTGATGGTCAAGTTTGTACTTAGTTATTTTAGGATAATGTTGATATAGGTTCATGCTATTTAACCAAAATGTCCACAGAGAATAGCGTGAGCAGCTATATTTACGAACAGATTTCTCATCAAAAATCAAGTTGAATGTCTAAATTTGGACTGGAAAGCTTTACATCGCTAAGAAAAGACACATTAAATACAAAAGAATCTTTAATAAGGTGGCACGTATACGTTCAGGGTTAAGTTTGCACATTCTATCAGCTCTTTAACCTAATATTGAGCCCGAGTCATGCTATGTAACCTGTAGCTTTACGTCATCCAATTCTTTTTATGTATTAAATAGAGATTTAGCGATGCTTCAGAGATTCAGATAAAGGCCAGTTATCGTCTCTAACGTGGAGGTAGATACATTTCAATTCCAGTATTTTGATTGGTTGAAACACAATGGTATAATGTGCATTTACAGTGATAGACCAATCAGATTCGTGTTGAGATAAAATGTACACCGCCACATTTTAATCACGATAGATGCCCTTTAAATGTTTTGTTGTTTAATGAGGACTACATCACTTACATAATCTAATTTAAACCCACAAGATATTTTAAAGATGTACCAGGCGAAAAAAAAGAGTGCGCTATTCTAAAACTTTTTATTGAAAGGTAAGAATCGACGTGTGAGCATCTTCAGTCGGAAGTCTATAGTATTGTAGAAGCATGGAGGTAATACTAATGATACAGAAGGCAATCGATAGTTCAACGTATCAACGTGTATACACACAAGGTCTATAACACAAGGTCTATAAGTAATATCATAAGATATAAATGGTTGTCAAATGTACTCCACTCTCCATGTCAATATTGTGCCCTGACGTCTACGACATTGCTACTCGCCGCAGCGCTTTTATTAATCATTTTTTTAAATAGTGTGCACGCTGTGTCAGGCTACGTACGTACGTACAATGTATGTATAATTGTACACTGTATGTATGAAGTGTGGGGGCAGTGATGCGTGAATTTTCGGTGACCTTGAGATTTTCGATTTTCTAACATGTGGAAAATCAGAACATCGCTGATGTCAGAGCGCGAAACTTTTATGCTCGACTTGTGATCCTGTCACGCCATTCGAATTGAACAAGGGGCGCTATACACGTATTAAGCATTTCATCTTCCTGACGGGTTTGAAAATAAAATCTGTCAACGAGAAGAAATTTGAATTTGCAAACCTTTTGGATTTGTTTTATTATTTTAGAATTGTTGGGCAATGTAGACACAATTTTGTCTAAAACAATTGTAGAATTTTAACGTTTAGTGTATTCATTTTTCGAGCTGCTGATATACAAGAAAAATAATCAACATATAGGAATAATCAAGTACCTTATTTTAAGGTGAGCTATAGTTTTCAAAAAAAAAAAGTTGGAACAGGTAACAAAAAAACATTGTACTGAGCTCCCAAACAAGGGGATTTCTTTTAATATAACAATGCTGATCATCAGAAGATGATGACTAATACTTTGCTTGCTTGATGAAGGTTTAACGGTACTGCGACAACAAGGGTCAAATTGTGCCAAAGAGGTTAGATCATTCCGGAGATAGGAAAAAAGAATGATAGGAGAAGTCTCAGAGAAGAACGGGGGCTAATAACCAGGAAGCTTGGACCGAAAGAAGAAATGCAGGGGTGTAAAAAAAGGGAAAAGATAAAAGTAGGTAGGGGATAGGGGAACAAATATGGTTGTAGAGGTTCCACATGGTGAAGGAAGGAGATAATTTTTTTCCTGGGAGTTATTCTAAAAGAAACCTTTTGAAACGGATTTTAGCTGAACGTGATAGCTTTAAAACTTTAACCATTTGAAAAGATTTATACGGAGGAAAAATAATACACGTTCTAAAAAATTTCTGCAGGGCATGAACTTACGGATGCTTTCTGTAGAAAATGTTGAAAAACAGAAAACTGCAACTCAATATGACACCAAAACTTGCAAAGGTAACCATGACAATGTATGCTGGTAGATCAATGCCCCTCCTTTCTTCTATTTCTTCTATTAAATCTATCACGTCTTTTGGTATCTTGCCATCTAAATAAAAATATCGAGATAACTTATAAGTGTATTCACATGTCTAACAATTTAAAAGGAATGATATCGTTTCATAAATACATTCAGAAATGCACGCCGCCGTGATAGTAAGATCACTTCCGGTTTTCAATTTTTCCTATCTGAATGCACTTGTTTTAACCCCTTGCATATTCTTTCAACAATATAAAAATATTTCGCACAGTCCTTTTCACGAAAGTGAAATAAAGTATTTTTGATAATTTTCAAAATTATTTAGTAAGAAACTCAAATTTTGCTGATTCACATATGTATACCAATTGGTTTACAAATATATTTCTTATTACATTAAAGGAATTTTACCGTAAATTTTACTGTCAATTTTCTTTATCAACATGGTAGAGGACTTTTAAAGAAGCAAAATGATAAAAAGACAAGGTTGATATCCTGTTCAGTTTTTAACATTTCAAAGAAAATACCAGTGTGGAAATATAATCTTGCACATCCACGACAGTTTTTACATGTATGTGTTTCTAATTCATTGGACTGTTTCAAACATTGTTTAGCTTAATTATAGAAATTTGGTATAACATGTAAGCTATAGTAACATGCTCTGTCAATCTGTTCGTTTACCTATACACTCTAAATGAAAGAAAAATAATTGTTAATTTTATAGAGATATATCAAGAATTCCTTTGGATCTACAAACATGACACTTTACACTGCAAGGATACTTTACAACACAATGATAAAATATTTGAAATAGAGACAGAAATGTAATAGAATAAGTTACCAACATTTTTCCAACAATTTATTTCGTTAATAACCTTCTATGACTGTATGATATGAATGAAAATTTACGGAAATATTCCTTTCAAAAAATATTGATCATCGAACTTTACATTTCCAGCCACAACGTTATAAAAGCGTTGTACTAACTTCATATAGCCACATAAAACGTTATCATAACGTGTTATGATGTTATATCTTCGGATTCTTACCTGGCCATTGAAATTCCCTTTGCCAAGATGTAACATCAGATCCAAAAAATTCAGCGATTGGACGTTCTTCAAAACCTGTTGAAAAAATGGAAATAATCTTAAGCAATTATTGCCACTTTTGCGAACAATCTAGCTGTCTAGTACTACCAGTTTGGTTCGTACCCCGATCGGGGGACTCAATAAGTCCCCCGATCGAACTGATATACATACAACAGATTACAGTGCAGTGTACTCCGGGTTTGGTGTTGTCAGTTAAAATTAAATAAACACTTGTAAATTTTCCTTACCTTGAAATTGCTCTATGTTCACCAAACCAACTCGGTCGCCATTGGCAAACAACACAGGACCCTACAATAAAACAAAACAGAATCTAAACGTACAATGTTGCCCAATCGTTACTTAGAAAACCGAAAACATATTAATGATATGTTACCTAACCAAAGTATATATACTCGTCCGGACGGTGGGACGGAACTGCAATCTCGGTAGGTAGGGAATATCTTAATGATCTACGACTGTTATTAATGTTTATATTCGCCGAAAGAATATATAAACCAAGAAAAATTGAATTTTGAAAGCACAACTCTTAGTTCTTGGGTCTAAAAGTTTAATCCCTTTAATATGCGCTAAATTTGTGATATATGACAGAGGAGACGGCTCAGATTATTCATTTGATTCTTTACACTTGTTTCTAAATCAAAATACAGACAACGTAAGACAGTCTATTGCTGCTAAAATAAAAAAAAATGAGTATGTTAAAGACTCAAAAACCTGTAGTAAGAATTTGTTGCAACTCTTTATAAAAACAAGAACTGTCGGAAGGACAGTATGCTCGACTATTCAAAGCTAGTATAGAGAATGAGCTTATTCAGGGAAGTGTATTGAGTAGCAGCCTGAACGATTCGCGCCCCCACATCAGCGATGTTCTGTTTTTCTAAAAGCCACCAAAAATTCACGCATCACTACCCCCACACTCTATTCATATAGTGTACGATTATACATATACTGTACATACGGAAATTATTTCGGAATGGCTTAAGCGTGACATAGCGTAGCCTATACACTATTAGGGAAATATTGAGTGAGAGCGCTGCAAGTAGCTGTGTCGTAGATGTCGGGACACAATATTGGCATGGTGACAGATGATTTCAAATTACTGGAGCTTTGATAGATGTACTTAAATTTTCATTTGCTTTGTTAATTTTTACAAAAATTTCACAATATTTATGACAAACAAAGCAAGAGATTTACATACGCAAGTATACAGGACACCCTGTAATACCTCAAATGTATTTCGATGCAAATTCAAACTGCTGTAAACTGGTCCATAGCGGATTTCGATGAAATTTGTTACCACTCTTATGGCTTTTCAGTGATCATAAAACAATTTAACCAGTTTTGCAAGTATACGTCATTATACCTTTGAAAAAGTTAAAGTTAGATTGATGAATTGTTCAAAGTGGTCAACAGCAATACTAAATGGAAATAACATTAATCTATTCAAAGAATTAGTTAAAAAGTTAAATCTATCCGAGCCATACATTAGTTCACAGTCTGTTCATGTGCACAAGGACGTATCGCATTTAAGTTGCGAGTAAACAAATTAGCCAGCTTCAGCGCACAGCAAAATACGCTCTTGGTTTGCGTAGTATTATCGCGCGTCGTTTTAAAAAAACGCACATTGTACATGGCCTAATTGAGAAAAGAAAAATATCGAAGCGAGATTTTTTTTTAATAAAGTGACTTTAAAATTTGTGATCGTTACAGTCAATAGGGAATATTGTTTGTTTATTCGCAACTCAAAATGGCTGATGGAAATGTGAACATGTGTATCAGGCACATACGGCCGGTGCATATTCCCAGTTTCCATGAATCAATCATACGAGAGCACATGACTCCCCGTGGACGGGACGCCAGGTCACAGCAGACTGGAGCAAATAGAGTACAGCGTCCTACTCAAGGACACAATGCAGCGCTATTGGCGAAAATCGAACCCGGTACTGTTTGCATGCGAGCAAGACTCCTTAATTACTGAGCCACTGCACCTCTTCAAAGAATAAGAATATCTAATCGCGAGATATTTTTACCTGTATTGACCATAAAAGTTAAAAATAAATATGACAAACATATACATTACCGTAACTCCTTGGAATTCTGTCTTATTCAATATATTAACGAAAATCCCGGCCATTTCACGGTCGTTATAATTGAAATCCTCTATCTTTCGCGTAGTGTTGTCCGAAAAAACTTTGGTCTTTAGGGCCTCGATAGTAGTGTTAATCATAAGCGCAATTGCCCACGCAGCATCAAATCCAAACGGTGCCACATTGCTTGAAACATAACCTTTGTATTTTGGCCTCTTCAGCCATTCTTCCATTAGTATTGAATATTCATGGGCGGTCTGAAAATGTTTTAAAACGATATAAAAAATATGTATATAAAAAAGTTCTAGCATCTACTGAATCACTGACTTTCAATATTTGGAATAACTTTGTAATGAGTCTATAATATTATCGGTTATTGTTGAAGTACCGATTGCTATTTTTATATCGAGAAGCATGTGTGTATATTTTCTTCCTTCATTCATTATTTTGAAAGCTTTGTAATCGATTAAACCTATTGATGAAGTGCTTATGGCTATGTCCTTAATTTACATTTGCTTATAACGAAACGCAAATTGTGGACATCAGGTACCGGACCGTAGAGACTAAAAGATTGATTGTGATATGCAAACGCTGTACACACTCATGCATAATCTTATACAAATGGAGAAACTCACGAACTATATATATATCCTTTTTTGGTTGGTACCATCATCAAACATAGCTTAAAACAATTGGTGACAATTGAAAACTAAAGAAAAAAATTGAAAACAATAGCTAGTACAAATGAACTCCAGTTTAATATATTACTCACAATTCCTGCGACTGTCTTTTTTGGAGAACTTGACAGACTAACAACTTCAGTAGAAATATAGAAAGAACTCCCGACTGCTTCGTTCATTTCGTCTATTGTGCAGTCGATATCATCATCCTCCACCTCCCACCAGCGGTCATTGAACCAGCCAGGAAACATCCAAACGTAATCCTTCCCTACCAAACGTTGCTTGTATGCCTATAAAGGAAATCAATTAGAAATCTGTGTAAAGTATCCCCAGGCTTCCAAACCTTGTTAATTAACGATATAAGAACCATACAAACGAAATACCTCTCTATCAAACTTTGTTCGAATGCCTAATAAATTTGAAGCATCCAAACGTTCTCCCTTGTTTGCATCCAAACTGAATCCTTCCCTACCAACATTGTTTGTATGCCTTAGAATTAAACAGATTATAAGCTTCCAAACTGAATCCTTCCTTATCAACCTTGTTTGTTTGCCTTAGAATTAAACAGATTACAAGCATTCAAATTGAATCCTTTTCTATCAAACCTTGTTTGCATGCCTTAGAAATCAAATAGATTATTAGCATTCAAATTGAATCCTTTCCTATTAAACCTTGTTTACATGCCTTAGAAATTAAACAGATTAGAGGCATACAAAATTAATTCTTCCCTAACAAACCTTGTATGCCTTAGATATCAAATAGATTAGAAGCATCTAAAGTGAATCCTTTCCTATCAAACCTTGTCTATATGCCTTAGAAACTAAATAGATTAGACGCATTCAAACTGAATCCCTTCCTATCAAATCTTGTTTGCATGCCTTAGAAATTAAATAGATTATAACATCAAACTGAATCCTTCCCTCCCAAACTTTGTCTGCATGCTTTAGAAATTAAACAGATTAGAAACATCCAAATTTAATCCTTTCGTATCAAACCTTGTTTGCATGCCTTAGAAATTAAACAGATTAGAGGCATACAAACTTAATCTTTTCCTAACAAACCTTGTTTGTATGCCTTAGAAATTAAACATATTATAACATCTAAACTGAATCCTTCCCTCCCAAACTTTGTCTGCATGCTTTAGAAATTAAACAGATTAGAAACATTTAAATTTAATCCTTTCGTATCAAACCATGTTTGCATGCCTTAGAAATTAAACAGATTAGAGGCATACAAACTTAATCTTTTCCTATCAAACCTTGTTTGCATTCCTTAGAAATTAGATAGATTAGAAATATACAAACTGAATCCTTTCCTATTAAACCTTGTTTGTATGCTTTAGAAATTAAAAAGATTACAAGCATCCAAACTGAATCCTTTTTCTATCAAACCTTGTTCATATGCCTTAGAAATTAAATGAATCAGAAGCATCCAAACTAAATCCTTTCCTATTAAATCTAGTTTGCATGCCTTAGAAATTAAACAGATTATAAGCATCCAAACTGAATCCTTCCCTCCCAAACTTTGTCTGCATGCTTTAGAAATAAAACAGATTAGAAACATCCAAACTTAATCCTTTCGTATCAAACCTTGTTTGCATGCCTTAGAAATTAAACAGATTAGAGGCATACAAACTTAATTCTTTCGTATCCAACCTTGTTTGCATGGCTTAGAAATTGAACAGATTAGAAGCATCCAAACTAAATCCTTTCCTATCAAACCTTGTTTGCATGCCTTAGAAATAAACAGATTATAGGCATCCAAACTGAATCCTTCCCTCCCAAACCTTGTTTGCCTGTTTGCATGCCTTAGAAATTAAACAGATTATAAGCATCCAAACTGAATCCTTCCTCCCAAACCTTGTTTGCCTGTTTGCATGCCTTAGAAATTAAACAGAATATAAGCATCCAAACTGAATCCTTCCCTCCCAAACCTTGTTTGCCTGTTTGCATGCCTTAGAAATTAAACAGAATATAAGCATCCAAACTGAATCCTTCCCTCCCAAACCTTGTTTGCCTGTTTGCATGCCTTAGAAATTAAACAGATTATAAGCATCCAAACTGAATCCTTCCCTCCCAAACCTTGTTTGCCTGTTTGCATGCCTTAGAAATAAACAGAATATAAGCATCCAAACTGAATCCTTCCCTCCCAAACCTTGTTTGCCTGTTTGCATGCCTTAGAAATTAAACAGAATATAAGCATCCAAACTGAATCCTTCCCTCCCAAACCTTGTTTGCCTGTTTGCATGCCTTAGAAATTAAACAGAATATAAGCATCCAAACTGAATCCTTCCCTCCCAAACCTTGTTTGCCTGTTTGCATGCCTTAGAAATTAAACAGATTATAAGCATCCAAACTGAATCCTTCCCTCCCAAACCTTGTTTGCCTGTTTGCATGCCTTAGAAATTAAACAGATTATAAGCATCCAAACTGAATCCTTCCCTCCCAAACCTTGTTTGCCTGTTTGCATGCCTTAGAAATTAAACAGAATATAAGCATCCAAACTGAATCCTTCCCTCCCAAACCTTGTTTGCCTGTTTGCATGCCTTAGAAATAAACAGATTATAGGCATCCAAACTGAATCCTTCCCTCCCAAACCTTGTTTGCCTGTTTGCATGCCTTATAAATTAAACAGATTATAAGCATCCAAACTGAATCCTTCCCTCCCAAACCTTGTTTGCCTGTTTGCATGCCTTAGAAATTAAACAGAATATAAGCATCCAAACTGAATCCTTCCCTCCCAAACCTTGTTTGCCTGTTTGCATGCCTTAGAAATTAAACAGAATATAAGCATCCAAACTGAATCCTTCCCTCCCAAACCTTGTTTGCCTGTTTGCATGCCTTAGAAATAAACAGAATATAAGCATCCAAACTGAATCCTTCCCTCCCAAACCTTGTTTGCCTGT
Organism: Chiridota heheva; assembly: GCA_020152595.1. Classification (NCBI taxonomy): domain Eukaryota; kingdom Metazoa; phylum Echinodermata; class Holothuroidea; order Apodida; family Chiridotidae; genus Chiridota; species Chiridota heheva. The sequence continues at coordinate 370,388 of JAIGNY010003164.1, forward strand.
TTGCATGCCTTAGAAATTAAACAGAATATAAGCATCCAAACTGAATCCTTCCCTCCCAAACCTTGTTTGCCTGTTTGCATGCCTTAGAAATTAAACAGATTATAAGCATCCAAACTGAATCCTTCCTCCCAAACCTTGTTTGCCTGTTTGCATGCCTTAGAAATAAACAGAATATAAGCATCCAAACTGAATCCTTCCCTCCCAAACCTTGTTTGCCTGTTTGCATGCCTTAGAAATTAAACAGAATATAAGCATCCAAACTGAATCCTTCCCTCCCAAACCTTGTTTGCCTGTTTGCATGCCTTAGAAATAAACAGATTATAAGCATCCAAACTGAATCCTTCCCTCCCAAACCTTGTTTGCCTGTTTGCATGCCTTAGAAATTAAACAGAATATAAGCATCCAAACTGAATCCTTCCCTATCAAACTTTGTTTGCATGCCTTAGAAATAAACAGATTAGAAGCATCCAAGCGCAATCCATCCCCACCAAACCCTGTTTGCATGCCTTAGAAATTGAACAGATTATAAGCATCCAAACTGAATCCTTTCCTATCAAACCTTGTTTGCATGCCTTAGAATTAAACAGATTAGAAGCATCCAAGCGCAATCCATCCCCACCAAACCCTGTTTGCATGCCTTAGAATTAAACAGATTAGAAGCATCCAAGCGCAATCCATCCCCACCAAACCCTGTTTGCATGCCTTAGAAATTGAACAGATTATAAGCATCCAAAGTGAATCCTTCCCTATCAAACCTTGTTTGCATGCCTTAGAAATTAAACAGATTAGAAACATACAAACTGAATCTATCCCAACCAAAGCTTGTTTGCATGTCTTAGAAATTGAACAGATTAGAAGCATCCAAAGTAATCCTTCTCTCCCGAACCTTGTTTGTATGCCTTAGAAATTAAACAGATTATCAGCATACAAATTAATCCATCCCCACCAAACCTTGTTTGCATCCCTTAAAATTAAACAGATTATAAGCATCCAAACTGAATTTTCCTATAAACCTTGTTTGCATCCCTTAGAATTAAACAAACTACAAGCATACAAACTTAATTCTTCCCTATCAAACCCTGTTTGTAAGCCCTAGAATTAAACAGATTATTAGCATTTATATTGAATCCTTTCCTATCAAACCTTGTTTGCATGCCTTAGAAATTAAACACATTAGAAGCATCCAAACTTAATCCTTCCGTATCTAACCTTGTTTGCATGCCTTATAAATTAAACAGATTAGAGGCATACAAACTTAATCCTTCCCTAACAAACCTTGTGTGTGTGCTTTAGAATTAAACAAATTTGAAGCATCCAAACTAATACTTCCCTATCAAACCTTGTTTGCATGCCTTAGATATCTAATAGATTAGAAGCATCTAAACTGAATCCTTTCCTATCAAGCTTGTTTGCATGCCTTAGAAACTAGATAGATTAGACGCATCCAAACTTAATCTTTCCCTATCAAATCTTGTTTGCATGCCTTAGAAATTAAATAGATTATAAGCATACAAACTGAATCCTTCCCTCCCAAACTTTGTCTGCATGCTTTAGAAATAAAACAGATTAGAAATATCCAAACTTAATCCTTTCCTATCAAACCCTGTTTGCATGCCTTAGAAATTAAACACATTAGAAGCATCCAAACTTAATCCTTCCGTATCTAACCTTGTTTGTATGCCTTAGAAATTAAACAGATTAGAAGCATCCAAACTTAATACTTCCGTTTCTAACCTTGTTTGCATGCCTTAGAAATTAAACAGATTAGAGGCATACAAACTTAATTCTTTCGTATTAAACCTTGTTTGCATGGCTTAGAAATTGAACAGATTAGAAGCATCCAAACTAAATCCTTTCCTATCAAACATTGTTTGCATGCCTTAGAAATAAACAGATTATAGGCATCCAAACTGAATCCTTCCCTCCCAAACCTTGTTTGCCTGTTTGCATGCCTTAGAAATTAAACAGAATATAAGCATCCAAACTGAATCCTTCCCTCCCAAACCTTGTTTGCCTGTTTGCATGCCTTAGAAATTAAACAGATTATAAGCATCCAAACTGAATCCTTCCCTCCCAAACCTTGTTTGCCTGTTTGCATGCCTTAGAAATTAAACAGATTATAAGCATCCAAACTGAATCCTTCCCTCCCAAACCTTGTTTGCCTGTTTGCATGCCTTATAAATTAAACAGAATATAAGCATCCAAACTGAATCCTTCCCTCCCAAACCTTGTTTGCCTGTTTGCATGCCTTAGAAATTAAACAGAATATAAGCATCCAAACTGAATCCTTCCCTCCCAAACCTTGTTTGCCTGTTTGCATGCCTTAGAAATTAAACAGAATATAAGCATCCAAACTGAATCCTTCCCTCCCAAACCTTGTTTGCCTGTTTGCATGCCTTAGAAATTAAACAGAATATAAGCATCCAAACTGAATCCTTCCCTCCCAAACCTTGTTTGCCTGTTTGCATGCCTTAGAAATAAACAGATTATAGGCATCCAAACTGAATCCTTCCCTCCCAAACCTTGTTTGCCTGTTTGCATGCCTTAGAAATTAAACAGAATATAAGCATCCAAACTGAATCCTTCCCTATCAAACTTTGTTTGCATGCCTTAGAATTAAACAGATTAGAAGCATCCAAGCGCAATCCATCCCCACCAAACCCTGTTTGCATGCCTTAGAAATTGAACAGATTATAAGCATCCAAACTGAATCCTTTCCTATCAAACCTTGTTTGCATGCCTTAGAATTAAACAGATTAGAAGCATCCAAGCGCAATCCATCCCCACCAAACCCTGTTTGCATGCCTTAGAATTAAACAGATTAGAAGCATCCAAGCGCAATCCATCCCCACCAAACCCTGTTTGCATGCCTTAGAAATTGAACAGATTATAAGCATCCAAAGTGAATCCTTCCCTATCAAACCTTGTTTGCATGCCTTAGAAATTAAACAGATTAGAAACATACAAACTGAATCCATCCCAACCAAAGCTTGTTTGCATGTCTTAGAAATTGAACAGATTAGAAGCATCCAAAGTAATCCTTCTCTCCCGAACCTTGTTTGTATGCCTTAGAAATTAAACAGATTATCAGCATACAAATTTAATCCATCCCCACCAAACCTTGTCTGCATCCCTTAAAATTAAACAGATTATAAGCATCCAAACTGAATTCTTCCCTATAAACCTTGTTTGCATCCCTTAAAATTAAACAAACTACAAGCATACAAACTTAATTCTTCCCTATCAAACCCTGTTTGTAAGCCCTAGAATTAAACAGATTATTAGCATTTATATTGAATCCTTTCCTATCAAACCTTGTTTGCATGCCTTAGAAATTAAACACATTAGAAGCATCCAAACTTAATCCTTCCGTATCTAACCTTGTTTGCATGCCTTATAAATTAAACAGATTAGAGGCATACAAACTTAATCCTTCCCTAATAAACCTTGTGTGTGTGCTTTAGAATTAAACAAATTTGAAGCATCCAAACTAATACTTCCCTATCAAACCTTGTTTGCATGCCTTAGATATCTAATAGATTAGAAGCATCTAAACTGAATCCTTTCCTATCAAGCTTGTTTGCATGCCTTAGAAACTAGATAGATTAGACGCATCCAAACTTAATCTTTCCCTTTCAAATCTTGTTTGCATGCCTTAGAAATTTAACATATTATAAGCATCCAAACTGAATCCTTCCCTCCCAAACTTTGTCTGCATGCTTTAGAAATAAAACAGATTAGAAGCATCCAAATTGAATCCTTTCCTTCCAAACCTTGTTTGCATGCCTTAGAATTTAAACAGATTAGAAGCATCCAAACTTAATCCTTTCGTATCAAACCTTGTTTGTATGCCTTAGAAACTAAATAGATGAGAAGCATCCAAACTTAATCCTTCCGCATCAAACCTTGTTTGCATGCCTTAGAAATTAAACAGATTAGAGGCATACAAACGTAATCCTTTCCTAACAAACCTTGTTTGTATGCCTTAGAATTAAACAGATTATCAGCATCCAAACTAAATCCTTTCCTCCCAAACTTTGTCTGCATGCCTTAGAAATTACACAGCTTAGAAGCATCCAAACTTAATCCTTTCGTATCTAACCTTGTTTGCATGCCTTAGAAATTAAACAGATTAGAAGCATCTTAACTTAATCCTTCCGTATCTAACCTTGTTTGCATGCCTTAGAAATTAAACAGATTAGAGGCATACAAACTTAATACTTTCCTATTAAACCTTGTTTGCATGCCTTAGAAATAAACAGCTTATAAGCATCCGAACTTAATCCTTCCCCACCAAACCTTGTTTGAAAGCTTAGAAAATAAACAGCTTATGAGCATCCAAACTTAATCCTTTCTATCAAAGCTTGTTTGAAAGCCTTAGAAATTAAACAGAATAGAAGCATGCAAACTGAATCCTTTCCTATCAAACTGTCAAACCTTGCTTGTATGCCTTAGGAATTAAACAGATTAGAGGCATCCAAACTTAATCCTTCCGTATCTAACCTTGTTTGCATACCTTAGAAATTCAACAGATTAGAAGCATACAAACTGAATTCTCCCTCCCAAACCTTGTTTGTATGCTTTATTAATTAGAACAGATTAGAAGCAAACGTTTATCGTTGTGATTGTTATAAATTCATTAAGAAATTCTCCAATACATATTAATTGGACAAATGAAATTAATCACATTTTCCCTTATTAAGCCATACCAAATTCATGTAACAGAATCTTCTCGTAAGTTCAACTTATTGGTATTTTTTTCGTAACTTATTTTACATTCAGAACCGATGCATTATATCTTTGGGTTAACGAGAAATTTACACGAGTTTCAAGCTGGTTCCTGAAATCATGTGGTCTGGAAATTTACAGCTGTTGCATATAACGAATTATGTATTCCAATGCAAGAGAAATAAAAGAACAATGGATTCAATTGTATTTTATACTTACTTCACAGAAGGTGCGCCGAGCCCCGTCCTCGTACATGTTTGCCACTATTATTCTGGCATCTTTTGTCTGTTACAATGAAAAATAAATGCGCTAAGATCCTAAGCTTGCACCTTGCAACGTGTAGTTTATATAGTAGGACCAAATCTATTACATGCGTAGATAATATACAGTCTGGGAGCAATTAAGCCCATGTTGTCTCTTGATGTTCATAGTCCTTTAAGTCTGAGCAAAGGATATAACAATATCAAATTTCCTGTTTACTATAGCTAACCTCTCCATTAAAAATACTTTTAAGAAGGACCGAAAAGAATAATTTAACATTAACTTTTTTCTAGTTGTCCCATTCTGAGGTCGCAAAATATTTCGCAATTAATAATTATTATCAGTCCGGAAGCATGCCTATTAATAGAAACATTTATAACACACGAGAATATTGAAGTCATGCAGCCATATTGTTCAGTCTGGAAGCATGCCTATTAATAGGAACATTTATAACACACGATAATATTGAAGTCATGCAGCTACATTGTTTAGATGTTGAGATGAAATCTTATTAGATTAGAATTTATGTACTTGAAATATCAAAAATCATTGTGTTGAATTTTTTCTTCAAAATGGCTGTTTGCCGCCTAAAAGCCTAATTGTCTATTATTTCTGATATTTTGAAAAGGCGTGGTGAACATATCAAATGGGATTGGAAAAGTTTTAGCCATGACATGACTAGCAAATATATTTTCCCCACAGGTATTTCAAATATGAAATATGTAACATTGCATAGGGCTTTAACGTTAGAATAGCAAAGGATCATGGGAAATATCACAAAATGGCGGCTTTCTTGTAACAAAATGTTCCCATTTGTATTAACATTTATGTACATGGGCATTAATAGGCATGCTTCCGGACTGATTATGTTTATCCCGGTGGGTCTGCAACCGGTGAGTTCACAATTGGTTATCAAAGACCGTGGCCGTCGTGATATAATGTCCAGCACTGGATGCTTTCGGGACGTTGAAAATTTGTTATGCTATGTGTATAAGTTTTAAAATGTTGTGAAATGGACAATTTTTACCCCGTGTTTGATGGACATTTTGCTATTGCAAGGGTTTACTATATTTGATACAGTTTAATTTCATGTTGTTGCTACCTGTACATATAGATTTTCACCTTTTCTAACGATTTTCTTAATAATACAATTTGAAGTAAGAAAGAATTATCAAATATCTTACCTTTAAATTTGTAATCTGATTATGTGGATCGTCAGTAAAACTTTCGGAAGTTATAAGCGTTATGTTTGCGTCAGATAGCAGGGTTGTAAGATCATCGATTGCCTGCAAAAGATGAAAAAGGAGTGTTCAGTTCAATCTTTGTTAAGATCAATGTATATCTGACACGACGTCATTTCTAGATATATTAAGACAAGCAAATAACTTGAGAATCCTACATACGTAGAGAAATATCTAGACATATCAAGACTATTAAATATCCAGAGAATACCTAGATAACTAGAGATATAAGTTAGATGTCAAGCAAATGTATAGAGATGTCAAGCAAATACCTTGAGGATACCTAGAAAACTATAGATATATCTAGATGTATCAAGACAAACAATTAAAGGATTAGGTCAGTGGCCGAGCACGTTTATCGTATACGAACGAGAGCTAATGATATGATTCCTAAAGACTTTGAGGAACATGAGGTTGTGATGTCACAACTAATCTGATTTCAGTCGTTTTTACATACACAAATTATACCAAGTTTCAAACTTTAATATCTTCTTAACAGTATAATTGTATGAATGCTTTCATCACCAATTAGAATCATTTAACGTCCTCTTTCATATCAGATGACCGTGTTTGACGCCAAAACCAATCCTTTACATAGAATCTTGATGAAGTCTTTCAGCTTGGATAGAATATATCGGAATTCAATATATCATTTTGTGTATGTTCCTGTTACTCTCCAGTTGCTATTTTTTTTAATTCTAACCGTCGAAATTCGGACGGTTAGAGCCCCTCTCTGAGTTAAATTCGATTTACCATCACATTATACATGGTCGGTCTGGCCAGCCAGTGCGATCATTAGATCTCAAGTTACCATTTATTTATGTTAATTGCCCAACCCTCTTATTCTACAAATCCTCAACAAACTCGACACTCTTTCCTCCCTTCGAAAAAAAAAATCTTTTTTCTGGATTCCCAGCCACGTCGGCATCCCTGGCAACGAGAGAGCCGACAGAGCCACCATCAAAGCTCTGTCAAAAAACATCTCTCTTTATCCTATTCCACACTCAGTCCTCCGTCTCTCCATCTCCAACTACATCAACAAAACCTGGCAAAACTCTTGGAATTACGAAACCAGTAATAAACATCACACCATTAAACCCAAAGTCGGGACCAACACCCCTCTGCATAGTCGCAATTGCAGGGAAGACATCGTTGTCACCCGCATTCGCCTCGGCCACTCCTCTCTTACTCACTCCCATCTCTAATCCGGACCCCTGCATCTCTCTGCTTCACTTGCAACACCGATCTCTCCATCAAGCATATTTTCCTGACCTGTCCCCTATAACAGAACTCCAGATCTCTTCTCTCCTTACTCTCCTCAATCTCGGACCTATTCGAAAACAATTCTTCCTCAACCACCATCAACTTCCTCTGTAACAACAACCTCTTCCACCACATATAATCTCCTCCCCTCCTCCCCTTCTACACCTAACTTTACACACCTCTCCCTTACAAACCTTTTATCTCTTCACTATCGTTACTCTTACACCATTATTTATTAACACCTTCTTTGCACATTTGACTCTGACTTTTGCGGTGTCGTTAAACATCAACAAACCAAACGTTAATTGCCTGTTTTACCGCATGTGAGTTTGTGACCGTACAGCTTTAAACAGGATGGTCAAATTTCACGTGCACTGGTTTGATTATCTGCTGGCAGGGATTTCATTACAAACTGCTGGTGATGGCCATAACTCCGGCTCATTTTGGCATGAAACAAACCGTCACAATTACCAGCTGGAGACTATATGGAACATACACAAAATGTAGTCCGTGGGACGCTCTCAATGGAGGGTTTAATCAAGGGTGTAATTTGAATTCGAGGCCAAGGGGATATCACACCCCTTAAGTTACGCCCCTGGGTCTGATATCTTCCCTATTTTGACATAGAGACGAATGTGTAATTAACAAAGTTTAATTGCAAATTACTCTAATTAACAAGCATCTGTTTTTTTGTGTTTGTGCCTTTTGTTTATCATTTACAGTATAAATAATGTATTACTTATAGAAAACGCTGAAAATAAATGATAGTAATATGCGTTTAAAGACATTCGTCACTATATCAAAAGGAAATAAAGCTTTTCCAGTCGATCCTACATTCACCACTATGGTCCTAAATCAGTGGTGCGACACATGTATAGGAAGAACATATATCGCATTGTACTGATTGCACTTTGTACTAGAAATAACTGATATACGGCTACCATGCATGGATGCACCTATAGGATGATTGTGTGTTTGTATGTGTGGTGTACTAGCGTCAATTGTCTAATTATACCGTGTTCAATTTTGATCGACTCGTTCCCCAGTCTACCAGTCTCGTATGCCCAAACGACTTATATTGAAAGGTTTTTGATTGTTAGATCATCGCTTTAATTTCCTTCTAAAAAAACTGTCTATTTAAGAAAAGTTATCGTCTCATAAATACATTCAGAATTGAACAACGCCGTGCTGGTAATGTCACTTCCGGTTGTCAATTTTGCCCATTGATTGCGGGAAATATTCGATGTTATTGATCACACATCCGCAGGATCGAACATAGATCCTACATGTGCCACCGATAACATCACAGATTTCTCACAATCAATCACAATAAATCAAAAAGAATCAAAAACCGGAAGTGACGTAACCAGCACGACGGCGTTCACTTCTGAATGTATTTATGAGACGTTATATTTCCTTTAAGGTATTGAGTGGTTCTCGATATTAGAAAGCTTTTGTAATTACCCCATAATACCACTAACTTCCCATACTTCACAAAATGCGATAGAAGTTAACCAAATGTATTGAAGTCTCTACGCTGAACTAAGTATAAGTACAGATGAATATGCATGATGGGTAAAGACCACTTCGTGTTGTTTAAACCCTTGTTTAAGGGTTAGAAATTGTAGTTTAAACAGTACCGTCCACGCTCCCCATCGGGAAATCTCCTGATTGGGAGATCTAGACACGCACAGTGACCATAATTTAGACTTTTACTAATAAGTTCAGAGGTTAATTATTTTGTTGTTTCTTAAATTCTGTTATTCTTAAATTTCATATAATTTGAATAAAGTGGCAGCTTCGAAAATGATATTGAAATGAATCTTTCTGGAACTTAACATTCTTTCTTGAATAGTTTGAGCTTTTGCCGATGACCTAAACGTTAAAATCTTTTCGTCAGAGACAATTAAAATGAATTTTCAAAGATTACTTAACATTTCCCCGGTGAAAATCATCCCTTATCCTTTATGGGAATAAGATGTTGCTTGAAGTGGTTTCTTCACTGTTCTTATTGTCTTTTTGCCAAAACTAATCCATCTGAATTTAAGGTGCCAACCCACTAGTCCGAAGGTCCACTAGTCCGAAGGTCCACTAGTCGGAAGGTCCACTAGTCCGAAGGTTCACTAGTTCAAAGGCCCAATAGTCCGAAGGTTCACTAGTCCAAAGTTTCACTAGTCCGAAGGCCCAATAGTCTGAAGGTCTGATACTTCGAAGGTCCATTCCCTTCAGACTACTGTGCCTTCGGACAAGTGAAACTTCGGACTAGTGAACCGTCTGATTATTGGACCTTCGGACTAGTGGACCTTTTTGTTTCGGACTATTGAACCTTCGGACTAGTGAACCATTTCGGACAATTGAACTTTCGGACTAATGGGCCTTCGGACAAGTGGGCGGACACCGAATTTAAAGGAGACATTAAGTCTCATATTTTAGCTTGATAGATGATAATTAATTAAAAATTAAGAAATAATCCAACTACCAAAACTTAATTGTGAAATCTTTACACACTCTCAAATTATCCAAGTTTGAAGCTGTAACACGGACGCGCGGCCATTTTGTCTAATTTTGTGTTAAAATCATGTCAATGATGACAGAATTTGCTCTATGTGCTAGCACACAATGTATCTCTGTATAATTTTCTCTAACAATGTCTTTCCAAAATGCTTTGACATGAAGTTTTAAGGGTTGCAATCATTAAAATTATATGCAAATAAAAATTCATAGACCCATGCATTATTTCTCATAAGTTAGAAAATTTCAGTGAAATAGATTATAAGAAATACAAAAATATTAAATTATCTGTACTGGATGTGACTTATGATGACTTATAATTATTATTTCTATCATAATAAATGAAGAAGAAACCAGAGTCCATGTCTTCTTTAGATTTAGATACAATGCAATAATTATGATATTCAATTTAATATATCAGTAAACTGGGTCACAGGCCAATGATTCGCATGTATAACAACAGAGAAACTTTATACAATGACATTTTAATGAACACAATCGATATAACAGTGATTAAAGGATTAATTCAGTGGTCAAGTACTATTTCATTCAAATTGTATCATTCAAATATCTAATTTCGCTAAGGAGATATCTAAGTTTAAAGTTTGGTATCATGTATGTAGAAATGACTGACAGCAGACTTGTTGTGAAGTCATAGCCTCAGATTCCTCAAACTCTATTATATTTTGTCCTGCGATTTTGTGGCTTAAAAACGATGGGATATGTCAACAAATAATAAAACTAAAGCAAGAGGGGTATTTATAATATACAACCTGAAGAAAGTTCGAGGAAGAATAATAAAATAAACAAAATTGAATAAACATTATTTAAAGCAATTGTTAAGAATGTGAGGATAAAGACGGTAACTTCCATAGTAGACTTACTACACCAATTATTTCTACACAGATAAGGCAGATCTTTAAACTTGAATATCTCCTTCACGGAATAAGATTTGTGAACACTTTTGTCACCATTTTGTTTCTTTGGATTTCGTCTTGTACGTAAAATGGACATGCTTGATTACTGAACTAATCCTTTAATGCGAAACAATACAAGTATCGAATGATATTATACACCATATTTTCATGTGTTTTCAGGGCATGATGCATAAAAAAAAAGACATATCAAATGACAAGTATGTTTGACAAGTGTTTGGAATCTGTGTTTGGAAAGACTTCAGCGGTGTCCAAAAGACTTCAGTCTGTTTGGAAACATTACGTACAACTATGGTATGTTAATCTCGCAAATAGTTTATAGCAATGTGCAGACAAGACGACCGCAAAGTCAGTAACACTGAGAGGTCATTTTTCGTCACTGTGGTGAAATTTTTGAACTGCAATAAACCCTAAACCAATTTGTTTCTTTAATAGTCATCTATCATATTAAATAGAATTTCCACATGCATAACATAAGGTTCGGCATAATTTCGGTCCTAAATATTTACCAGTGAAAACAAGTCATAATTCTCATGAAGAGTTGCAACACGTGTCCAGTTAAAGCGTTTCATTATCCACACTCTAGCCGGGTTGAACATAGTATCAGGCATGTATGTCCGAAAGAAGTAGGGAAATTCTTCTCTATTAGACAACGCAGACGACGCAGCACCATATGACATCTGGGGATGAAAAGGTATCAGGGGGAGATTAGGAGCTTTTCAAAAATATTGATTAAGATTTTCGAGATCCCAGAGTGACCGCTGGAAAGGTAACGATAAGTCTTTTCAAAAAAAGTAGGCCTATCCAGCTCTATTAGACTACACAGACAACGCATCACTATCAAACATGTGTATGATGGAGAAGCTAGAAGTTCCGGTTTCAAAGCTCGGTCAGGTCTAACTCGTTTTCCACAGCTATGCAGACAAATACGACGAACATCGAAGCGAAATAATTTCATCTGCAGCCCCTACTACTCATCCAGCCATTGAGAGGAGTGGCAATGGTTAAATGGTGCGCACCGTCCTTCGGAGGGGACGTTGAGCCACCGGTCCAGATGATAGTACAGTAACATCCTACCTGGTTCATTGAACGCTTTTCGAAAAGACAAGCGTGGCAACGCGGACATCCCGTTCCAGTCCAGTCAAGTTTAAGGCGCCGTCTCTAGCTGCAGCCTGAAGGATTTGACTGACGCGCACGGCGACGATGTAGAATTGTGATATCATTACTTGCTATGTTCCTTAAAAATTCAAACAGTCAGACCCGATCTGATATATAAGCAGGTCGGGTAAAACTTTCCTATTTATTTTCTTTATTCTGAAAACCACAAGCAATTACGATCAAATTTCCCTTATCAATGACTCCATTGTACTAGTTCTCCATTTGGTCTTGGGTTGTTGTGGACGTTGGTGTTCAGTATCAAATTAGCAATAGATGAAGCTCTTATTGTGTGATTGAGTGGTTATTTTGATTAAGCTAAGTGGTCTCATTATTTGCCAATTTAGGTTTATAGCTATGATTTGCTGGAACAAATTTTTCAGCAGAACAAGTTATGTTGAACCGATATACGAATACGGATACGGATATGTGAATAATAATAGAAAAATAAGTTGGTAGAATTAGGGAAATTTTAGGAATATTGATATAGATCGTCAAGAGCACGAACTGGCCTCTGGACAGACCGGTCCGCGCTCCTGATCGGGAGATTTCCTGAATGGGAGATGGAGACATGCACAGTGACCATGATTCATACGGTTGCTAATAAGTTCAGCCGTTAATTTTGTTTTTGCTTTGCAAATTTTGTAATTCTAAAGTTGTATACTTTGCTAATGCAGTATTGATATTGAAATAAATTTCGGTATAATTTTAGATTTTGCTGTGCCTTAAGTGTTAAAATATGCTCGTCAGAAACTTTTAAAAATATTTCTTAAAGATTACGTCTTCGTAACCTGTCCCCTATACAAGAAGTCCAAATCTCTTCACTCCTCACTATCCTCAATCTCGGACCTTTTCGAAAACAATTCTTCCTCAACAATCATCAACTTCCTCCGAAACAACAACCTCTTCCACCACATTTAATTCCCCCCCTCCCTTTCTACACCTAACCTTACATACCCCTTTCTTTTCAGCAAAAGTTTTTCCCCACAGTCTGCTTTCCCCCTTATCTCCTTTACAAACCTTCCATCTCTTCACTCTAACACCGTTATTTATCAACACTCTCTTGGCACACTTGACTCTGACTGTCGCGGTGTCGTTAAACATCAACAAACCAAACCCAACCATTACGTCACAATTCCCTGAAAGTCAATTTTACGCTTGTGAAAATGAAGAAAATAATGTAATTGTTGTGTTGCACCAATGAAATCTAGTACCTTTGGCTTTAGCCAATTTTACCGTTAGAGATATTTGAATGTGGAAATATGCATTGTGGGTTATAATGATAAAAAAAAATATCTCGATTGGCTGATTGGAGGTCCGCCGCTCGGGGATGTGGACCGAATTAATGAAGAAGGGGAATCGTAAATATGTCGAAACAATTAGGTAGTTCAGTGGACAACGAAATCTGTCAATTGAATATTAATTGAAAACTTTTCAAAATCTGTAATAACATGTAATAATTTCAAAGTGGTTATCGGTGGGGTAGCTGCCACTATCAGTCCAGCAGCATGCCTATTAATGGGAACATAAATCTTCCCTTAAATGGGAACATAAATCTTCCTTTAAATGGGAACATACATTTTCCTTTAAATGGGAACATTTTGCTACATGGAATCCGCCATTTTGTGATATTTCCCATGATCCTTTGCTATCCTAACGTTAAAGCCTCATGCAATGTTACAAATTTCAAATTTGAATACGTCTGGAAAAAAAAAATTAAAACTCATGAAAATACCTTCATTACTGTCATGGCTGAAACTTTTCCACTCCCATTTGATATGTTCACCACGCTATTTTCGAAATAATAGAAATAATATACAAAAGAGCTAGACTTTTTGGCGCGAAGCAGCAATTTTGAAAATTCAAATGTTTTTCAACACAATGATTTTTAATATTATTAATATATTATATAATATTTGTGATATTATTTTCAATTTTTATTTCAAGTACATAAATTAAAAACTATGTTAATTTATCGCAACATCTAAACAATATTCTCGTGGGTTATAAATGTTCCTATTAATAAGCATGCTGCCGGACTGACCATATTGTCTTAGATATATAACAACATTTGCTGCAATGCCGCATTGCTTTTTTCGAAACATGAATGCATGAACTTACTGTTATGAGATTCCAGAAAGAAGCTGGAGCTGCTACTGCTTGAGTTGACGTGGAGCATGCGGGTCCAATTAACAGTAACTTGGTTGGCTCCTGGAATAGATGGTCAAAGAGGACTTTGACGCCGTGGTTAGCTTCACACTGAGATAAAATGAGAGAAATATGTTTGATGAAAATGCAGAAAAGTTGCAATACTTCTATAAACCTTTTAAAATCTATCTTAGCCGAACGTGATTACTTCATTACCAATGACCTGCAGCTGCTGGAGGAAAAATTGTACGCAGCGATGCGCGCGCGTATACCTCCATGTATTAAAACTGATTTTAGCCGAACGTTATTACTTCAGTACCAAGCACCTGCAGCTGCTGGAGGAAAAATTGTAAGCATCAATACGCGCGCGTATGCCTCCATGTATACAACCCACTTTAGCCGAACGTGATTACTAAAGTACCAATCACCTGCAGCTGCTGGAGGAAAGTTTGTAAGTAGCGATGCGCGCGTATACCTACATGTATTAAAATTGATTTTAGCCGAACGTTATTACTTCAGTACCAAGCACCTGCAGCTGCTGGAGGAAAAATTGTAAGCATCAATACGCGCGCGTATACCTCCATGTATACAACCCACTTTAGCCGAACGTGATTACTAAAGTACCAATCACCTGCAGCTGCTGGAGGAAAGTTTGTAAGTAGCGATGCGCGCGTATACCTCCATGTATTAAAATTGATTTTAGATGAACGTGATTACTTCAGTACCAAGCACATGCAGCTGCTGGAGGAAAAATTGTAAGCATCAATACGCGCGCGTATACCTCCATCTATTACGCACGTACGATTAGGGTATGAAATCATTTTTTCATAAGCTTGTGCAGACGGCCAAGAATTCTCCAGTAGTGGACTGGTCGATAAGATTCCCAGTATACAATTGGTGCATTTATAGACACGTGAATTTCGGTCATGTGATATAAGTTTAGTTAGTTTTACGGAAATTGGCGATTTGGATTCGAAATGGCATATGATGATTATCAATTTTTTACAATGAATCTTATTTGTTAATTCAATTTTTCTTTGTAATGCCTGTACTTTATACTTAATACTTCAAATAGTTCATGTATATAACTACAGTACTCTTGATTTTGTAAAACATATATTTAGAGCAAGCCAAAACAATGAGGAGGATGATCTCATCACCAACATATACATATAATTGAGGATGAAATATGATATAAAGGGTACTGTACAGGCAAATAACTGTCTATACCGCCTACACTACATGGCCTTCATGTTAAGGGTCATAAGTTTTTGGAACAGGTCAAAATTGGGTAAATTTTGCGTCTGTCCGTGTATTTGTGTGTGTGTGTGTTTGTGTATGGGTGTGTGTGTGTGTGTGTGTGCGTGTGTGCGTATGCA
Source organism: Chiridota heheva (assembly GCA_020152595.1). Lineage (NCBI taxonomy): Eukaryota > Metazoa > Echinodermata > Holothuroidea > Apodida > Chiridotidae > Chiridota > Chiridota heheva. Next base: position 386,009 of record JAIGNY010003164.1, read on the forward strand.
ACAATTATTTTTGTTATTTATAACTCAAAAACTGTAAAACACACATAAAACAAAATCGGTGGAATGGTACCCCTGGCCCCGAAATTTTATCTCCAAGGTTTTGGGATACAAAGATTAAAGGTCAAAGGTCACAGGTCAAATGAAATAAAGTTTTTGATGATGGTTGTATCTTTTAAAAGAATTACCTGGTTACTGTTACAAATTGCCTAGGTTGGTAGGGCTTAACATTCTAACAAAAAATAAATATAATTGGAGGTAAAAAGGTCAAAGGTCATGGGTCCAAGGTCAATTAAGTACTTTTTATGCAAAATTCACGTTGAATTATTCTAATTTCAATTACTCAATTTTAAAAATGAAAATTTAGTGATTTTCCCACAAATTTTCAATACGAAATTAAATGTCAAGACCATAATATTATAAATTTGCTAAATATCTAAAACAGTTTTTTAAATCAATTTAACTTACATTGTCTCTATTCACCTTCAACTATCACGTTGTCAATAATATAATTTTGTGTTTGGAAAAAGGTATTCATATTTCCACGTAAAAGGCTGCCAATTAAAATGTGTAGGGAACATATCGGAGACAAGAAATCATTAACATTCTATTAAGCAGTTGGTAGGTAAAGTATGCAGTTTTAGCATTGGTGTCTTAAAGGTGAAGTGTTAGATTCTAAGTTCATGGTCACACATAACAGTCCGGTACACTCTTTCGATCAGAGGATCTCCCGATAAGGAAGCATACGCAGTGAAATCAATATAAACTGTATTAAGAAATATGCAGTTGTTACGTAATAGCGTTGTATATTATTTTCTTGCATTTTGTAACGATTGTTCTTTACAGAATGATGTTTTTTGCTTAGACAGTTAGAAGAAGTAAGAATATTTTTACCTGTGAGTATCCCCAGACCATTTGGAGTTCGTAGTCCGTAAGAATATCAGTGCTATTGTTGATCATTTCGAGAGCCAATTGAACTGCCGGTAATACGCCACTTCCGTCCCATTTAGAACCACGCACAGAGAAAAATCCCCCAATTGTGAGAATCTTTTTGGTTTCATTTGAGGAATCTTCCGTCGTCGTGTGCTGAGGATGCACTGTTGCGATGCTTACACAGTCCGTCGTCGTGTGCTGAGGATGCACTGTTGCGATGCTTACACAGTTCACCAAATGAAGGAAGAAACACCAAGCTATAAAAGCGGTGACCATGTTTGCTCTGAGGATTCTTCCTAAACTTGTTGTTTGAAAGAGAGTGACAAGAAAATAAATTGAAAATGTAACAGAAAATAACATTAATATTAACAACAATGAATAAACAGATTTTGTAAATGGAAGTTTACTTGGATTGTATACACTGTTTTCAGTTGATGTCACTTAATTTGTGCCATTAAAGTAGACATAAATCGTACTAGGATACTAATATATGAAGAAGATTTTCTGACATATTTTTTAAACTATAAATTGAGCATACTCAATCAGTCAATGGTTTGAGAAAATACTTCGAATTCTATATGTATGAATAGAGGGCCCAGCGGTACAATATGATGGTGGGACTTACACGATTAGGATTTTTGAATTCTTTATCTACCATTTTCAGTCCGGTTCGTACCCCCGACAGTCATGTTCTCTCGATCGGGGGATCCTGTACAAAAGTATCCAACAATGCATCTATCCAAATTCAAAGTTTGTATAGGAATAACATAAGAATCAAACATATTTTGATCGCGGGGAACTCAACCACTGCAAAGGGTTCAAATTTTCCTTCACGATTTGAAAAAATGGCATATGAATTATCTTTTCACCGTGCGCTCTTAAAATTCACTGTGCGGTTTTCGAGAAATTTGAAGAAAAGTGATGAATTCTTATTCTGTGTTACCGTTAGGCAGTCGCGCTTTCACAAGGCTTTTTGAAATTATGAGAAATAACTTTGAGATTTGTGAAAATTATTTAACAATAACTGCGTGATAGTAACGAAGTTGTTTTACTCTCGCGAAATTGAACATGAACAAAGCAAGCTTTGTTACAAACCTTTAATGAAACGACTCATAAGCGTCTATGAGTAAAACTTCATAATAAAAATGGCGGCTTCCATATATCACTGTAAGCTCAGTGTGCATGCTTGAATCTCCCGATCGGGAGACTTACTCTGTCCCCCGATCGGCGATATACGAACCAAACTGATTTTGTTAACTTTGAAAGCATCTTTCATTCAAAATGACCTGATCATTTGAATAAAAAATAATTGTTAGTTTTAGTTATTTACTTCCTTTATTAGCATTTTACGCTTTATTTACAAGTGATGTGAATAACAGGGGCGGCGCGGTGTTCAAACGAAGAGAAAAGGAGAGGTGAAAGGGATGACATACTAATGAGGTTAGGTGACATGTAATAACAATATCAGGGGAGCTGTTGAGATCGGGTAACGTGATGATGTTCACCTAAATTTATTGAGGGGCTGATGGTCCCAGCCTCCGGATACTGATTAAATGATATCCCGTCATTTTCTATTTGTTTGTTTTTTCCAAAGTGAACATACATCCTAAAACCGAATTACATAAGAAAAGTTTGTGTTTTGCTTGCTTTCACCGATAACGTAAGCATGATATATGAGTTGAGAAAATATGGAAATCAATAACAGCAATGATATCAATGAAGCGACTGCTTCGAGAAAAAAAAAACACAAAAAAACCCCCAACAACAACAGAAAAAAGAAATGTTTGCTACGTATTTACATTAATCTTTTTTTTTTGTATAACATTAAACAATGTTATTACTCGACATGTTTAATGTTCCGTCATGTTGTCATAATTTTAATTAAACATTTTCATACTAATTTAAGGTTGTATACAGTATAACACAGTTATATACAGTAGAAAACAGAGATATAGATCTAAATGTATAGACTATAGATCTGAATTTATAGAGTATAGATCTGAATTTATAAAGTACAGATCTGAATTTGACCTAGGTTATATATATATATTTTACTAGACTTACAATTATATCAATGGGTATATCAAATTGGTTGATCGAATACACATGCCAATCAATGAACAGGGAACCCATTTTATAATATTTGTTTAAAGGAATCAATTACGCTTGATGGATCACAACACTGCATTAACAAACACTTATTCGACACTTTTTAGTGTACAATTAGGGGCCAGTTAACAGAAGGGAAGAATCCTGGACTTATGGTGTAATAATAAATACACCAGAAATTGGAGCTTCGTATTCATTATACAATGGAGGACGCCATTTTAACTATTGTGATAACGTTAAGTTATTGGGGATTTTTTATGAGAAGGCGGGGGTAATATTAAAAGGAAAAACCGTATCAAATGAATATTTATTCGATTTGACCGTTGACTTTTCAATTCCATAGTGGACTTCCCGATAAAATCACAAAAGACTTCCGTTGACAGGTCTTTGACCTTTTGAAGAGCCCTCTCGACACATGATTCTGTGTTGGCTTGGTCCTCGCTGATACCCTGTACATGCATCATACGTTACATTACACAAATACTACGATTCTCTTAGTGAAAATCCCATTGATATAACGTTATCACAAGTTAAAATAGCAGACTCCATGGATCTTAAAGAGGCGATATCGTCATATGTGCACAATATTTATAATTCCTTTCAAATTTTTTGATTGGTTGAAATTTTGCTGCGCGATTTGTTGTCTTATATTGCAAAGTATATAGTTGTTTAAAACGCCTTGAAGGTCACTACTTAAGATAACCCAGATGCTTGCGGCGATCGCAAGTAACGTTTTTTTTTTCTTCAAATCATGCCGTGACTTCAAGCCCCGGTAGAATAGTTTATTTTGACTTTTTGCTTTTATCTTCTTCTTTCTTTTTTTTCTCAGTAATTTTCATTTGGTGACTATCATTGTAGTATCATAATACTAAAATTTCACTTTTTTTTCTGACAAAAAAGCATTGAAAAAAACAAATACGTTTCTCGTCACAGTATCGTAATGCGCGGTGTATGTAATTCTGCACACACAACGTACATGCTAGTGTCTGGCTGTACTGTCTAATACAAACAAACAGAGGATCGGATCTTGCCTCCACAACCGGAAGTGACGTCAAAATAAAGTATCCCCCATTTTTACCGTATTTTACTAAGACGAGCCTCCCTCTTTAATGAATACGAAGCTCCAAGTTTTGGTGTATTTTCTTAATACACCAAAAGTCCAGGATTCTCTCTGACTGTTTAAGGCGATCTATGGATTTACAAGGCATAGTGTTATATCAAGTTATATCTGTACAACTCATAATCTGGCCAGATTTACGATTTCTATCTAATCCAGATCTAAGTTTTTTGCTAGGAGTTATATAGGCTACAATGTATGACAAATATGTATATATCTGAATTTGTTCTAGGGTACATATAGATTTTACTAGACTTACAACTATATCAAGTTGTCTGTACAATTTATCTGTCCAGATTTATGATTTGTATTTAATCCAGGTCTAAGATTTGTCTAGGTGTTTAATATGTATGACAAATATGTATATATCTGAATTTGTTCTAGGGTACAATACAGATATGTATATATCTGTATTTGATCTAGGTGTTTAATACATGCATTACAATACAGATATGTATATATCTGTATTTGATCTAGGTGTTTAATACATGCATTACAATACAGATATGTATATATCTGTATTTGATCTAGGTGTTTAATACATGCATTACAATACAGATATGTATATATCTGAATTTGATCTAGGTGTTTAATACATGCATTACAATACAGATATGTATATATCTGAATTTGATCTAGGTGTTTAATACATGCATTACAATACAGATATGTATATATCTGTATTTGATCTAGGTGTTTAATACATGTATATATCATTACAATACAGATATGTATATATCTGTATTTGATCTAGGTGTTTAATACATGCATTACAATACAGATATGTATATATCTGTATTTGATCTAGGTGTTTAATACATGCATTACAATACAGATATGTATATATCTGAATTTGATCTAGGTGTTTAATACATGCATTACAATACAGATATGTATATATCTGAATTTGATCTAGGTGTTTAATACATGCATTACAATACAGATATGTATATATCTGAATTTGATCTAGGTGTTTAATACATGCATTACAATACAGATATGTATATATCTGAATTTGATCTAGGTGTTTAATACATGCATTACAATACAGATATGTATATATCTGAATTTGATCTAGGTGTTTAATACATGCATTACAATACAGATATGTATATATCTGTATTTGATCTAGGTGTTTAATACATGCATTACAATACAGATATGTATATATCTGTATTTGATCTAGGTGTTTAATACATGCATTACAATACAGATATGTATATATCTGAATTTGATCTAGGTGTTTAATACATGCATTACAATACAGATATGTATATATCTGAATTTGATCTAGGTGTTTAATACATGCATTACAATACAGATATGTATATATCTGTATTTGATCTAGGTGTTTAATACATGCATTACAATACAGATATGTATATATCTGAATTTGATCTAGGTGTTTAATACATGCATTACAATACAGATATGTATATATCTGAATTTGATCTAGGTGTTTAATACATGCATTACAATACAGATATGTATATATCTGAATTTGATCTAGGTGTTTAATACATGCATTACAATACAGATATGTATATATCTGAATTTGTTCTAGGTTGCAAATGGATTTTACAAGGTTAAACATTAGATCAAGTTATATCTATACATTTTATTATCTGGCCAGATTTACGATCTTTATTTATTCTAGATCTAGGTTTGTATCTTCTAGGAGATATGTACAGCAAAATGTACAACTGTGTACTATTTCTGATATGTGGGTTACATTTGGACTTAACTAGGATAAACATTACATCAAGTTACATCTATCCAATTGTGTATCTGATCAGATTTACGTGTACATCCAGATCTAAGTTTGTTCTAAGAGTTATAAACAGTATAATACATATATGTAATATATTTGAACTTTATCTGGGTCATATGGGATTTTTCTAGGCTAAACATTAAGTTTTTATGAGAAATCACAGCTATGGCAATAGGAGCTTCTGAGGCTTGCCGACCGAAAAAGTGACTTTTGCTGCCCATAATGAACAATGTCATGCTGTTTGTGTGGATTCTTAAAATCAAGATTTTATTTGGGCTCTGTTCTGTTACCCATGTATCATTCTAGAGAGAGGCTAGGGCCTTATAGCATCAATTTCGTACAAAGTTTGAATGAAATCGTATCCGCTCCCCGTGTATCAAACCATTTTACATCTTGATAAACAAACAAAGTGTCCTGTTATATCAAGTTTGATTTTGGCATCAACTTGTGTCAAGAAATATTTGTCCAACTCTGTATCTGGTCAGATCTACGAATTTGAGCAAATCAATATCCAAGATCAATGATCACTTTAGTAAAACAAAAAAAAGTATTTTTAAAATAATTTTTGTGAGGTTTTGAATGAGGTTTTGTTATTTTTGAACTACTGGTCCATTTTTACAATATTATCCTTGAATACTCATACTGCAGGTATCAAAATTGACTTATTTCATACTGCGGGTATCAAAATTGACTTATTTCATACTGCGGGTATCAAAATTGACTTATTTCATACAGCGGGTATCAAAATTGACTTATTTCATACAGCGAATATCAAATTGTATAATTTCATACTGCAGTGACCAAAAAATATGTCATACTGCGGGTATCTTTTTCGGTTGATGGGCTGCATACCTTATCACTTTTAGTTTGAAGTGCACCCTCCTCAAACTCTTCAGGTGGTATATTATAAATACCCTTCCTAAGTTCCTAGATTCAGTTTTGCTACTTTTTTTTGACATATCCCATGGTTTTTAAGCCACAAAATTGCAGGAAAAAATATGATAGAATACATAAAGACTTTGAGGAATCTGAGGCTATGACATCACAACTGGTCTGATTTCAGTCGTTTCTACAGAAATGATACCAAGCTTGAAACTTAAATATCTCCTTAACAGAAGAAAAAATTGCAATGTTTTCTTCACCATTTTATTTCTTTTGAAGTCTTCTTTCATAAAAGATGAACTTGCTTGACCACTGAACTAATCATTTAAAGTAGAAGTAATAAATAATTGCAAGACTCTTGCGCTTACCTGTTTAACTAGGAACACACACAACTGTAAAATCAAGCGATCACTGTAGAATCCAGGTCCTGTAGTCTCTCTGTTTACGATCTCTGACAGTCTGAAGCTTTCTATGTTTTGTTGCAAAATATGTCCTTTATGTACTAGTATGTCACGCTGCACAAACTGTTAAAGGAACAGAAAGATGACAATAGTTTAGGTAAAGTCCATTTGACAGTTTAAAGAAGTATTCGATCTTTAGATTGCAAAAGGATCACTTTACTGCATATTTTTCTGCGTTTACATTTTAGTACATTATCTTCATTTCATAATGTGTGTAATATTTTCGGTGACTGGACACAAATGATATACTTAAACACAGCACCCCACAAGGCCCCCGGGTTTGGGAGCGGGAAACTCTTCAACTTGGATTTGGTCAATAAAAACAGTTTCAAGCGCCAACTGATTCTACAGTTGTAGTTATTCGGTTACGTAAGGGTGGGAGCGAAGGTTTATGTTTGGAGAAAATCAGTCATTAAACAAATATTTAAAAATGTTTCGCCATTTTCCTTAAAATTGATTTAGTTTAAGAGCAGACTGGCACATAATGTGGAAAGTGAATGTTATATTCAACATTGATAATTATTAAACAGAAAGTTTCCATTAATCTAGAAAGAGGCAATTATTCTACTAACATACATATTTTCTTGCATTTGCATGTATGACTAGACCCGTAGCCAGTATGACCAGGCCCGTAGCCAGTATGACCAGGCCCGTAGCCAGCATGACCAGACCCGTGGCCAGTATGACCCAGCCCGTATCCAGGAATTCTAAAGGGTGTTCGTTTTTCGCATAGAAGGACAACAAACCTTGAAATTTTGGGTGCTTATTATGTATTTAGATTTCAAAAGGGCACTTTCCCAATTGAAAGGGGTTCGTTTTCTTGGACGAAGCCCCCTCCCCCCATTCCCCCCCCCTCTCTTTCCCTTTTCCGACTACGGGCCTGATTTTGAATACAATGCCGGATGACTTCACAAAACACTAGTGAAATATTTGATTGGATCAGTTGACAAATCACAAAGAGATGGATGAAAATCAAATGTTTAACAACAACTACTTATGCTATTAAGCATTATATTAACGTATAACACTTCTTTAAAGATTCTTTAGATATAAGTCTTGATCTTCAATATATAGCACAGCCATCATATACTATCAAAGGAAGGGTACTATTGGTATTATTAAGATGGTAATCGGTCATGTAGCTGTGAGAGCTAGGGACCTGAACCCCGTTATTTTCAAAGTCCTGTTCGCAGGTTGACATAAGTACAGCGAAATTTCTTTCCCTGCACACCCCCACCCCTCCCCACACACACAAACCACCCCCCCCCCCCAAACACACACACCCAACCACACACACACGCAATGTTTTTGATGCTACTTTGATTTTTTACACCTTTATCGCGGAGTGCCGCTGTGATAGTAAATTTTTCCCCCCGTAAATTTGGGCCCTTGTCCTTATTTCCTAAGGAATGTGTTGTGAATTTGGTCCCCCCCGGACTGATTTTACTAGGTGATTTACTAGTGTGTCTGTACGGTTCCTTCAATTAATTTGGTGTACTGAAGTGATAAGCTAAAGCCTAAATTTGTGAATTTATGTACGGAATACAGCGCCGCTGTACTTGTAGAATTTGACCACAAACAACGTACTTTTTTTGTTTCTTTACAGAAATGAATTCATAGATAAAATTCGGCAACACCCTTACGCAAAGAGGTCAGCAGCAAAGACTGGATACTAAACACAATATAACCTGATAACCCATGCTGCGTAATTAAGCAAACTTT
>JAIGNY010003164.1:405000-415000 GCA_020152595.1 Chiridota heheva
CTTTATCTCATCTCTTTGGGATTGCCTCGTTTGTTACTTGTTTCTGGAGTGATGCTGTGAAGCTTATTATTTCAAACCCCGTTGTTCTTAATAAAGTCATTGTATTCTTTGGACAACTAGATAATCTGAAAGCCCTTTAAATTATTTCCTAATTCATGCTAAAAATTATATTTATAATTGCAGGTGTAAGTCTGTTTTACCCCAAGTTAATCATTTTCATCGCATTTTGTTATTTAATCTTCAAGTTGACGGGTATATCAATCGTCATGGCAACCCAAATAGCACCCTTTATAATTTCTTTAAGTAACACTAGTATGTAGACTAAACTACTGCATTCTTTGCACTTATACTTGCATCTATTCTATACTCAATTTACTCCTTTTTGTATGTGGTTGTGGCTATTATGTATCTCAACCCAAAATTCTCTATTTTGACACTGTGAAATTGTTTGCTTTGTTTAACTTTATATATTGTACTGTTCACATTCTCTGACGGTTGATATTCATAGCGTCTCATTGCGTCATATTGTGTTACTTATTCCTTTACCCCCCGTTAATGTTTTTTTTTTTTTGTGTGAATGGCAGGAGGCAAAGGTACGTCTGTGTATTTTGCGCATTCCTTTAATTGGTAATCTTCTTAATTTATTGTTTTTACTATATTAGCTAGCTTTTGCTAATTTTTCGCCTAGTTGTGTTTTTTATCGATTTATTTTTCTTTCATTCACTTATCACCCTATGAAGTCGCAGAATACACAGATGTGCTTTTCTCATTATTTTCAATTGATTGTGTTGTACATTATATCATTGTCTGCTCTCACTTATGTTAAAAAGTAATCAAATATTAGTTATTATTTGTTATGTGAGGTTTCTTTTACAAATGTATGAATTGTTATTGTTGTTGAAGATGTCAATAAACGGAGTAAAAAAAAAAAAAAAAAAATATATATATATATATATATATATATATATATATATATTTATATATATATATATATATATATATATATATATATATATATATATATATATATATATATATATATATATTTTTATATATATATATATATATATATATATATATATATATATATATATATATATATATATATATATATATATATATATATATATATATATATATATATATATATATATATATATATATATATATATATATATATATATATATATATATATATATATATATATATATATATATATATATATATAGGTATATAGGTATATATATACATAGGAACCAACAATTTTTTTTCCATCGACTGTAGGTGTTTTTTATTGGTTAGGCCTATTCGTAAGAGGCCTAATTTGTAAGGCTGCCTTAAGTTACTGAAAAGCGCTACCTTCAACAAGTGTACTTCAACCTTTAGCTTGCCGTTTGTAAAAGTAGCCTATACGAAATTACACGCATGCATTACATGTTGATATACTGCTTAGTTCAACATTGCGAAATTGTATGAAGCTATACTACAGCTTCCTGCACAGATGACGCAAACGGGATTTTTCCACGTATATTTTTAGTTCGAAAACAACTGTAATGTATATACGCATACGAATTTGTTACCGTATACGAATAAGATTCAGAGCATGTTGAAGGTGCATTACCAGATTACAGAGTGCAGTTGCCTTATATATTCGCATCGGATTCGCACCACAGCTGATCTTTTGGACGATCTGGATTGTGGGAATACATTTGAAGTAAGTAAAACCTTACATTCTTTTAGGTTTTAAAGCATAGTTAACAGTGGGTGCACTAGGAACCCCGAATACATAATAAAACTACATACACAGCGGACGGAGTTTCTGTATCATGAGTTGTTAAGATGGAGTTTTTACTAACAACTCCCTGGTTTATCGGGATCTCCCTGCATGAACATAACCCCGATAAACACATGGAGTTGTTAAGTAGGGAGACCCCGATAAAACACATTGGTTTAGCCAGGGAGTTGTTAAGAAGGGAGACCCCGATAAACACATTGGTTTAGCCAGGACCGATGATGTCATACGACCCTCAAAAAGAAGAAGGTAACAACGTCAAGAAAATATGCTTAAACTGTTAAAGCCTTAGAATTGTTGTCTTTTCAGTCATCATGCTATTTTGACAATATGTTAGGCCATCTGCAATTTTCTTTCCCTCGACCACTCCTATCCAAAAGGCAGGTTATATCCGGGACGTGATATCTGTTAAGACCAAATTTGGTTTGTGTACCTGAAAGCCTTTGATGATATTTTACTTTTGCGCCCTCATTTTGTTCTTTTTGATTTTGTCATTTACTTTGTGCTGTTGTCATGGTTACACTGCGTTTTGGGTTTCTGGCTGCCAAGGTAACCTTTTTTCTCGTACTGCATCAGTTTATTTTCGCCCTTTGTTTTAGGCGTTTTTGCAATGGTGCTTTGACCGCGGTGTCGGTGATGTTCAGTTTATTTTGATAATGTGAGTCCTGGAGTTACTGACAGGTTTTCAGCTTGTGATGTCGACTGACTGGTTGGTTTAGCCTCTTGTTTCGGCCCTTATTGGAGGTGGGATAATTGTTTCGGTGAGAATTCATTTTACATGGTTTGTTCTCCTGTTTAAGTGGGTTTATTGAACCTGCTGGGCGAGGATTTGTAGGGAATATTTTTCTTTTCTTGAAGTTGTCTAACCTACTTGGGTATGACATTTTTACTATTGTATTTGTTATCTTTGTTAAGTCTTTTAGTAAAGTTTGACATGGCTCTAGGTGTACAATGGAAGGGAAAATGTTTCACCCACCTTTGTTTTGTTAGCGCCTTGGAATGTTAGTTTTTTCAATGTTGTGTAATTGCTTTGTGTTTATTGTTTTGATTATCTTTCAGTCAATCGTTCTACAAGACGCATTAAACGAGCAGTATCTCAAACAGCGCCTCCGTGTTTAATTTGTAATTTAAGAATAAGGACCACCATAATATCTAAATAACATGTCGCTGGTAATATACTCTCGAAATTATGGACATGATGAATTCCTAACCTAAGAAAAGCTGTTTTGTTTATCTGTGATTGGACAAGAGGAGACACACTCAAATTTGTATTGTACAATCTGACAATATGGCAAACGGACGTCAAATTGATACAATATAGAGGGCTTTTCTACATTTTCACATGGAGTTATAATTGTCTCACTTGCATTCGGTGTTTATTTTTCATTTTTAAACTTGTAAAGGAAAATATAGGCCTATATAGCACAGTTGATTCTTTTCTCCTCAATGTTTGGAAATTTTGGTCAGTTTTCAGGAAATATTGATCAGTTTCTGGAAATTTTGGCCAGTTCAAAGAAAAGTTGGCCAATGTTCGGAAAATTTTTACCAAAATATCCAATAATTTTACAACATTTTTAAATTTTATGTTAATAATTTCCCAATTTCACCTCCCAATCGGGTAGAAAGCATGCAACCGGGAAGGTGAAATCCGCTCAGGTGGGCAGCTTGCCGAGTCCTACGCCTCTGATCATCGAATCCTCTAAAGGGGCCCAACTGTGCATTATCCCGCGGCAAAGGTTCTGTCTGACTGTTGCCCGGTAGGCCTACATAGTGTTTATGAACACTTAAATCGAAGACTGAAATTTTGGAAATAATGTTTTAGACTTGTATACAAAATTGCTCTGTTTTACCTTTTCATACTTCTTTACTTCACAAATTTGTAATTGAATAATAAGCAGTTCAGCTGCATGCCTATTAATGGGAACATAAAATGTTCCTATAAATGGGAACATTTGGCTGCATGGAAGCCGCCATTTTGTGGTATTTCCCATGATCTTTTGCTATCCTAACGTTAAAGCCTTATGTAATGTTACATATTTCAAATTTGAAATACGTCTGGGAAAAATATCTTTTCTTGGGGAAACTTAAAACTTATGAAAATACCTTCATTACTGTCATGGCTAAAACTTGTCCACTCCCACTTGATATGTTCACCACGCCGTTTTCGAAATATTGAAAGTAATAGACAATAGAGTGAGGATTTTTGGCACGAAGCAGCCATTTTGAAAATTAAAATGTTTTTCAACACTGATGTTTAATATTTCAAGTACATATATTAGAAACTAACATTTTATCGCAACTTCTAAACAATATGGCTGCATGACTTCAATATTCTCGTGTGTTATAAATGTTCCTATTAATAAGCATGCTGCTGGACTGATAAATCCTCAATTATAAGAGTTTGTTCTAAACTGGTTGCAGACAGCTAAAACTGTAAAAGATGCTTCTATATCGAATTGCTAAACATTTTGGTTACAAGATGGAAACAGGTCTAGGTACATGAAATAGGTATAGGAAATTGCAAAAATACCTGTTTTCAAAATAGCATGTCTTTTTTATGGCCGCCATTTTGCATTTCAAAATTGCTGCCTATATGCACATATTTTATGTGGAATATCCTGGCTTCTATGTTAGATACCGGACTATGCTCTATATGGCGGCCATTTTGAAATTCAAAATGGTGGCCGTATCAGGAACATGATTTTTTAGAAACTGGTTGTTTGGGACTCTTACATATCTAAAATAGATAATGATTAAAATCGTCTCCCAGCTTCTAGCCAAAATGTTTAGCATATCTCAATTTTTGGCCATCAGCCACAAAACTATTCAGCCATAATCAATTTTTTTTGGGGCCAATTTTCGGAAACTTTTCTGCAATTGTCGGGAACGTTGATTAATTTTCAGGCAATTTTCTTTCCGGCATTTTCGGGCAAAATTCTTAGATTTTCAAAACATTTTCTTCCATTTCCAGGCAGCTTTTTTAATTGTCGGGAAATCTAGCCGAGTCCGGGCATAATTTCGACAAATCATTGATTTAAAAAGTACATTGTACCTCTCTGCCTGACTACACTGCTATATAAGATCGGTGTCATATTGTCAACATCATGCATGTCATGCCGAGACGTATTGACCCAGACATCTAGCCGATGATTCTGCCCGACTTAGATGGCTATCCGGCCGACAGGGGCTGCCGCTCCCAGCTCCCCCGCCTCGTACGGCCATGTGTGTTAATTGATTAATTCAATGAGTTAATTAAATAGACAACGTTCATGGCCCCTCATAAAAAAAAATATATAAAATGTTATAACTGAGTATACTGAAAACAAATTGTACAGTTCAAGAAAGTTGAAATAAAGGTTATATAGATTGTAATATTTCTCTGCAGACTTCTCAAATACAAAATGCGTTTTCTCCTCTCACACAAGGCCGTCGAGACATTCACGAGATCCTTGGGCAAACTAACACTTGTGGCTCCTCATATCTCGAAAAAAAAAATCTTCAGCCGATTTCGCCGATTTTTACCCCTGCGTCTTGATGGTCATTAATTTATTGGTCCATAAAATATCATCAGGTACATTGAGGGCCCCTGAAGTGGGCCCGGTGCATTATGCCCCTGCCGCTCCACCCCCCCCCCCCTCTTCGCGACATTCTTAGAAATTGCTCACACAAACACGGTCTCGAATATTGTCAGTTCTTTGAACAAAATTTCCCATGACAGTTGATCAGTAATCTACAAATAGCATTGTTCGATTTATTGTAAATCTTTACATTAAGTATAATTTAATTTCTCTTTTTTTTGTTTTGGTAGAAATGGCAGATGGTACAAGTTGGTGGAAAGAAGTCCCGTGCCATTTCACTTGGAATCTTGAAGATGGAACAGATTTAGACTACAAGTCAGTAACTTCTAGCTTACAAAGAAAATTAGAAGAGTATGCCGCATCAGGAGATTCACGTAAGGGGGCCTTGCTATTGTTCTATGCATATTTACCGTCGTCAAAGTTCAAAGAAAATCACAAACCTCAAAAAGAAGAAAGCTTGAGAAGATTAGATGAAGCAGACAAATACATTGAAACCATTGATGACGAGGTTGAGAGAAGGGCTCACGTAATAGTCGCAGTTGCTAACAGGCTTTGGATTCTAAACAACGGTGAAGTTCTCGGGTCTAGAGATGAACTACTTCTTTCTAAACTTAAAGAAGAATGGAGCAGTTTTGACAAGAAAACCAAAGAGCTGCTTGCTCATATTGATGCCATTGTTGGGTTTGCCCTAGCTCGTCTCGGACCAGGAAAGTACGAAGAAGGAGAGAAGTATTACCGAAGGGCAATTAAAGTCTTAATGGATAAGCCAAAATGGTTGTCCGATCTTGGGCAACTTGTGGGCCGACAAGCACGTCGCAGGACAGATAGCAATCGGGAGTTTACGGACGACATGAATGAAGAGCGAGATTTGTATGAAAGAGCCTTGGACATTGATCCATCTGATTCAGGCGTGCGCTGCTCTCTTGCACAAATACTCTTTAGACTGGGAAAGAATCAGGAAGCTGAGGCAGAGTTTGCCAAAGCTGACGAGAGCTTATTCGCAGTCATTCTCGAGAAAGGAAGGTTTTACCGAAGATTGCGACAAAATGACAAAGCTTTGAAAATTCTTTTGAAAGGAGAAGCTTTTAAGCATCCTAGAGCGGAGCTGTTTTTTCAGATCTCCCTTATCTTTTCGTCCAAAGCGTACGAAGCAATGCAACAAAAAGATAATGTGTCTCGTGAAGGGTTTTTGAAAGATGAATTAAAATACATCGAGCGGTGTTTGGAGCAGGAACCCAGCCATTTAATAGCTGCTATGAATAAAGCAAAAGTGCTTAGCAAGCTGCGACGGAATTTAGAGGCCGATGGACTCTGGCAGGATTTAGTGAACCGTGAATACCTAATGCGCTACAGTATCCTGGAGATAAAATGTGAATATGCTCATCATCTATTCATTCGAAACAGGTATAAAATGACCCATGAAGCCGCTAATTTGTGCGATGAGCTCATTGATGAGGCAATCGAACACTGTACGCGAATGAACAGGGCTGGGAACATGGAATTTGATGAAGAAAGCAAAAAGTCAGTCTTGAAGGCCCAAAAGAAGTTAATGGCGTTCTACACCGGGAATCGAGTGAAACAAAGAGAACTTAAACAAAAATTATCTGCATTTGGGTTGTGAATGGCCAGAATGTTGTTCTTTATAACTCCCATCTTTACAATGGGACAGTAAGAGATGTATAAATAAGTTTTTAACTTTCTCTTGCTTGGAGTCTCAGAGTACAAAAGCTGAGTCTTGCAGGAAAAGAATTTTAGAGTACGAAATTCAACTTAAACTATACATAGTTTTTCGGCCAAAATTATTTCAAAATAATCACAAAATGTCAGAAGAAGACGAAGATTTAAGACATTTTTCTATTTTTAGCAACTTCTTTGCCGAGGCTATGCATTTTTATTTCTGCCCTTTATTGCTAGATTATGTTAATGTATATATAGCTGATGTTTTTTTTTATTGGAATGTCCTATATATCGAAAGATGTACCTCCCACGGCTACATTGTCTTCCATCGCAAATACATTTTGAGTTTATTTTGCAGCCCACTGATAAAATATATGCAATAAATCTTGCAAACTTTATACATAATGCTTTAAATAAACGACAAATCATTATTGACTCTACTTCAGCAGTTGTCGCGGGAAGTCTTTGCATATTCCATTAACGTGCACAATTTCTAAGTATTACTCGCTTTTTGTGTATATTTAAAATTGATGCTTTGTTTTTTATTTCAATTACGTTTTGCAAAACACCACAGATTTGTTCGAATTTCCACTTTTCTCCACCAAATTAAAACCTTCATAAAACAATAAAAATCACCCTTGCTTTCCTATCTTTCTAACGCATGCTTCACCATTTTATGACAACCATTAGCATACATTAACCAAAGCTCTTTGCATTAAAAACACTTTAATTTTTGACAACAATTTCCGATATTTTATGTGGTGGGTAGACAAGTTTTCCACCTTTTCCTACCGTGATCAGATTTCCCCAGAAAACTCTTTTTCCCACATCATGGTGGTTAAAGTGTTAAATAAACCTTGGAAAAGGTGGTTATTGTAGCCCAACCAACCAATGGTTGTTAAACATGGGAAAACAGAGAAATAGTTCCAAATGCGCTCTTGTCAGACAACCATGGCAACAGTGTATTCTATTGATAAAAAGCAACCAGGTTAAGTAAAGGGCCACCATTTTCCTAGTTGGTTTTGTTTTGTAAGGGTACGCTTAGAAATAAATAATAATACTGAACAATGCTCGGCAGGTCGGTGAGCCACATAACAAAAGACTGAAA
Organism: Chiridota heheva; assembly: GCA_020152595.1. Taxonomy (NCBI): domain Eukaryota; kingdom Metazoa; phylum Echinodermata; class Holothuroidea; order Apodida; family Chiridotidae; genus Chiridota; species Chiridota heheva. Next base: position 413,157 of record JAIGNY010003164.1, read on the forward strand.
GAAGTCTCACGGATTGATGATCGGCGTTTTAGTTTTTTCCATGCAAAGAGTTGTTAATGAGGGCATAATGAGTGGAATGGTTTGCCCGAATGGGTGGTTAGCTCCAATTCTGTTCAAAATTTGAGTAATAAATTCTTTACATACTCTGGGCGTCTTTGATTGGAAAAAAACAACAGCTGTATTTTCTTTTATGGATCGTGGTGGTGTTAGTTTGTGCTTGTTATGTGGTGACTAACCCTTATTAGCCTGTCATCTCTCAATGATATTTTTTATTTATACTGCTTCTTTAATATTATCCATTTTGTTCAGTGTTTTGATTTAGAAATTTAATTAAATTGAATGAAAATAAAAAAAGCCTACAAACTGACAAAGTAGTATGCATGATGAAAAGAACAATTTGTTATAAAAAAGAATGGTACGAAAACCAGTGTCAACGCCAGAGACCCCGCTGTTGGTCCCGTCCCCGATTTTTTGCGTGTTGGGTCCCGGGGAGCGCTTCATGCGAAAAGTGCAGCAGTTATTATTATTAAAACTATACAATTTTGATAACGGCAGTATAAAGAAATAAGTCAATTTTAATACCTGTAGTAGGCCTATGATTATTCAACGAAAATATCAATGGACCAGCAGTCAGCGATGGATCCAGGATTAACAAAAAAGAGGCCGGGGAGGGGGTGTGTATATATATATATATATATATATATATATATATATATATATATATATATATATATATATATATATATATATATATATATATATGTTTATATATATATATATATATATATATATATATATATATATATATATATATATACATATATATATATATATATATATATATATATATATGTTTATATATATATATATATATATATATACATATATATATATATATATATGTTTATATATATGTATATATATGTATAGAATTATATATAAATATATATATATATATATATATATATATATATGTATATATATATATGTATATATATATATACATATATATATATATATATATGTATATAATATATATATATATGTGTATATATATATATATATATATATATATATATATATATATATATATATATATATATATATATATATATATATATATACATATATATATATATATATATATATATATAGTATATATATATATATATATATACATATATATATACATATATATTTATATAATCTTGTCGCCTATTATTTTTATCAGCGATGTGGCGTAACAAGTGGCGAAGGGAAGGTCGAAGCCACCCTCGCCCGGGCTCTATTAGGGGGCCCGTGAAAAATATATCACTATATATAGCTTCTTATAAGACAGGATGTAACACATCTCAGTTTCGGTGCGGTAAAGTTTCAGCTTCCCAATCTGGTGTCCCGGTTTCGATTCCTGTTGCTGCTTATGAGACGGGATGTTACAATATCTCCGTGGCAGTGCTGTAAAGCTTCGGCTTCCCAATCTAACGTCGTTTGCAGCTCCTGCTTCCCCATTCAGCTGTTAAGAGAAGTGGCAATGGTTGAATGGCGCTCGCCGTCCTTTGGAGGGAACCTTGAGCGGATCCCGATGGTAGGACAGTCACACCCTATCTGGTTCTCTGAACACTATTCGAGAAGAGAAGCGTGAAAACGCGGTGTTCATTAACTTCCCTGAGCAAATGGATGGATGATGCGCCATTTGGGGAGCTCTCCCTCCCCTATTCTAAACTTCTGATGTTTGTAAACCGCTTTTTGAATATACTTTTACAGAGAGGGCGCTATATCAAATAATGACTATACTATTAACTCCCTTCTGTGCCGCCATCCTCGCGCACCATTGAGGCACCGTG
>JAIGNY010003164.1:422500-460000 GCA_020152595.1 Chiridota heheva
TAATATCTAGGGTAGACCTCCCCTTAAAGTGGCTGACAGAAGCCACACACCCCCCAGAAAATTCAATGCGGTGCCTCTGATCTAACGGTGTATCATCCCCCTGTTCTGAACAATCTTCATTCATTGCCTTTCTGAAATTTTCTTTACAAATACAAACAGTTTGATAATCTTTGTAAGCCATTACATACACAAAGACAGCATTTAATGACTTTGACAATTTTGTCCCCTTGGAGTGGTCCGACACTTTAAACGGTTTTGGTTTTAGAGAGTTGCCAGGCTGTCCAAAACTTTGGCTTTTTTGTCATTAAATGCTGTCACATTTATAATCATGATATTGTCATTGGTACGCTTAACAAAAAAACTGTACCCCAAACCATAGACATTCAAATTCATTTCCCCATATTGAAATACATATTTTAATGTTTGTGATGATTTCTTCTGAGACTCACTAGTAATGCCGTGTTTCGTCACCTTTCCCATAATGGTCTCGGGAGTTTGCTTCGTGGCTCCTGCTGTTGCTCCCGCTTGTGAGGTTGTAGCCGAAGAGGCTGCCGAACTAGTTGCCCTATTCCCCTTGGTTGCACCAGCATCTTTGCTTGCTTTGTTTGCCTTGGCTTCCGCTGCGGCGCTTGCCTCAGCCTTTCTGGCTGCCTTGACGGTCCTGGCAGAAATTTTGGCTACTTTGTCGAGATCGTCATCACCCGAACTGAAATCGTTTGAAGAGTCCGTAGCAGCTTCGGCTGTTTTGCTATCATCAGCCACAAGAACAGTTTCGGCATCTGAGGCAGAGGATTCTGCCTCCGATCCAGCATCCTCATCGGGGCTGGTTTCTTTGGCTTCCTCCTCAATCATCTCTACCTCAGCTGCGGAAGATTCGTCTCCGGTATCTGAAGTCACAATTGTTCGTGGCTTTTTAGGTATTGCCTTAGCTCTGATGGGAGTGGCCGCAGTCTGGATCTCAGAATCAGAGTCATCCGAACTGCTCTCGCTCAGAGGTATGGCGCTTCGTTTGAGCGTCGGCATGGCCTTCTTTGGCGCTCCCGGCGTTGAGATTGTCAGCTTCTTTGCAGGTGTCTGGACAGCTGCAGTTGCTGCCGGCTTGACCGGCTTTAGTTTAGTTTGCTTCTTAAGCATATCCTTGGCTCCAGCAAACATTAGGTTTTTTCCTGATTTTACAGACATTGTTGCAAAAATAAGACAGATAGATAAATGATGATTCTAAGCAAATGTTCTTTGAAGTAAAATATTCAGAGTCAAATATATTTATTTATTCAAGTTGACTTTAAAAGAGTTGTAAAAAGGCGTTTAAGAAATGTTTAAAAGACTTATAAAAGTGCAATTAAGATTCAATTAGTCAATGCTAAGATTGAATGATTTATAATGTACAATGTCGTTTCTTATATAAAAAAATTACAAATGAAACCTGCAATTCTTGCCACCGCACTTTGGCACCAGCTGGTGCCAAAGTGTAAGTCGAAAAAAACAGGACATATCTTACAAAATTTATTTACACAACGATATTACAAGCCTATCATTCTTATCTAAATTTTTAGTTTCAAATGTTTCTAAGATCTCTTCAAAAGGAATACCTCTTGCTCTTAATTTTTAAAAATACATGCAATAGAGTCCGCAGAGCATAGATAAATCAGGTTGAACCTGGATATGCGATCTTTTCACATTTGTATAATAACTTAAGAACTTTTCGATGAGGTTTGGCCCTTCCTCGCCAAACGAGTACAAAAAATCAACACTGTGTGGGTCAACAATATAATAGCAGACCCAGTGCTCCCCGCTTTCCCGCCTAGCTTCTGTATTTGAGATAATAATACCCCCAGGAAAGTGGTTATGTGCGAACACTTCATCGGCTCCGTGGACGCCATCGTGTAATTGACAATCTAAATTTCTTAAAACGGGATCTTGTTCAATCAAATCGCGCAACTGAAATGTACTGAGCATGGCCATGATGTTTCAACTATTCAATTATTTCAATCCCCACCCGGTCATATGGTATTGACATCACAGCATCAAATTCTGCCAGCACCACCAACTTGAGATCATTGGTACGGACACCACTGTACTTTAGAAAGAAACGCAAGCCTCCTCTTAAATTCTCGTTGTAATGGTGTTCCCAGTGCCGCCCGTCTTGCGTCAAATCAAAAGCATAGATCCGATTCCCTCCATCCAGGTTCTTCAACCCAATGCTTTGTGAAGATTGAGCTAACCCCATCACAGTTCTCAATCTGGCTCTCAATTCAACCTGCCCCATTCCATCCTCTGTAAAAACTGAACTTTCTCTTGGATAATACCGGCTGCCTGAAGCAACTTGTAAGCTTTCCAATTTGGATTCATCATCAAAGAAAAACTGACTCTGTTCCTTGTCCCCGTCAATGTGTCTTCTTTCACATGCATAATGAAGATACGTTTCGGTGTATGTTCAAACAAAGATTGGTTGAGAGAAAAGGTCAACGGGTCTTTTGGTAATGATAGGACCTGCACCTTTACACTCTGGAAGGGTAGCAGTAGATCCTGCTTGATCCAGGCATTGGCTAATGCATGCACAGCAAACGGGGCTAGGGTCACTTTTCTAAACATCATTTTGGCTTTTCCAATGTAGATTGCTTCTGCCTCAGTATCACTTTTTGCGATTACGGTAGAGGCAAAGGGGCTCTCTTGAAGCGGATATCTATCCGTATGCCGTCGGGGATGAGCTTGTGTGCGTGAAAATGTCCACGGCTGGACGGCCGCAGTATTCGGTACAGTTTCCTTTGTTCCGGGCTTGCTCGTTAGCCATTGAGGACGACTGAAACTGGTTTGCTGCGGCTGCTGTCTGCCCTCCTTTCCATTCCCATTCTTCCAACATTCCTTCCGTGTACGTGGCAACTGCAGCCGTAGGTACGTAATCATCAGGTTCAGTTTTAGGCAATGAGGCTTGATACCACCCCTGTAGCATACCCGTGGTTGTTTTCCAAAATGCATCAAAGGATAGGAGGGTTTGCAGGTAAGCTTTGTAGGGGTACATCTGCATGGAGTCGGTTACTTTCACCCCGTTGAAGGAAACTTCCACATCCGACCATAAGTATGAAAGATATTTTTTTCATAAATGATTTTGTCTGTGTCATCTTCTTCATCGTTATCCTTTACTATTTGCAAATGTAGGTACAGTAGCGTGTGATAGAGGTCAATGTAAACCCCTGTGGGTTGTGCCGGAATTATAAAATGAAGATCTCCTCTCCCCACTACCCCTGCTTGCGGGTGTAATGTTTCATCCACGGTTCGAATAATGCTCGCCTGACTTGGTGGACCTTTGAAAAATAAATCCAAAAAGGAATGTCCTGCTTCTGTTTTAGTTTTTTTACTCTCTGGCTCTTCGGAGGTATCCATGATATTCCTGATTGTGGTATTCTCTAGATTTAATCGTCTTTTATATACTATTTTTTCTTACTTCTTGCATTTTACAAATTGGTAGGTTTGTACAGCACTCTACGCCCTTGATCAATCCTTATGTACTCGTCATGCTCCACATACACCAGCAAAGTGACCGGTTTCGCTAGAGTTGTTTTGAAGACTATTTTGACTGAAAGAGCCCCTTCTTCCTTGAAATTAACTCCTACGCCAGCGGATCGAGCCGGTGTCAAATCAAACCCGAAGATGGTATGGCCTTGAGTCCACTGGGTAGGTGACAAGTTGATTGATTCATTGGTATTGGCTAGTCCTAGAGCATCCAGTAACCCCCGATAGCCTTCCAGGTACGTCAGATCCGATCCGCCCATATTGAGCAGCATTTCTTGTTGTGGGTATTGCTGATCCCCTGCTTTCAGCTGGATATGAGCGATTTTAAAGTGTTCCAGATACAGTGGGTCTAGCAACTTGCTTCCTGCAAAGGCTTCATTGTTGACCATAGCAATCAGGACTCGGTTTGGTATCACCCCCTTCATCACCGTATAGTGTATCGTGCGCATTCCTGATGCAAGGGTATGATCAAACACCTTGGTACGCTTGAAAGGTATGATCACTCTTTGCGTCAGCCATAACCTCTTGATTTGTAGCTTCTTTGCATCGGCCACTTTCACACAATTGTAGACGAGTGTCGCTTCGTGATAGCTAGAGCTATACTTTTTGCCTTGGTTGTGGTATCTCCAAAGAGTAGATAAAATTCTGGTGCTGTCCTGTACAGCTTGATCCCCACATTAATAAGATTGGGTAACAGTTTGCTGGACTTGAACAAATCTACAATGAAAGGTCCCATGAGCTCGAAAGATTTCGCGGCTACAAGTCCCGATTCACGAGCAATCGCTCCGCGTTTCTTCCACCCTCCTTTGAAAGCAGAACTAGCGAAAAATGTAGACGTCTTGTTGCTGGTTGCGTCCTCTTTGGCACATCATCTGCCCACCCGCTGTTTTTCAATAGGTATTTTTGGCCTCGTAATCGTAAGTCAATAATGTTTCGAAATAGGCCTTGTACGGATACGTCGATGTCTGTTCGCTCACCTCAATCCCCCCACCTTCAATGATATTTTGGAGAACAGCGAGTGCAGGACATTGTTGGTAAAGGACAGTTTATCTGCTGCAACTAACGCAGAAGCATCGTTATTCTTAAGTTTACATTCTACGAGCAATTTAATAGAGTCCATGGCCAGGTATGTTTCGCCATCCCCTGGCAAATTAAATTCCAAACTCCCAAAGTCTGTCAGGTCCCCTGTTACATGAAGTCTGTGGTCCACGGTTTCTTTAATCGCATTCTGCATGGGGGGTATTGCAAAGTATTGAAGTTCCGAACGATCCACGAGTAACGCCATATCAACAGTATTTCTTTAACAATTACTGTAACTTTTGGTTTTTAGCTGCAGCGGAGTTGGTATTTTTCTTAGTGGCCGCTTTCTTTTTCTTAGCTGGAGCTTCTTTTTTTTTCGTTGCTGACTTTCTTCTTTTTTGCAGGAGCTTTCTTCTTTGTACGTCTTCTCGCACTGCCGGACTGAGCAGCTTTTATTTTTTTCATGAGATCCGCTGCCATTTTATCTCTTTCGCGGGCCGAGATTGACGTGATTGACTTTTTCACCCCCTTCCCACAGACAATATCTGCTGCCATGTCAGCACCGACTCGCATCCCTTGTTTGGCTATACCCCGAGCAATGGTAGGTGCTTTTTTAATTGCCGCTGTTGCTGCTTTTCTTGCAAACGGTATCAGCATACGTCCTAGCGCTCCAAAGATTCCCCCTAACCCTCCCCTCTGATATAGATTCCCGACATAAACCGCATGTGCCATGTTGCTCGTACAAATAGTTGATCGATAATGAATAAAAAAAAGACCCCTTTACCTCCTTAAATAGTTTACAGCCACAACTGCTTTCTCCTAAAATGCAGAGAAATACTTATTCGACCCGACCTAAAATGTACCGGGTAACCGATACCATCAAAACTGACAACTTAATCCGGGTTAGCCGGTTATTACTAATGGGAGTGTATCCTATGACCGTTGGTTGATACCCTCCGGATGATTCAACATTACCGTGCATGAGCAGCGGCACATCCACCCCTCCTACCCGAGTCGGTTCTACAATGTCCGAATAGACATAGAGATGTCTTATTCTAGGCGTGCGCCATTTGTGAGTGGCCACAACCCAATTGTTTTCACCCAAAACAAACTCTTCAATTACTATAGGCGTCCTATCGTACCCTAAAGCGTAGCATATTCTCCCCCTGAGTTCGAGCTTGTGTCTCTCAGCTTTGAGACGCAAAGCATAATACCCGTCGGTATTGACACCGCCCTTGACACGGCTAACTAATGCTTGTTTGCCTGCAGCAGGTCTTATAAAGTTAAGATCATCAAAAACCCAGATACGTCCGTGTTGTTTTCGGGTTCTGCAGGGTAACGGAAAGCAAGTTTTTCTGGACCCCCACCCTCTATGGTTAATATAGCTTCACTGTTTTCAGGACCGTAAGCTTTCGTTTCAAATGGGAAGACCGCCGATTGCACACCTACCTCCCAATCCCCTTCAAATTCGAACGGGACCTTTAGTTGCATTTCCACCGTATTTTTCCTATATCCCCCGGTAACATGCCAGTAGAAATGGTTTGCCATGTTAAAAAAGTTGTTTTACTTTACGAAATACCAAATCAAAAATAAATAGTCCTTCCCAAATTCTACAGGAACCCGACACTATCGTAAATTGAAATGTTGATGTCTTGAATAACATTTACTTCTAATGGCACGAAACGTAAGATATGTGGCTTATATCCTCCTTTTGAAGCAGGATTAAAATGCATCAGCACTTTCGCCTCCTGTGCGCCGATCCTGCTCGGCTCTACCAAATTGATATACATGTATGTATGACGTATTTGAGGGATCCTGAGCGGGTTCTCTGCAGCATTCCAAGTATTTAATATTTGTACAACCGGTTCGTCATACCCCAATACATAACATATGCGACCCCTGAGTGTAAGAATATGTTTAGCATTGCTACTTTTGGCATTGAAGTGCCCGTTCTTTAGTTTACCCGAAAAACCGGTAGGTGGGTTTTTCAAAAAACTTAGGTCTCTAACTACGTTCCAATAATCGGTCGATTCGGAGATCTGTTCAAAAACCAGCTCTTTGCTAAACTCCTTACCCTCCAATGTAAACGAGTATGTAGCACTACTCGTTAAAGACCCATACGGAAACATCTCTGGGGGTAAATTAGCTTTACGAACGGCTACTTCCCATTTCCCTGCGAGCATGATAGGATTTGTAAGCTTTGCCGAAGTACCGGTCACCACCCAATTGAACATCTCCATTATTTTCTTAAATGGCTCTTTTAGGTCTGAAGTGTAAATCTATCACTGTGGCTCCTGAGGCAAAACCGACCTTTGTATCGCTATCTGTTTCGATCCATAAGCGTACTTTATTTATATATTTATATTTTTAGACACCGGGACATACTTAACAAAAGCCGGTCTGTATATAGCCTCTCCATCAACAAGGTTTACAGTGGCTAATAAAGGACGGGTTTCATTATTGAAACTCTGTTCTTCAACAATGCTGCAAAATACGCGCAATTCCCCCACACCATTGGTTCTTGGAAGGAATTCACCTTTTTTTTGGTTACGGGGTTGTCTCCTTTAGAGGACAATTCTATAGTGGTCTCTTCAGCCTCCCCGAACCCGTAATAACCGACTAACGGACCTTGTATAAATAAGTTATGAGCTCCTCCAATCAATCCTAAACTGATTTTCATATCATCTTCTTCTATAACTGACAAATTTTTTCGAAGATGTGCGGGCATCCACGTTTTTGATAATAAGGCATTAATGCTGACATCTCTCAGAGGTAGCACCTCTTTTGCGGTTACATTATACATTTTTGTACCTAATTTGAATTTAGTGTTTACATTGGATACCAAAAAGATATCGTCTGGGAAATAAGCCGCCTGCACACCCACCTCCCATTCCCCCTTGAGAATAATAGGTCTAGGCGGGGGGCAGGTAAAATCAGAAGTAGCATTGTTAGGGAATTTATCCATACCCGCATTGCTAGGTACAATCCAAACAAATTCCATTGCTAAACAAAATTAGTAGCTGGTATCCAAGAATTAAATTTAGGACCGTACCCTAACCACTTGACAAACGATTCTCTTCGTTTGCCTTGCCCCCTGGTCTGAAGCACTTTTTCGACTTTAAATATTTCGAGAGCGGAAACCTTTTGTATCTCTTCGAAATAAAAAGAACCTATGAGCGGCTCGCCGAGCTGATCAATCAATTTATACACAGTACGCTCATGCTGAATGACCTCGGACACTTCAAAAATTTCAACAGACCAATTCTCATAGTACCCACGCCCAAACACCCCTCTATCTTTAGCAATACGCACTTTATCCCCCACAACTATAGCCTTAGAGCGACTTTCTTTTTTCAAATCCCCATACAAGTTTTTCCACACTTTTTTTTTTTATTAGTATCATTGACCTCATTAGGAGACATTTTAATAGCCGAATGATAACCTTTATTGTATCCTTCCTCAACATCCGTTAATACATCTATCCATACAGGTTTCCCTATGAAAGTGAAATATTTCCATAACGTGTTTTTAACTGATTTGTTAAACCTTTCAACAACACTAACCTTCAGATCGCTGTCTGTTGAAAACAATTTGATTTCATGCTGAGCTAAAAGCTCTTTTACTTCCTTGTTGTAAAATTCTTTTGCCTTTATCCGTTTGTAATTTTAAAGGTGTGTGATCGGTTCTTGCAATAATAGTCGCTAAAGCTTCGGCTACCAAAACACCTGTTTTGCGTTTGACCGGCTCAAGCCAACCTTTTTGGAAAACACATCAATCACAGCTAAAATCAAATGAAAACCTCTATTCTGGGCTGATACATTTTCCATAGACATTAGGTCGGTCTGCCACTGTTCCCCCTCCCCAAATACTCTAACGGGAGTTCTAGGGTAGTGCTTTAGTTTGGGTTTGTGCAGGCTGGCTACCTCTTGTAACCGCACCCAATCCTTCACTTTCTTCACTGGCACCCCTCCCTGTGCCGGGTTGCGACGCTTTGCCCGACGAAACCAAGCGGCTCCGATAGTTTGTACCAATTGCTTTTTCGTTGGCCATCGGGAAAGTTCCTGTATACGGTGCCCCCGCAACAAGCACAGACACAATTAACTTTCTTGAGAAACTCGGATAAATTTAATGTTGGAAGTCCAGACATTGTTTTAAAGCATTTTCCAATCTTTCAATAAACCTCTGACTCCTGTCTCTCGTTCCACGATGTCAGGTATCTCCTTCTTTATTTCTTCTAATAACATCCTATCATCATCCTCCTCCTTTATACTCCCCTCTCCATCGTCCGATTCCAAATCACCCACAAACATTCTCTTTTCCTGCACCGCCTGCTGTAAAGCCCTGTTCGGAATAACGCCAATGGGAATTTTGGAATCTGCTAACAGTTCGATGAATTGGGGCATACCCCTTGCATTGATGCGTCGCATGGGGGATGCACTCTGAAGCAACAGGTCACTCAAATTTGATCCTTTATGGGGGCACCATCATAGTATAACAAATTCCCCTCAATCGATCCTTTTATATCCCCCCAAATTGTATTGAGGAAGCTTCTTGTCTTGGCAATATCTTTATCAGAAAGGGAATGCTCCATGATTGTTGGTATTTCAACTTCTGTGCTTGTCGGTGTGGCTTTGTACGGTAACTGTCTATTGGGGGTTGCTGCCGGTCTGGCAAAAGGCACATGCCTTTGATTGTTCACGTTGTCATACTGTTTAAAATCATACATCAGCTGAGCATACCGTTTCATTTTTGTATCTGGATCTAAAGAACTCTCCAGGACACTACGCATCTCGGTATCTATATCTTTCAAGTATTTTGTTTCTGGAGCTGGTATGTTGTATCCTGTGGTCATAGCCTGGTATTGGGCATATGGGACTAGGACCGATTTCTTCATCTTGAAGAATTATAATGGGGCGGTTTTCTAAGATTACTTTCTTTTAAGAGGAGTTTTCCATGAAGGTTGAGAAAAACCAAAGATTTTAGCCAATCCTTTTCCAACTCCGCTGGTGTCTACTTTGGGTGTTTTCTCGAACAAATGTTTCGGAATTCCTACAACTGTGCCGAGCGTTTGAAGCACAGGTTTTATAACCTTTTGGTAAAAGTTAGCCCCACCTCTTTGTCCCTTACAATTGCACACATTTGCTTCAAAAACGTGTCTTCTCTCTTTTACAGGAATCTCGCCCTTGCTCATCACTTTCATCACCGACGAATAAGGAGACATAGATTTCAAATCACGTTCAGGTAGAACAACATTACCATTCAATATATTTAAACATATCTCTCCCAATGCATCAATATATTCGTCAGACATGCTTGTATGTAACAACTTTCTATCTTTTGCGGGAATACAATCATTACAAAATAACGCAAACTCTTTACTATGCTTGACAATATTACGTAGCTTTGCAGAATTGGCCATAGCTATTCAATATTATAACTTATCTGATCACCTTCGCCAAATACATTGGTTCGAAGTTTCAAGCTTAGTGGCGTCTGACTTTTGAAACTGATGAATAAATATCCGTGTGGCCTGTCTGTGGCATCCTTATATACTTCCAAAAATGACGCACCTTTCTTACCCCCCGGATACATCTGCTTGGCCAGACTGGTGACTATACTCATATCTGCCGGGTTTTGAATAATGATATATATGATGAATTTAATTTGATTTCTCTATTACCTTTAAAAAATAAATTTTGCACAATTAAAATAACAGAAACATTTGCATGATGGCTACCCCTTGTAAATAATTTGGTCACCACCTCCCCTTCCTTTCCCGCCATCTCCGACATAAGGTCGTCAATGACAATTACATTATGTACAGACTTATCTACAGTACTTAAAAAATTTGAAGGGGGCAAGCCCTCTTCGAAATCATAATGGGGACTGGCAGGCACATTGTTATATTTTTCCTGCCAAATCCCGTAAAACCAATACACGTTATGAATGGGAATATTAAAATAACCCTCGTTGATTGCCTTCAAGACGTGTACGGTTTTGCCACTGCCTGAGGGGCCAGAGACAAACCACGTACACGGAGCTTGAAGGGTTGTGTCGAAGAAATCGGTCATGTTGAGATATCTTATAACTTGTAGCAATTGCGCTTCTTCTTCTTTTTCAAGAAATCTGTTCCTTTCGGAAGGTTACGCGCTAAAGAGAAGATGGCCTGATGTTGTATGTGTGGGGGTGTAAAGGTGGGGGGTTGTGGATCAAAACGAGGTTGTTTGGGGATTTGGAATTCTGGTGAGCTGTCCATACAGTCGGGGGCAAAAGGTTGAATTGCGCGTTTTTTGTTCCTTTCTTTCTGTGACAGTAACTTCTTTTGCGGCGGTGTCGTGCGAACAGGCGCTTTTTTAGCCGATTTCCGCGAGTGAGCAGTAGCAGCAAAAACCGGGGAATTGGGTTCTGCGAACGCTCTTGAAGTGCTCGGTACGTCAACTGGTTGAAAGAAAGGTTCAATAAATTTATTTGCTATTTTTCTCTTCATACAAGGGATAGTTTTCTTTTTAGTGGGGCTTTACTGGGGCTTTTGAGTACATTGCTGTTAATCGTTGTTGGACCAATTTATGTTTGCGCGGCGAGGAGCGTGGTGCTGCTGAGGGTGAAGACACGGGTGCTACTTTACTTTTGCGATGTTTGAATTTGAAGGTGCGGGATAACTTGGACGGTAGCTTACGTACGGGGTACGTGTCCATCTTCTTACACGGGGAGGGGTCGGATGGAGGTGATAACGTGATCAGTGGTGTGGGCGGAGGTGTAAGGTCTGAAGATGAAGATTGAACAGGTGAGGATTGTACCGGAGCGTGAACTTGTGCGCGGACTATGGTATGAGCTTTGTGATGACGCCGAAAACCCCAAGTTAATGTTGTATAATCGGGTTTAATTTGCCGTTTATCATAAACCGGTTTGTAGTCTTTTAACATTACTTTGGAGATTACCTCTGTTGGCCCTTGGCGACCAATTTTGTGAGAGTATCTCACAGTCAGAGAGTAATCTTCTGTTGGGTTCCCGGACATCATCGAATCAATTTGTTCTTTGATTGCGTCAAAGTTTACAATGCCCGCTGCATCAAACTTCAGAGTTATTCCCCGTACTTTACAAGGTTCGTCCAGAATACCCACCCCATCCGTCACCCGGTAAGCATAGTTCTTAGCCCCACTAACAAATTCAGAAATCCATACGTCGTCGTTGGGAGCTACCTTGTACCCGTCAAGTTCGTCCGTCAAGTCACCCAAGAAGTCGCCAGTTTCAACAAGATGTTCGGACTCTTTTTCAACGAACAAAGCGGAATCCGTGTCGAAATAAACCACAGTTCCCCAATTTCTGAAGGAGGTCATATAGCTTGAGCTGTCGTGAACGCTGCAATGTATACATTGTTCTGCCCCCCTCCCACCACCCATTCCTCTTTATCCACATACGTGACCATCGCTGTGGCCTCGTCCATAAACATGACATTTGAAACATCCTTGGTGCAATCTGTGAGCAGCTTGAAAAATTCAATGCACGTGGTTATGTATTCAGTATGCGGCAAGTTTGCGCGCTGACCAAACTTGCCCCAAAATGAATTCAACATCAGCTTGAATAATGCTCTTTTGCCGGGATTTTTCTTTATTGCATCAATATCCAAATGGATACCTTCGGCCTCAAAATAACTTTGAACATATTGTTCTTTGTCCTCGTCAGTCTCACACCAAGAAGGGAACCCACTCGCTTCAGTTTTTAACTTTAGCATAGTGTTTATGTAATGGCTAAACAAATTCCCCCCTCTTTTCTTGAATGCTCAAAATGCCATGCTTCTGGAATTTCCAAAATTTTGTATCCCATCTCAAGCGCCTTCTCAAGCTCTAAATGAACCCAAGTACCCCAGAAAGCCCGTTCGCTATCCATATGTCCGCATATCGGATCGCCATCTTCCACACATTTCAAACAAAGTGGGAACATGAGCTTCCCGTTCACCTTTACCGGTAGAACTGGGTGCAACAACCCCTCTGGTGCCAGCACCTTGCACTTGAGAAATCCATAAATATCGGTTATCTCATCAGGTGCAAGGTCCCGCACAATTTCGGGGTGCCCGACCGGATACGTCTTTTTTTTATTCACACAGGGATACAGAGAAGAGAAATCCATGTAACGGATTTTCTCATCCTCTGCACACTTGTGGTATAATTTGGAAGCATTAGTTCTACCCCCAAAAAAGGCATCTCCTGGGTTGAGGGTTTTTTGAATTGATTGACCGGCAAGAAATCTCTTCACACGCCTGTCATTCTCTTTCATACGAGTCCAATCACATTCCCACATTTCTTCCACATTATACCCACCACTCTCAAGTCTCTCCATCTTTCTCTCTGTCTTGTCGTATGCTTCCCCCATAGAATCCGCCCCGTGTGGGGTGCGGGCTTCTCTGTCCAGAAAACACCTCGTACAGCCATGATAGGCACATCCATGAAACTCAAAAATATTCCGCCCACACAACCCATCTACATAGGCCCCACTTACCTTGGCTTCTCCTCCGTCAGATTCTGCAGTCTGTATCGTTTTTTGCAGTTGAAATGCACGGAAACGTAACCATTCCAACGCGGCTATAGACTGCGTTAACCTCCCCGCCCTCCCTCCTGGGGGAACCACTGCCAGTGTTTTCGGAGTTATAAAATCTCTACGAAAGACACGCATGCAGGCAGATGCAATGGTAATATTGTCTGCAAAGGGGTCAAAAGAAAATGCCTCAATAAATGAATTTCTAAAACTCATACATCCCTCTTTCAAAATACATACATCCGATTTACAATAGTTTTCAAGCTCTTTTCTCATACAAAACCGCTTGCCGGCCTGCAACTCGTACCATGCCAGAAACTTTGTTCTTTTAGCAAGAAACATTTGTTCTGGATCGTACATCTCTTTGGCTGGCCACTCCCGTCGTACTCATCGTTGGTCCCGTCGTTTAGCAAGTACGGAAAAAACCTTTTCCCGCTCCTGTAGATCAAAGGTTTTGGGAACTTGGCAAGGGCCATAGGGAGAAAGTTCAGAGAATCAATAAAACGAAATTTAGGGGTGTAGTCAAATGCCCCAACATGACTTCTTGACGTGAGGCTTAAAATCTTATTCCCATTCATAACAACAGAAAATTTTGCCCCCCTTCGGCTGAGTTCCTTCAACACGAACCCCCCGTCGTACCCCTTAAAATTGTGGGCCACGTACGTCAAACCCATATTATCTTTATCTAAAACAAAATCAATAAACTTTACAATTGTACGTGACCCACTAAACGTATGGAAACGGACATGACTAGCACATGCAACGTCCAGGTTAGGTACATTTTCACAAGCAGGGCACGTTTCAATACCCATGCAGAAATTGGGTTTGTGGTATTCTATGCCTGCTGTGTTTGGCGGGAGAATATGGCTTTCGAAATCGAAAAACATATATTTGGCTTTGGCAGGTTCGGCTTTACGATCTTTTTCTTTGGATATGGCCGATAGAAAACATCTATGCCCGGCCGGAGCATCGACTTTGCAAATCCTGCAAAATTTTACGTTAGCATCACAAAAATGCTTATTGCTTCCCATTGTTTTATTACACCTAGGGCACCCCAGGACAGAATCGCAAATGGTTGCGCTTTTCGAATCGGTATATAAATTTTTCTTATGGTTATTGTAACATGCCATGCTTGGGAAAACACGATTGCATGTGCTGCATGTCAACCACGCCCCCTCCCTCTTACAATTATTTTGCCCCCCTCTGCAATAAGTGCAGCACACCCCACACCTATGGGTCCTAAGGGATCTACAGGGTTTATAACATGCAAAGCAAAAAGAACGAACGGACAAAAAAGACGGTACAGCATTAATTACATCAAAATGATTGTTTGAAAAGAATAAAAATAATCTTTGCGGACGAGCGACAGGACCTTTGTAAAAAATTAATGAATGCAAATTATCTTGAAAAACAATAATTTGAAAACTAAGAAAAACAGCTTGAAACTTGGCGATAGCTTCGAGTGTCCCACATTCGGCCATGTTGACCCCCGCCTGGGCACATAAAAGCTCAGCTTGCACTTCTTGTGCCCCTACATCATCCTTAAATTGCTCTTTTTTGAAACGAGACATTGTGTCAAATTTCAATTTGGCTACAAGAAGGGCTCGAGGCAGACAGAGCACCCCCTTGGCAAAAATTGGGGTAAAGTTATTTTTTGTACGGAAAAATTTCAGGCATTTTATACTATCATCCTCCAAATCATCTCTACCCTTACCTTGAGGCATCGCAATATGGGTCAGCTCAATGATCAAATGATCACCGACACCAAATTCTCTTTTACTCTGCATCACATGCTCGATTCGCTGCATCACACGTTCAACGGTCAACTGGTCCACACGGCCAAATGGGATTCCGATCGGATAATCCAAGCTATCGCCAGTTATAGCCAACGAAATTTTATCAAAAACATTGAATTTAGCAACTAATAAATTTAAAACGATTTCCATTAATACACGAAATGACTGAAATCGATTTGGAACATCCTCCATCAACTTTTTCAATGCGTCTTCATTAAAACGAATTGAAAAAGTTGATTTTGTCGAATGAAATTTTGCATATACAGCCCTATTGGTTTCATGGATAGTTAATAGATTTGAATACTCATCCGCAAGGGCTGTAATATGCTCCAAATCAAACGATGGATGTACCTCTTCGCTTTCAGCCATTTCAATTACATCTAAAAGTTCACTCAATGCAGAGCCGTCGGTATTGGCTCCCCCTATTTGACCTTGGGGGTCCTGACTGTTCGGAATTTCATCAGGACCACTAAGGTCGGAATCATCGCTATCCGACGGCTGCTGCATTTGAGTAGCCGGACACAAAATTTCTGGTTCCTCCTCTTGTTGCCTTGAATGCAGCATGAGCACAGCAGGCGGTGACACCTCTGCGACGGGCGATGTGTCCTCGACGGCTGACGGGTCCTCGGTGCCGGGCGGCAATTCCTCTGCGGGCATGAAGGCAGCAGCTTCCGCCGCAAGGGCTGCATACAAATCGCCCTCACGTGCCTCCCCTTTGGATTCACTGGAATCACTCATCCAGTTATATAAACCAGGGGGTGTATGGTCAGTTTCACAATGTATGTCTGGAAACAAGTCTTCTGACCATGCACCCCCTTGAATTGAATCTACACTATTACTGGCAAAACTCCCAAATTCAGCACTATCAGTATGGTATGAGGGGTCAAGCTGAAAATGCTTGGCTCCATCGCTGCTTGTGTCTGAATTTGGGAGAAGCTCATCTTCCAAAGTTTCCGTTTGGTAAAATACTGGTTCAGAAACGGTATCACCAGAGTCAATACTTGTTTCCTCGCTACTCGCCAATGAAACACTATTAAATTCACTATCATGTTCCGACAATGGCTCCAGAGATTTTTCACTGTCTGAATCACATTGAGAACTTTCACTGTCTGAATCACATTGAGAACTTTCACTGTCTGAATCACATTTTGCGGAGCCATTGTCGGACTTGTCACTGTTTTCCGTTTCATCATTGGCGAGTAGCATTCTATTTCTCAATTCGTTCATAGTTTTAGGTTTGCCACCTACAAAAGTGATATCCCCGCTGCTGGTTACTTTTCTGTACAGGGGGGTGCAATTGGGCATTTCTGCTCCCCCCTGCGTTTGCCAGCCCCCTTCATTAAAAATTAAGCCTTGCTTTAATAGATGGACAGCTCTCCATGCCATTGTAATTATTTTCTATAAAAAAAGACAAGTCGAGAAATACAATAAATCGAATCACCAAAGTGCGTGTAGATTGCAGAAATTTGAGAGCAGATGTGAGCTTCAATTCGCGCAAGCTTGATTTTATACTGGGTTTTTCCGCCACTTTAAATTCACGCCTCTCCTGTCACTCATCTCTTGCCGCCTAATTAGTACCCAATCATAAATAAGACCATCGCCGTATCTATGCGAGAATTTCAGGGAATTTTCCATGACCTTACAAATATTCAAAGTCCAAAAAAGTATTTTTGAAAAAATGACTAAGTCCAACAAGTGAAAATATGGTAGCAAGTTGCTGGTAAAAGTTGCTGGCAATATTTGCTGGTACAAATTCTACAGCTCAAGATGCGCGTGTTTGATTTGATGTTATAAATTCTACTGCTCAAAGTAATTAGCGTTACGAACTTTTTTCAAAAATAAACTATGTCCAAAAAATCGCAAATATTTTCTAAGTCCAGAAATTGGAAATATGGTAGCAAGTTGCTGGTAAAAGTTGCTGGTAATATTTGCGAGTGAAACCGGAACAAAGTGCCTATAAATAGGATGATCCCGGTTGGATGGGGTGGCCAGGGGGTAAAGACACATGGATACCTTACACACTTAAAGAAATCTTTTTCCTTCTCTTTACTTTTTTTCTATCTTTCTTGATTTTTATTAGTCTTCTTCTTTATTTTTTCTTGAAAAAAAGTCCAAAAAAATCCAAATAATTATTTTTCATCAAAATATTTTCCAAGTCAAAAAATGAAAAAATAATCAATCCAAAAATCGAAAAAATAATAAGTCCAAGAAAATTATAAAAATATTTAGAAAACTTTCAACTAATGGTAGCAAAGTGTAAATATGGTAGCAAAGTGTAAATATGGTAGCAAAGTGTAAATATGGTAGCAAAGTGTAAATATGGTAGCAAAGTGTAAATATGGTAGCAAAGTGTAAATATGGTAGCAAAGTGTAAATATGGTAGCAAAGTGTAAATATGGTAGCAAAGTGTAAATATGGTAGCAAAGTGTAAATATGGTAGCAAAGTGTAAATATGGTAGCAAAGTGTAAATATGGTAGCAAAGTGTAAATATGGTAGCAAAGTGTAAATATGGTAGCAAAGTGTAAATATGGTAGCAAAGTGTAAATATGGTAGCAAAGTGTAAATATGGTAGCAAAGTGTAAATATGGTAGCAAAGTGTAAATATGGTAGCAAAGTGTAAATATGGTAGCAAAGTGTAAATATGGTAGCAAAGTGTAAATATGGTAGCAAAGTGTAAATATGGTAGCAAAGTGTAAATATGGTAGCAAAGTGTAAATATGGTAGCAAAGTGTAAATATGGTAGCAAAGTGTAAATATGGTAGCAAAGTGTAAATATGGTAGCAAAGTGTAAATATGGTAGCAAAGTGTAAATATGGTAGCAAAGTGTAAATATGGTAGCAAAGTGTAAATATGGTAGCAAAGTGTAAATATGGTAGCAAAGTGTAAATATGGTAGCAAAGTGTAAATATGGTAGCAAAGTGTAAATATGGTAGCAAAGTGTAAATATGGTAGCAAAGTGTAAATATGGTAGCAAAGTGTAAATATGGTAGCAAAGTGTAAATATGGTAGCAAAGTGTAAATATGGTAGCAAAGTGTAAAGGTAGCAAATTTGGTAGCAAAGTGTAAATTTGAAAAATTCTTGCTATTTTCGAGCGAGGGCGAAGCCTGAGCGAGAAAATAGCAAGAATGTTTTCAAATTTACACTTTGCTACCATATTTACACTTTGCTACCATATTTACACTTTGCTACCATTATACTATTTAATTTATATATTTTCATTTATATATATATAAATATTTTTATATATATATATATATATATATATATATATATATATATATATATATATATATATATATATATATATATATATATATATATATATATATATATATATATATATATATATATATATATATATATATATATAAATATATATATATATATATATATATATATATATAAATATATATATATATATATATATATATATATATATATATATATATATATATATATATATATATATATATATATATATATATATATATATATATATATATATATATTGCCAAAACGTAGAATGCCTGGAGATTCCTAACCAGACAACACAGTACATTGATTTTACATTGGTCGGTTGGTGTTACAGTATTGTATATGTCCAATTCGTAAGAGGATAATCTTTTCAAGTATTTGCTATAATTTTGACTTAAAGCGGGATGTGAAGTGAATTTGCTTTCTTTCATCAATTGATTGTAATGCTTTAATGCAAGCTGTTTTCGTGTGAAGAATACAGTATATGCACGTGATACTGCTCACCAAGCTAGTTGAAGTAAAATAGTGCAAAGCTATGCAGTTTGTTGTGCAACTTATCCCGTGATAACTATTCATCTTTTCTTCAAAATCATGTGTTGTTTGGGGTATAAAGAAGTTGGATGAAATTTTAACTTATTTAACAAGCAAGAATTTCATGTGCGAGAAGACTCAAAGCGCTTACAAATATACAGAGGGTAATAAACATCATTACGCGCAATTCTTGCTATAAAACTTCAGTCTTTTCACCCGCAAGAACCTCCATATCTGCGGGTATGAGTTTTAGACTCCGCAAGCAGCATTTAAGAAACTCATCACAGATAACTTAGTAATTTTACGCATCAGTTATTATACACTGTACGCAAACAAAAGAAGGGTTACTGCCAGGCCAAACTAAGTGTGTAACTTGTGGCAGAGGATTGCTTTGGATTGTGAAAGGATGTTTTCATCAGTGAATTATTTAAACTCTGTGGTAATTTTAAGGGCAATGGACTGAAAATTAATAGCCGGAGTTATTCATAGAGCAATAAACAACATAGCATTTAATAAATAGATTATCAAGTCAAGAGATGAGGCAAAATTTAAACAGAGAGTTTATCATTATCTTTATTAATCATATTATGTTTTATTTTTTCTCGCTCATTTTTGGGAAGGTAGAGATATTAAATTCTGATTTCATGGCCAAGTGAAACAAATTAGAACAGAAAATAATGAAATTTATATCTTTGAATACTGTTAACCGTGTGCTCATAATGGACACAATACAAGGTTAGATAATTTATCGTGGTGTAATGGTTAGTGCTTTGTCCTCTCACCGGCACGTCCCGGGCTCGTATCTCGGTGGTCGTGCAACCAGTGAGTTCACAACTGGTTATCAAAGGCCGTGGCTGTCTTGATATAATGTCTAGCACTGAATGCTTTCGGGACGTTAAACATTGCTATGCTATGCTATTAAATCAATCTTTTCGCAGAGGCTTTATTTGATCTGATTGCATTTTCATAATGGTACCAGTTGAGAGGGTGACGTCACATTAACACACTCTAGGCCTAGCGACCAAGTAGGCTATATTCCTAAGCGGGGTTCTGACCTGGAAAATTAATGTTTTAAAATAATGAGAATAAGTAGGTTGATTTTCTAACATGAGAATGTCCTATTAAGTTAAATTGGGTGCATAGCTGAGATCTGCAGAGAGAGATTTTTTTGTTTGTTAAACAGACCTCCGTGGTGTAGTTCTTAGTGCCGTGTCCTCTCACCCGCACGTCCCGGGTGCGAATCCCGGTGGGTCTGCAACCAGTGATTTCACAAGTGGTAATTAAAGGCCGTGGCTGTCTTGATATAATTTCCAGCACTGGATGCTTTCGGGACATTAAATATTGCTATGCTATGCTATTCTATCAAATCAATCTTTTCGCAAAGGCTTTATTTGATCTGATTGCATTTCCATAATGGTACCAGTTGAGAGGGTGACGTCACATTAACACACTCTAGGCCTAGCAACCAAGTAGGCTATATTCCTAAACGGGGTTCTGGCCTGGATAATTAATGTTTTGAAATGATGAGAATAAGTAGGTTGGAGTTTTATTTTCTAACATGAGAATGTCCTATTAAGTTAAATTGAGTGAATAGTTGAGATCTGGATTTTTTGTGTGTTAAACAGACCACCGTGGTGTAGTTGTTAGTGCCGTGTCCTCTCACCCGCACGTCTCGGGTGCGAATCCTGGTGGGTCTGCAACCAGTGATTTCACAAGTGGTTATCAAAGGCCGTGGCTGTCTTGATATAATGTCCAGCACTGGATGCCTTGCTTTGCTATGCTATGCTATGTTATGTTAAACTCACACAATCAAAGATGGTACATTGCAACTTTTTGGAGCCTCTAAAAATATCTAACCTCAGCCTATTTAGAGGGGTCGTGAGAATACGTTTGAACTGGGGAAATATAATTTTAGCGGCTCCTCGATCTATTTTAAAAGCACACGGCACAGTAATGGCAGTGTGACATATAGGTGAAAGGATATTTCCATCCCCATCCCAACTGAAAAAATTGCTGGCTTGCTTTTTTCTCTCTTTAACTTAAAAATTGCAGCCAATAAAAGAAGATTGGAACATTTAGGATACAAACTATCAAAAATGTATTCCTATGTTACATACGTCATTATAGGAAAACCCTGAAATCCCCGTTCAGTGGGCACACTCAATAAAGAGGCCCGTCCTGAGGAGGCAGTTAGTTCGAGTGGGACCATCAAAAGGAGGTCCCCAGAAACATTAACAAGGATTTCTTTTAACAAAATCGGTCAATTTTGGATGAACAGGAGTCAAAATTTATCTTTATAGTCTGTACAATGCGTCCCACTGTACATTGCCCCAACCATAAGACTCCATATCAAAGAGGATGACTATTGAAATTCGGGTGGTTCGCACACTCTGGTAAAAGGCTCTGAAAGTTTCATTGCAAATAATAAATCAAATTATAAAACTGTATCAGCCATAGGCGGACTGGCCGGTCTGGCATTTCGGCGAAGGGCCGGTCGGTCTGAGGACCGGTCGGTCTGAGGGCCGGTCGGTCTGATGGCCAGTCGGATCAGGGCCACTTTGTTACGTAAAACAATACAAAATTTAAAGTTTCTATAGTTATAATTTAAGGAGGGACTAAAACCTACGCGGAGAGCTGGCCAACCAGTCATTTTTTCTGGTGGACTTATTAATCTGTTTCTTTGCTGAACATTAAAGGCTATCTATCGTGATTAAAATGTGACGCGTTCATTTGATTCCAAAACGATGATGATTGGCCTATGTGTAAGTGCACATTGTACCATTGCGTTTCGATCAATCAAAACACACGAATTGAAATGTATTTACCCCGGCGTTATAGAGACGATAACTGGCCTTTAATAAAGCAATAAACAACGTAAAATACAAAGCGAAAAAAAGAAAAAGAGGAAATGTATGCAATATTTAGTTTGGCAACAAACTTTAAACTCAGAGCTCAACAGTAAAATCATCCCGGAAAAGTAGATGGAGCCCCAGTGGTGAAGTATGGTAAGTTAATGTTTTGAATAGAATCTATGGACAGATAGAGTAAATTCACTGAGTAAAACCATAACAATGGTTTTTACAGTCAACATTTTATGCAAAATTGTTGGATTATGAACGGGCATACATTATTTTATGCATACCTACGGTATTTAAATCATGGGCAATAGTTAAAAGGAAGGGCTAAGGTAGCTTAAACCATGGCATGCATATTGATAGTTCTCAGCTTAATTCTTTAAATCCTATATCATATTCGTTGCATTGATATGATAAATATGGTGCTGCACCACGTAGATTCTATGGGTCCTCTGCATAGACGGGATTTGGGGAGAGGACAAAGGGGCATCCCCCTCCCAGTTGTTTTCCAAATTGGTATCTTTTGCATAGTGAAGTTTTGCATCTTAGCGTGATTTGGTGATTTTTTCCGCCGCCCCCACTTTTGACATTGCCACCCACTTTCGGTAGGCAAATTCCTCCCATGCTAGTAACGTTGCCTTCATGGCGGCTATTGATTGGCTCAGCTATCAATCTATGTTTAAATATTTAGACCAATCAAAAGCGTTTAATTGTATTGCATATTTCTCTCTTCGTTAACACGATAACTGATCTTCAATGAGTTTCCTCAAATAATATTATTTTTGTTGTTAATTATGTGAAGGTCCAGGCTAATTATGTGAAGGTCCTAGGTTCGAGTCCAACGGCGATTTAACCAGCGATTTTTCACACATATGTAGAACTACATGCTGACATCAAGCGCAGATATTTGTCTTCTGCATTGCACCGTCTCCTCCACCCGATCTTTAGAAATGGTGGCCAATGGTTGAGTGGCGCTCTCCGTCTTTCGGAGGGGACGTAAAGCAGTCGGTTCCGATGGTAGAGATTTACCTGCCTTGTTCTCTGAACACTTTTCGAAACTAATCAGGGTGTTATTCCGGCCACTTCCCGTCCTGACAAAATTAACTGAGTTCGCGTAAAAGTGTAAAGAAAACTTTAATTAAATGTGCTAAAGTTCATCATGGCCCAAGTTCATCATTAATTAAGCAAACTTTTGAGTTTCTTGATATTAACTTTAAAACTATATATTAAATTTTAGATATTTCATATGGGACCGCTTTTGTTGGTTGGTATAGACACATAGTGAATTTGCTATAAGCAAAACATGAGCAAGTTGTTGTAATTATCATTATCCAAATCCAAATGCATTACATTTATATAGCGCAATACTCGATCAAACAATCTTCGGAGGCGCTGTAAAATGAGCTACAAATAACAATAGGAACAAAAGTAATATATACAATACTAATAAATACAAACAGTCCCATAAGGTTTGTTAGGTAGGATCCCTAGAACTTATCAAACAGGTATAGTGCCAAATCCTATCAAATAGATCATTGGCAAAATCAGACGTCAATTTTAGGCCAAAAAGGTCAACAAAAATTATAATTGACGTATGAATTTTTTTCTTGCTCTAAAAAATCAAGAGGACTATCAAATAAAAGGTCCTTCTTTCAACAATTTATAAATAATATCAATATTTGTTTTCTTTTAATTAGCCACAAGAAAGAAAAATATCACAAAGATAGCAGTTTTAGGACATCTAATAATCTCAATCAATGAC
This sequence comes from Chiridota heheva, assembly GCA_020152595.1. Taxonomy (NCBI): domain Eukaryota; kingdom Metazoa; phylum Echinodermata; class Holothuroidea; order Apodida; family Chiridotidae; genus Chiridota; species Chiridota heheva. The sequence goes on from JAIGNY010003164.1 coordinate 445,764, forward strand.
TTTATTTGCATAAATTTGCATAATTTACCAGAGAATTATGCAAACCAACGTAAAGTTCAAAGTCTTAGCTTTCATATAACATAAACGTATTAGAAAATGAAGATCAATTGTGAAAAAGCCCCTTTCCAAAAAGTTCCTTAAAATAACACTTGTAATCTTAAAAGCTCTGATAGAGTAAGGGTTAAATGAATCAACAGATGGAGACTTCTTTATGTGATTTGCTAAATCGTTCCACCATGTCGGACCCACAACGCCAAAGAAGCGTCTAGCAAATGGAATCAGCAGGAGCCTTTTGTATATGTCATTTGATCTCATATCCCGATAACTTCTTGGTAATTTCACTAACAGATCTTAAGATACTGTTGTGACTTATTGTTCAGACATTTACATACCAGAGTGAGTACTTTATGCTGAATGTGTGATTTAATCGGAATCCAATGTAGTGTTTTAGGGCATTCCCTACTACTGTTATATTTCTGTTTATTCAGGATCGTCTTTGTTGCAATGTCTTGCACTCTTTGGAGTTTATCTAATTCGTAATCTGGTAATTTTAGAAAAAATAGCGTTAACATAATCCAAGTGTGACAGGATCATGCCAGACATGGGAATAACACGAGCATCCTGAGAGAGGTATTGTCGAATCTGTGTGATCTTATGTATACACCACATCGCTGTTTTGCACTTGTTTGTAATATGCCTCTTGATAGACATCTGATTGTCCACCATGCTTCCAATTTCGTGTGTTCTTTTTACCATTAACCATTTGCATTGATTTCTTCTAGCTTGCTTTTCAGCAGTTGCCTTCTAGATCCTAGTTGTATAAAATCCGTTTTCGACGATTCCATTTTTAGCCCATTGGTATCCATCTATGTTTGCATGTCTTTAAAGAGCTCTTCAAGGATCTGAATTGCGGTCTTCTCTCCCGAGTTAGCCTTAAGATCATAAGCCAGTTTCAAGGTATGCTGTCATTAGCAAACCCATGCAAATCAACTCCTTCAGGAATCACTGTATTGTGTTTGCGTAGCATGAATACAGAACCGGTCCAGCACAGCTTCCTTGTGGGACTGCATTTGATGACTCGAATGCTTCCCACCAACACTAAGGCACAATCCCTAGGTCTTAGATAATGACCAAATCAATATAAAACTTTATCTCTCAGACCAAACTTTGCAGAAAGCACCCCAAGCAGTATATTATGATCCATCGTATCGAATGCGGCGCTTGAATCAACACCCAATACCGGCAATTCTTAATAAGCGGCGCCAGACAATCTATTCTGGCCAGCGAACAATAGTCATTATATAATGCAATAATACAGTGCATTGCATGTAACATCAATCCGAATGAAATCGGTAAAAATCACAAAATACTCGTTTATTTGTTGTTTCTCGAAGGCAGATCAGCTCACCGAAACATCGCGGTTTATCAAATAAAATGTTATCGTTAGTTCCGCTATAAACTGCGCTCGCTGCTTGTCAAAGGTAGGTGAATAAGAGAACCGCCGACATCTGGCGTGCATCTTTCTAATCGCGCACGCTCTTAACTTGTTTGTATTCAGGGATTATTTTGACGGGCTTTGTTTGTCACATGACGCTAGTTTTGCCACGCGATTGGCCCATGGCCTGAGGCTGTTGTGAAATGATGGTCCTTTGAAAATTCTAATTAGGAACACTTGCCCTACCCCTTCTGATTCTCCATATTTCATAAAATGTCATAACTAGTTTTACAAGTGCTGTTTCACATGTATAGTTACAGCAATACGCCTACTGATAGTCAGACATGGGAGAATATTGTTCACAATGTAAGTTAAACTGCGATAGCACTACCTTTTCTACAACTTTTAATAGAAATGGTAGGTTTCATACGGGTCTATAACCAAACCTGAACCAGCCTTTTTCAGTAATGAAACGGTAGATTCACCCTCACACAATGCACAGCTGAAAAATATTTAAATTTGAAGACTTCTCTTATACATATTTCATTTTCGCAAATAAAAGAGATGATGTGTTTTTGGTGGTGGGGGAGGGGGAGGGGGGATGGTATACATAATTTCCTTTTAGCTGGTAGGCTATATCAGGAAGTGGGAATTGCAAATCAAGATTTTTTTACATTTTTGGTCAAGCGTTTGGTTACAATATCGGTCGTTTTTAACTATATTATCTGCAATTGTTACATTATCAGTAAAGGACTTGTTACAATGCCAGCCGTTGTTACATTATCAGTCGCAACAAGGGGAACATGGTATTTTTTCCATTGGGGAAAAAAACAAAACACATATGACCCAGAAAACACTAAACGTTTTTATAACATTTTGTGTTATGTTTTAATAATATCAAAATGTGGTCTCATAAAAACATTATTATACCATGTTGTTTATATAATATTATGCAAAAATGTTTTTATTATACCATTTTAATGTTTTTAAAACCAATAATGGTCTAAAAATATTTTTATGACACCACAAAATTATATTATAAAAACATTTTTACAATATTTAAAAAATGTTTTTATGATGTTTTAAAAACATTATTATGTTTGCCGCGGAGTGATGTTCTAATGAAGTAAATTTTAAGGAAAGAAATCATCAGGATGCCTACTACATTGCAGCGTCTAAAATGCTTCTAGCCGAATGTACTATTTAAATCTGACTTTTAATGTTCCCGTGAAAGATAATCTGCCCACTTAAAAAAAATGAATTCTGGAGTATCAACAGTAATAATGCAATATCATTATTAGGGCCAGGCTATCATTATTTTCATCATAAAGAAAGGGTTGACTAACCCTTTAGAAGCTTGACGACAGTAATAATACAATATCATTATTAGGGCCAGGCTATCATTACTTTCATCATAAAGAAAGGGTTGACTAACTCTTTTAGAAGCTTGACGACCACTTTGTCACTCTTTTAGTTGACTCTTCATTCCGGTCTTTACCTATTTGATCGAGTCCAGCCCTAACGTTAGTCTCACTTTCATGTCTATGATCAGGCGTCATATCCATAGTTTGTTCATCCAGATCATAAAGATTAAATCGAAGATCAAATGAAAGGTCGTCTACTGTTAGTAACGGTGTCCACATGTCTAGCCATGATCAGATGATATTAGAGGGATAAATGCAAACAGTAAATAGTGTAGGACTATTTTCAGTTGACTTTGTGTACTGTAAAGTTAATAGTAAACAGGAAACAGCTGATCACTCGCACATACAGATTTAGCGGACGACAAAAACAAATTTGGTCCGGAACCGTGTGTGTTTGCCGGAACTACTTCCATACAATTGTTTGTCCCTATCAAATGTATGATAAACCCAAACCGTGCATTAATGTAGAGGGTAGAGGATTAACAACGGTGAACCAATAAGGACGCTTCAAATCTCCAAAGTATATATAAATGAGTGAGCAGGAATCTGTATATTGCCCAACATACAGATAGGTTTTGAAGCCTCCTTGTATGGTTTTGAAAAACTCCCTGTAAAACCTCCTTGTATGGTGGGCAATAGCCACTTTTCGAGTAAGCATGGCTCGGTTAATTCTTAGAAGATTCGAGAGAGATATGGGAGGAAGATTGTTAAGCAGATGATAAGATTACAAAAGAAATACATGTAACTTTTACAATAAGGGTGGGGGGGGGGGGAGGGGTGGAGAGCGTCTAAAACGGGTTTCCTCGTACCGAGAGGAAACATAAACGTGTAATGAATTTAAGTATATATTTTATATTATTGTTAATCATTTTCGGGTCCGCGTCGGATTGTCCGAGCGCAAGGTTCACCTTGATACATGACCATTATAAAAAAAATATCTTCATGCAACACAATATTTCTTTTCAATTTATTGTCTGGTTAAACCTTACAACGTGTATAATATATTGCTTATAAAATAATAATTAATCTTTTAATTAAATTTCTCATTCAGAAACCAGTCTGGACTGTCTACACTATTGACACCATGCATGTACAATGCCACAGTGTACTGTTTCAAATATAAAATCTGGGATTAGGTTTGTCCTGATATCTCCAGATATCTCTAGTTGTCTAGGTATTCTCTAGTTATTTGCTTGTTTTGATTTCTAGATATGTCTTCTTGTCATATATCATATTAAAGGTGCTCTCTGCCGAAAAGTGAGGACATTAGATTTGATAATTTTATAGATAAATTTTATATCTGTGGCTCATTTACTTAGATTTTAACTAACAGATGTCGCATCACACGCTCAGTTTTTTTACAGAAATTTTCATCGCGCGCAAGCAAATAAATTCCAAAAAGTCAATGGAAAAACACGTACAAATTTCGAGCACTCAGGTTAGGATTTAGTTATGGCTTACGATATACCGTACCGCAAAGGTATTTGATTTAGTGTGAGACTCACACTAAATACGTCTTCACTTTTCAGCCGAGAGCACCTTTAGCATATATCGAACTGTACGATCATTTTCTCTTTGACATCAGACAATAGATGATCTTACAACTCTGCTCTCTGACGAAAACATAAAGCCCATAACTTCCGAAGGTTTCACTGACCATCCATATAATCAGAAGTTAAAGGTAAGGTTTTCAAGAATTCTTTCCAATTTCTCATTGTATTATTAAGCTAGATCTTAAGAAATGGTGAAAACCTTTAAGATAATATACATTGATAAGAAAACGCCAAGCGAAAGCAAAATTTTCAAGCACATAATTTCCAGTCCGGGAGCATGCGTAATAAGAGAAATATGTACAACACACAATACTATTGTCACGATAACAAGTCATGATGCGGATTGTTCATATGTTACGATTAAGTCTTATGGTAAAATGACTGTTGCGCGCCTAAAAGCCAGAGTATTGTTCTTTCTTCTAATATCTCGAAAATGGAGTGGTAAACATATAAAAAAGGAGTGGATAATATTTAGCCATGACGGTAATGAATGTATTTTCATGAGTTTAAAGTTACAACGATATTTTTCCCAGACGTATTTCAAATTTGAAATATGTAACATCGTATAACGCTTTAACGTTAAGATAGGAAAGGATTATGGGAAATATCACAAAATGGCGGTCTCCATGTAGAAAAGTGTTTATGTTTTTAGGAACATGTGGGTTCCTATTAATAAGCATGCTCTTGAACTAATTTCGGAAAGCATACTGGGGGTGATTTTACATTAGCACATTTCCAAAATTTCGATTTCCAAGCACTCGATTCAGTACTAACTATAATTGCAATAAATTACAGATTTAATGGATCTATTGATGGTGTCGTTGAGGTCTGTACTACTTATCTAAATTACTTATGACGTCATACAACACTCGCCTAATTTTATATTTATTTATTTATTTATTTATACGCGCTTTATATCCCCAAGCACGCATATATGCGTATATACCATGATATGCAACATGAATGCAGTGCTTCGATGCGTATTTGTTACAAGGAACGTATGTGCATTTAAAGACAACAAAAGTCTTGACAATGTTAACTTTTTTAAACTTCTTCTTAATTATGATTGTCCTCAACACAATTATTTTAAAAAAGTGCGGAAATTTTGATAATATCAGAAATATCAAAAACGTTGAAATAACGCAAAATATTTACTACACCTTGTCTACCAACTGCATTCAAATATGGGCGTATTTTTTTAGGTAACTCACATCAAAGCTTTCTTCAACAGTTCCTGTTCGGGAGAACATTTTGCGCGGGGAACTCAACCACTGCGAAAGGGTTCAAATTTTTCTTCACGTTTGAAATAATGGCATATGAATTATCTTTTCACCGTGCGCTTTTAAAATTCACTGTGCGGTTTTCGAGAAATTTGAAGAAAAGTGATGAATTATTATGTATTATAAGGCGGTCGCGCTTTAAGAAGGTTTTCTGAAATTATAAGAAATAACTTAGGGATTTGTGAAAATTATTTAGCAATAGCTGCGTGATAGTAACGAAATTGTTTTACTTTCGCAAAATTGAACATGAACAAAGCAAACTTTGGTACAAACCTTCAATGAAACGACTGATAAGCGTCTATGACTGAAACTTCATAATAAAAATGGCGGCTTTTATATATCACTGTAAGCCCAGTGCGCATGTTTGAGCTTTGGTATATGCAGTACTGCAGTCGAGTTTACAGTATGATAGTACGAGTTCCAAGTTCATTACATGAACGAGTAATTTAAAAGAAACAAAATGGGAACGATATATCTTGTATCGTTCCCCGTTAAAGAGATATATAAAGTTGAATGTCTCGTTTGTGTAGGAACAACAATTCTACTACTAATACTATTTTCTTCAAACTTGTTTAAATGGTAAATTGTAATGACCGTAGACCTACTAGATTCAACTTTACTACTTTTCTGACATTTCTAAGTCTCCATGAAATGACTATTACATCACAACTAGCCTGATTTCAGTCATTTCTACAGAAATGAATATAAAATTTAATGCTCATATGCCATTATTCCAAATCGTGAAGAAAAAATTGAACACTTTGTAGTGGTTGAACTCCCCGCGCACAAAATGTGTCTGATTCTTATGTTAATTCCTATACAAACTTTGAATTTGGATAGATGCATTATGGGATGCTGCTGTAAAGGATACCCAGATTGTGAGAACCATAATTTCTCTCAGATCGGGGGTAGGAAGCGGATCGATTAAAGGAAAGGTATCGTCCCATATATAAATTCAGAAGAGAACGCCGTCGAGCTGTTAACGTCATTTTCAGTTTTCAAATTGATCAATAGGTAAAATTAAAACCTGGAAGTGACGTTTCCATCACGGCAGCGATTACTTCTGAATTTATTTATGGGACGTTGCATTTCCTATAATGCTGGTTATCAAGGTTATTCAGTTTCCAAAGGCATGTTCTGGTCCTCTATATAGGAAAAAGTGATATTCTTACACATTTATAAATCACAATTTTTGCTCGCGTAGAGGTGAATATACAATAGGACTCAACAATCCTCACCATCATTTTTCGCCATAAGCCTAAGGGCTTGTTGACGCACTCCTTAAGACCATTAGATGGTATCGAATTGTGTTGCGTTGTGGATTGAGTCTAAGACGACTCCATGTTGTACCAGTCAGACTTGGCACAGTTATTCAACTCCGTTTTGTTAGGCTGTTAATCCATGTTACACGGGGCGACGATCAGATCTCTGTTGGTATCTGAGGGGTGCCCGCGTTTAGTGCCAGGAGTGCAATGCCATATGCATAACGTAGCTTAGTGGTGGAGAAGCTTTTCACATTTGGTGGTTCCAGATGTTCAGTTACCCTAGTCCATTTACGCATCAAAACTTCTGTGTATAAAATAAAGATGGCTGGTGATAGTGGGCACCCTTGTCTTACACCAGCAGGCGTCTCATACTGCGACCTTCCCATGTCAGTGTGCCTTGAGCCGTGGAGTGTTAGCATTAAGCCGTAGAACATCGGATGTAACGTTGAACTTTTAAGTTCAACGTTTAACATTTCTGTGTGGGTGACACATTTAAACACACTTTTGAAATCTACAAACTTAACAGGAAGCAGTTTCTTCACTGCAATATGCGATTAACCCTTACTCTACCACGCGGCGATATTATCGCCGTTTTGGGTGCCCCGTCTTTGGCCCCGCATTTTCAAAAGCGCATTTTCAAAAAAGTGCTGGTAGAGTAAGGGTTTATCAACCCGCGACATATGCGCTAACCCGAAAATATAGGCAGCATGATCCCGGTGGACGGCCCAGCGGGTCCCGAAAGCGAAAGGGGCCCGACTCTTCTGCCTGGAAGACAGAGGACCCTTCAACAATCACGCCTTGATTAAGCAACAAATTTCAGCCGAAAGAGTGCATTAGTAGTAGATCTTCCTCAAAATAAAGCCATATTCTTTTAGGTGTTTAATAGATACAGCCAAGCGACCCTTCAACCACCGCCCAATTGACATCAGAATCATGTATCCGATTTACTATCAGATGTACGTCTAATGACGTGACATGGTCCAAGCGAAAGGCAAGTCGGAGCACGGCAGATAACGTGAAGTCTGATGCAGCCATCCAAAGTGAGAATTGAAAGAAGACAGCATTTGGAGCGAGTTAAATACGGAATTGCAATGGAAAATACGTGTTTAGTCTGTGCAAAAATATATTTGAAACAACATAAGAAGTCTGTGTATATGAACTACAGAAATGTATTTGTACCCACTGTTTAAGGAGTTTTACTTGGCATGACAGTCTTCTGAGGCACTGCAGGAGAGCTCAAAGTTGCACATGAAACAATGAAAACTGAGGACGGCTTCTAAAATCAACCTTTGCCTTGGACAATCACATCACATCAGTTTCTGTCATTGAGTGACTGGAAGCAGAATCAAGTGTTTAAGAAATAAATGTTTGTAACTTATTCAATCTGTCTGACAATACATCTCAAACTCGGCATGACGCCATGGCGTCTTACGCCACCAAACAGATCTGGTGACTGCATCATCTGACAGACCAATGATGAGGACGATTATCCGTGTATCATATGTTAAGCATTCTTGAATACCTGTATTATTGTTGAAAGGAATTAATAAGTATAAAAGGCAAGATAGGTTTCTTTGTTTTCTCTTCTAACTGTTGTTTGTTATGCCATATGCGTCGCGCTAGGATCTACACTACTTCTTATGACTCCAAGCGACTCACTGCAACTCTCCACCTACTCTATTTGTACTCAACATTGCTCCTTATGACTCCAAACTACTCACTGCAACTCCCCATCTCTTCTATCTGCCCCTATGATGTCATGTTAAAATACATACATGCAATAGGCTTTTTTCTATACCATTCCATTAAGTTGATTATGCAATCTCATCGGACAATCATATTTCAAATACAAGCTCATTGGCTTTACAAGTACTTAATAGATGTGAATCCGATCACATGCCTCTTGCTTTGTCATTTAAGAGTTTAGCACAAGTAGAAAGCTCACATTCCCATGGCTTACACAACTATTCTAAAATAATATTTTCCAATGGTGTTCAATTGAACTTTAACATGTTCAATTACGTATCAGGTAAACATATTTTTTTGTCCGATTGTGATGCTATGTTAATACGCAAAGGTTTTGATGGAATTTTAAATTTGATCAAATCTGTGGCGTTTAAGTTGTGCTCTAGTATAATCAAAGAGGGTAATAAAAAAAGATCGAAATCCTAATGTCTGTAATGACTGGTTTGACAAAGAATGTGGTCAAATGAAGGCTACGGTTCATAAAGCTCTTCGAAGGTATAGAAACTATCCATCGACCGAAAGCGAACCTAATAATATACGTTTAAGAAATCAGTATAATGATGTTATTCGTAACAAAAAGAATGATTATAAAAACAAAATTAGGAGTGATTTGGTTACGGCTGCTTGTACAAACAACTGTCGCCTTTTTGAGAAAATCAATACAAGATATTATGGGCAGTCTGTTTTGTTCATTTTCTCAAATTAGGCGACAATGAATTTTAAAAAGCAGCGGAAAAAAGTGTTAATATCTATTTACTGTCCGTCTCCAAAATTTCAAGATATCCAGTGAAATTTTGGACAATCTGGAGCGGAAAATGAGAAACTTTATACGTTTATTGTGGGCTAGTGAAATGTGGAAGCTCATGCAATGACGTAATACATAAAAGTACCCAATTTTTGGGTATTTCAAAGTACCCAGTTTTTCGGGTTGCTCCCGTAATGTTAAAATCAGAAGCAATTTAAATACTAATACAATTACTGCCCATGATTGGCTGCAGTATTTCAGAGCTATATTTGATCAAGTTTTTTGATTTTTATCCAACGACAGACATGACAGATAGTGATATAGATCTATTGGCTAATGTCATTAATATAGTTGAAATAAAACATTGTATACACGACTTGAAGAATTCTAAAGCACCTGGAATGGATGGGATACCCAATGAGTTCTTCAAAGCTTTGCTAGGGTGGATCATTGAAATAATTGTTGAACTCTTTAATGGCCTTTTTGAAAATAGCATTTACCCAGATTCCTGGGATATAGGTTTGATCTGTCCCATTTTAAAGAAGGGTAGTATCCAAGATCCCGAAAATTGCAGGCCGGTTACTCTATTGTCTTCTTTTAGCAAAGTATTTGCTTCAGTTCTCTGTAAACGACTAAAAGAATGGTGTGATAACAATAATACAATCTCAAGAGCACAAGCAGGTTTTCGTAAAAGTCACTCTGCTATTGATAAGGCTTTTGTATTATCTCCCCCCCCCCCTACCCCCCCCTCTCTCTCTCTCCCTCTCTCTTTCTCTCTCTCTAGTGATTCATAATAAGAACACTAAAGTAATGGTCTTCAAAAAGGAGGTAGACTTGCCAAAGCTGATAGATTCTCTCTGAATGGCGCAAACTTAAAGTGGTTGCAATGATAAGTTTTTGGGAGTTTCTTTTCTTGCCTGGGTGGATGGACTGCTGCTCAAAAGGATGTTGCTGATAAGGCCCTCAAGGCTACTTTCTCGGTTAAAACCAATATCACAAAAGCTGTACACCTTCCATGCTATCATTGTATGTTACTTTTGCTAAGAAAATTGTACTGATTCTGATGTATGGCTCTGAGTTATGGGGACCACAAACCAGTTCTAAGATTGAAAATGTTCGTGACCATTATTTCTAAATTCACCCTAAGATTACCAAGTATTTTCCGTAAATGTTGTAGCAAGAGGGGAATTAAGAAGAGTAAGTCTTTATTGTTACGCAGTAAGAAATGCCGTTAAATATTGGTTAAAAGTTTTAAAACATGATAAGAGTCGCTACACTTACATCTCATACAACCAGCTTTATCACAAAGTGGATATTTGTGTAAATTCTTGGATTGCGATTATAAGACAGTAATGAGTCTAGGCTTCGGAGAGGTATGGTTTCAGCAAGGTGTGGGAGATGAATCTGTGTTCCTGCAAGATTTGTCATTAAGATTGTCTGACATCAAAGAGCAAGAAATTTACTTAAATAATTTTAATGGACCGTCAATATAATTATAGATTTTTCAAACATTATCTCACATATGAACCGTATTTAACATTTGTTGATAATCCGCATTATGTTCTTATATCACACGCTTTCGCTGTGGTGTACTTCCTTTGAATGTCCATACTGGCAGACGGCAAAATATTTCAAGAATTTTAGGATTATGCAATATGTGTAACCTACATCGTCTAGAGGATGAATATCACTTTGTGCTAGAATGTCCCCTTTATAAGGACATACGTAAAGTTTTCATTCCTCAGCGTTTTTATCACCACCACTCATATGCTTCCTTTGAAACAATTTTAAGAATTGCAAGCGAATCTTCAAGTTTAAATTTATCCAGGTTTATATACAAAGCTCTTCAAAAGCGCAAAGAATCTTTAGCATAATTATTATGTTACATATTTTGATAATTACTTTATTGTTCAACAAACCCATCATTCTTTTGTTTTTTGAATATTCTTTTTTTGGATGGGCATGTATTGTGTTTAAAACATTATTAATCCTTTTTTTGATCAAAAATTGTAAAATTAATGTACTTATTTTTTGTATGTAATAGGTTGGAGGCCTGAACATTGAATGAAATACATATATATACAATTAAGACCACAGCGCCAAAAGATAAATATGCATGATATAAAATACAAGAAGATGAAAGGAACTGAAGGTGAGAATAAAGCAATATTATGAATGAGAAAATAGATGGGAATTCAAAGTTTTTTTTGATAAGTGGTAAAGAGTTGGCTGTACGAATGATAATGGGTAAGTGGTTCCAGGGTTTAAGGGCAATCTTTGTCAGCTGCATATTTAGTGACCATGACACTTCTTTCTTTTAAGCGTGTTCTGTCAGATGCGGAACGTAAACCTTTCGTGATAGTATTATGTTAGTATCGAGATAAGCCGGAGATGAACCTAAGGGAATTGTAAACATAAAACATAGCCTTATAAAATATTCTCTCCTTGACACGTAGCCAGTGTAACTGTTTTAGCAGTGTGGAAACATGGTCTTGATTTTGGGAGATATGTCATGGCAACGTCAGAAATATTTAATCATGACTGATGACGTCATGCATGGACAGGTATATCTTCATGTTTTTATGAAGTAAACTCTGAGTTAAGGGCGAGAGGGGGGGGGGGGGTTGTTCTTCTACAAACCATCACTCCAAAATTGGTGGCCTGCAACCACCATTTCAGCACTCGTCTGGTGATCAAATGATTTACTGAGTCATAAACGACCCACCCTGGTTTAAACCAATCCATATGGAAGCGTAATTGTGTTCTTCTATTGATACGTGCATGATACTTGTGCATGTGACACGCTGTTGGGTGGCCCCCCGCACCTCCCAAATTATTATACATGCTGTGTACGTGACTCGCACTTTTGCATGTGACACGCTGTTGGGTGACCACCCGCACCTCCCAAATTAGTATACATGCTGTGTTCGTGACTCGCTCCCTGCATAACTCCTTTAATCTCCCCAGTGCTCCTTTAAACTCACAGTGTTCCCTGCAAATTCCCAGTGCTCCATGCAAGCTCCCAAGTGATCACTACAAAATCTGCATAATTTCTAGGCTGAGTTACCTGTAACCTCCCTTATTCTCCATGTAAACGCCTCAGTGCTCCTTACATGACGAGTATACTCGTTATGTTCCAGATGGGGGATGCGATGTTTTGACGCCACTTCCAGTCGTGGACGCAAGATCCGATCTTCTGTCTGTTTGTACCACAGTCTGACATACAGCCATACACTAGCATGTACGTTGTGTGTGCAGAGTTACATATACAGCGCATTACGCTACTGTGACAAGAAACTTGTTTTTTCTAATGCGTTTTTGTCAGAAAGCGAAAGTGAAATATTATGATACTACAATAATAGTCACCACATAAAATTACTGAGAAAAAAAGAAAGAAGAAGATGAAAGCAAAAGTCGCAATGAGCTGGGGTAGCTCGGGTGATGACCTTCAGAGCGTTTTAAATAACTGTATACCTTGCAATACTGCAATACGAGACAACGAATTGCACAGCAAAACTTCAACCAATCAAACAAATTGAAAGGAATCTTAAATATTGTGCACATATGACGATTTCGCCTCTTTAATAGAAGAAAGCTGTTTTATCAGCATACGTTGTCATGCTTACCTTTGCAAGTTTCGGGGCGATATTGAGCTGCAGTTTCCTAAGTTTATCAGGGTTGGCAGTACATGTAGATTATTTCTGTTTTCGTGAGGTTAACTTATATCAAGTCAGTGATGTAGCGTTTCACAATGTGTTAACCACTACAATTTTATCTGAATTATTTCAGTATTAAGTTAAAAAGCTGAAAAGGATATAAACTTGTTGTTGTATTTCATGTGTCTTTTCTGAACGAAAACGCTTTTCAGCGCAAATCTAAACAATGAACTTGATTTTGATGTGAAACATGTACATTGCCACTCACGCCATTATCCGTGGAACTTTGGGTTATATACCGTAGCATGAATTCATTTCAATATTAGGCTAAATAGCTGTTTAAACGTACTCTCAGCATTTCGTCCGTCTTTCCGCATACTGACGAATGTCAGTAGGTGAAACGAAAATTGGCGCGAAATACTGAACTAATTTTTCCACATACTGACGAATGTCTTTGAAGCTACATGAAATACGATTTTGCTTAAAATATCTTTATTGTAAGTAAACTTGTCAAAAGTTTTGCATTTGCTCTTTGCACTGTTGCAATGATATATACAGCTATATCATACGTTTATCAACTTTTATTTCATCAAGCTTCAAAAGTTTCCGAACATTCGTCAGTATGCGGAATTGATAATTTAAATTTTGACATTCGTCACTACAGAAATGACAATTGTCACTACGCGAAAAGAGGAACGATTTGTTACTCTTTTAAAGGTTATAATGTATTTAACAGAATTTATTGTGTCTTTTCTTAGAATTGTCAAGCTTTCCAGTCCAAATTACACAATCTGATACTGACTGGATGCCTCTTCGTAAATATAGCCGAAGTTCGAGAACCAATATAGCTGCCAAGGAGACTTCGGGGAGGGCAGGACGGAAATTTGTCTCCTCATTTTTCTATATTTATATATTTTGTATGATGATTTTATGAATTTTAGATTGGACTCGTGATTTTGTCCCAGCCTGAAGTGTTGGTTTGTTTTGTTGTTATTTCTTTGTTGATGTCTTTGTTAGTTTTGTGGATATCATTATTGTTTGTTGTTTTTATATTGTCATTTTAATTTTTGTTGTTTTGTTGTTTATATTGTTGCTGTGTTCTTGTTTTTTCTTCTGTTGTTGGTTTTAAATAT